>CM061752.1:43589317-43897651 GCA_030979885.1 Lolium multiflorum | reverse complement strand
AAAGAAGGTATGTCGATGTATGTTATAATTTATCTCCTGGTTCTCGTTCTAGTACTGGGTATTTGATGCGGTTAGGTTGCTCATATTTGTAACTCGAAAGAGGAACTAAAGAATAAACGACAACTGCTGGAAGATGAAGTGACGATGCGCGTTGGAAACGGATCCAAGGTCAATGTGATCGCGGTCGGGACACTTCCTCTACATCTACCTTCGGGATTAGTTTTAAGCCTAAATAATTGTTATTATGTGCCCGCGTTGAGCATGAACATTATATCAGGATCTTGTTTAATGCAAGACGGTTATTCATTCAAGTCTGAGAATAATGGTTGTTCTATCTTTATGAATAATATCTTTTATGGTCGAGCACCACAAAAGAATGGCTTATTTCCGTTAGATCTCGATAGTAGTAATACGCATATACATAACATTGATGCTAAGCGAATTAAATTGAATGATAATTCTACTTATATGTGCCACTGTCGTCTTGGTCATATTGGAGTGAAACGCATGAAGAAACTCCATACTGATGGATTACTTGAATCACTTGATTTTGAATCACTTGATAGATGCGAAGCATGTCTGATGGGAAAAATGACTAAGACTCCATTCTCGGGTATGATGGAGCGAGCTGCGGCTTATTGGAAATCATACACACAGTTGTACAATGAGGGTGGCATCGCGCGGTGGTTATCGTTATGTTCTAACCTTCACGGATGATTTGAGCAGATATGGGTATATCTATTTAATGAAACATAAATCCGAAACTTTGAGAAGTTTAAGGAATTCCAAAGTGGAGTAGAAAACAACGTAACCAGAAGATTAAATTTCTACGATGTGATCGCGGAGGGGTGAATATCTGGGTTATGAGTTTAGCATGCATTTAAAGAAATGCGGGAATACTTTCACAATTGACACCATCGGGAACACCACACGAAACGGTGTGTCGAACGTCGTAATCGAACTCTCTTAGATATGATTCGTTCTATGATGTGTCTCTTACTGATTTGCAGTTATCATTTTGGAGTTATGCATTAGAAACAGCCGCATTTACTTTAAATAGAGCACCATCAAAATCAGTTGAAACTTGACAAGTATGAATTATGGTTTAATAAGAAACCTAAACGCCATCGTTCCTAAAAGTTTGGGGTTCCGAAGCCTATGTAAAAAAGTTAAACCTGACAAGCTAGAACCCAAATTAAAGCGGAGAAATGCGTCTTCATAGGATACCCTAAGAAACTAGGGTACACTTTCTATCACAGATCCGAAGGCAAGATCTTTGTTGCTAAGAACGGAACCTTCTTGAGAAAGAATTTCTCACTAAAGAAGTGACTGGAAGAAAAGTAGAACTCGATGAGATTGAAGAATCTCTACTCGTTGATCAAGTAGCCGACTTGGAAAATGTTCCTGTACCACCTACACCGACAACAGAGGAAGCTAATGATAATGATCGTGAAACTGCAAATGAGACAGCTACTGAACCTCGCAGATCGACAAGGGATCGTGCCACTCCGATTGGTATGATCCTTGTCTAAATGTCATGATGTGGATAACGATGATGAAGACCCTGCGACGTATGAAGCGATGATGAGCCCGAGATTCAACAAATGGCAAGAAGCCATGAAACCGAAATGGGATCCATGTATGATAACAAAGTATGGACTTTGTAGAATTACCTGATAGCCGCAAGGCTTCGAGAATAAATGGATCTTGAAAAGAAAAACAGATGCTGATGGTAATATCCATATAAGCCCGACTTGTCGCAAAGGGTTCGACAAATTCAAGGTGTTACACGATGAGACTTTCTCACTGTAGCGAGCTAAAATCTGTGAGGATTTTGTTAGCAATAGGCGCATTTTTCGATTATGAGATTTGGCAGATGGATGTCAAAACAGCGTTCCTTAATGGAGACATTGAGGAAGAGTTGTATATGGTACAACCCAAAGGTTTTGTCGATCCTAAAAATGCGACAAAGTATGCAAACTTCAGCGTTCAATCTGGTGACCAAGCATCGAGAAGTTGGAACCGAGTTTTGATAAGGTGATCAAAGACAGGTTTATACAGTGTCATGGAGAGGCCGTATACAAGAAAGTGAGTGGGAGCTCTGTAGCATTCCCGATATTATATGTAGATGACATATTATTGATTGGGAATGATATAGAACTATTAAGCAGTGTAAAGGTTATTTGAATAATAGTTTTTCAATGAAAGACCTTGTGAAGCATCATACATATTAGGCATCAAGATTTATAGAGATAGATCAAGACGCCTAATAGGGCTATCACAGATACATACTGGACAAGATTCTGAAGAAATTTAGAATGGACGAAAGTAAAAGGATTCTTACCTATGTTACTGTGCAAGGTCTTGAGTAAGACTCAGGACCGGCTACGGCGAGAGAGAAAGGATGAGTCGGATCCCCTATGCCTCGGCAGAGGCTCTCTCATGTATGCCATGCTATGTACAAGACCGATATAGCACATGCGTTAGTTTGACTAGGAGATATCAAAGTGATCCAGAATGGAACACTGGACACTGTCAAGAATATCCTGAAGTACTGAAAAGAACTAAGGATATGTTTCTTTGTTATGGAGGTGACCAAGAGCTCGTTGTAACAAGTTACACGATGCAAGTTGGAACACCGATCCGATGACTCTAAGTCACAATCAGGTACGTGTTTATATTGAATGGTTGCAGTAGGCTGGGCAGCTCAAGCAGTGCACGAAATCCTCAAAGAATCGGAGTACATAAGGTCAGAGGCTTCATCGAAAGCATGGATGAAGAGGTTCATTGTAGAGCTCGGTGTGGTTCCTAGTGCATTGGACCCATTTGTCATCTATTGTGATAATATGGGTGCCATCGCCAATGCACAAGAGCCAAGGTCACACAAGAGGCTGAAGCATATCAAGCTGTTACCACTCGATTGAATACATCGAAGATGGAGAAGTAAAGATTTGCAAAGTACACACTGATCTGAATGTAGCAGATCCGTTGACTAAAGCTCTCCTAGGGCAAAGCATGACCAACACAGAATGCCATGGGTGTTAGGTATATTACATGTAATCTAGATTATTGACTCTAGTGCAAGTGGGAGATCGTTGGAGATATGCCCAAGAGGCAATAATAAAAGTGGTTATTATATATCTTTATGTTTATGATAAATGTTTATATACATGCTATAATTGTATTAATCTGAAACATTGATACATGTGTGATATATAAACAACAAAGAGTCCCTAGTAAGCCTCTTAACTAGCTTGTTGATTAATAGATGATTAGTTTCATAATCATGAACATTGGATGTTATTAATAACAAGGTTATATCATTGTATGAATGATGTAATGGACACACCCAATTAAGCGTAGCATAAGATCACGCCATTAAGTTATTTTCTGTTATAAGCTTTCAATACATAGTTACCTAGTCCTTATGACCATGAGATCATGTAAATCACTTATACCGAAAGGTACTTTGATTACATCAAACGCCACCGCGTAAATGGGTGGTTATAAAGGTGGGATTAAGTATCCTGAAAGTATGAGTTGAGGCATATGGATCAACAAATGGGATTTGTCCATCCCGATGACGGATAGATATACTCTTCTCTCGGTGGAATGTCGTCTAATGTCTTGCAAGCATATGAATAAGTTCATAAGAGACCACATACCACGGTACGAGTAAAGAGTACTTGTCAGAGACGAGGTTGAACAAGGTATAGTGTGATACCGATGATCAAACCTTGACAAGTAAAATATCGCGTGACAAAGGGAATTGGTATCGTATGTGAATGGTTCATTCGATCACTAAAGTCATCGTTGAATATGTGGGAGCCATTATGGATCTCCAGATCCCGCTATTGGTTATTGGTCGGAGTGAGTACTCAACCATGTCCGCATAGTTCGCGAACCGCGGGGTGACACACTTAAAGTTGGATGTTGAAATGGTAGAACTTGAATATGGAATGGAGTTCGAATATTTGTTCGGAGGGATGAGATCCGGACATCACGAGGAGTTCCGGAATGTCCGGAGAATAAGATTCATATATAGGATGTCATTTTATGTGAATAAAATGATGCGGGAGGTTCTATGGAAGTTTCTAGAAGGTTCTAGAAAAGTCCGGAAGAAACCACCAAGGAAGGTGGAGTCCACAAGGGACTCCACCTCCATGGCCGGCCAGCCTAGTGGGGTGGAGTCCCAAGTGGACTCCACCATAGGGGGCCGGCCACCCCCCACATGGGAGGTGGGAATCCCACCTTTGGGTGGGAGTCCCAGTTGGGCTAGGTTTCCCCCTCCTTGGAAGGTTTTGGTTTTGGGTCTTATTCGAAGACTTGGACACCAACACTTGGGATCCTATATATAGAGGGCCAAGGGGAGGGGCGGCCACACCAAAGCCACAAGTTAGCCGCGCCCATAGTGGCCGGCCACCCCTCTCCCCAAACCCTAGCGCCCGCTCCTCCACCATATCCCGCACGCTTAGCGAAGCTCCGCCGGATTTCTCCACCGCCACCGACACCACGCCGTGTCGTCGTCGGATTCGAGAAGGAGCTACTACTTCCTGCCCGCTGGGAAGGGGAGGTGGACGTCGTCTTCATCAACAACCGAACGTGTGACCGAAGCACGGAGGTGCGCTGCTCGTGGCGCCGGTAACCGATCGTGATCAAGATCTTCTACGCGCTTGCAAGCGGCAAGTGAACGTCTACCGCAGCAACAAGAGCCTCCTCTTGTAGGCTTTGGAATCTCTTCAAGGGTGAGTCTCGACAATCCTCTTGTTACCGTCTTCTAGATTGCATCTTGGCTTGGATTGCGTGTTCGCAGTAGGAAAATTTTTGTTTTCTATGCTACGTTATCCTACCTTTGAACATGTTATTGATTCATGAAGATATTCGTTGTTTATGATCTTACCTGCAAGTTGTATACACATGTCGTGTCCGGAACCAATGGCCCCAAGTGAAATCGGGACAACAGGGGATGGTAGTGATGTGAGGATCATGTGTTCACAGTGTTAATGCTTTGCTCCGTACTCTATTAAAAGGAGTACCTTAATATCCAGTAGTTCCCTAGAGGCCCGGCTGGTAGGACGAAGATGTTGTGCAAGTTTCTCATTGCGAGCACGTACGACTAAATATGGAACACATGCCTATTGATTGATTAGTACTTGGATACCGTTTTATTATTATCTGCAAATGCCCATGCTTTGATTGTTACATGAGTTTCTCTCATCCATGCAACGCCCGTTAAATCCGTCCCTGTGCAACGCCCGTTAAATCCGTCATCAATCACCAGGATGAACAGTTGCATCCCCTTCATAGCGGTTATCCATAACACGTTCAATAATTTTCATAGGTATTTTATATGGTACTACTTCCTCACCTGGCGCTTCATCCACCACCGTTGCAGTAGTAGTAGATTTCCCAAATAGAAATTGAAGAGAAGATCTCTCCATAATGATTTATAGCAGCGGCCGAAATAAAATCAGCACAAACAGTTTCCTTACCAATTCCACTTACCAATAGCGCTTCCTCCCCGGCAACGGCGCAAAATAGTCTTGATGACCCACAAGTATAGGGGTATATCGTAGTATCTTCGATAAGTAAGAATGTCGATCCCAACGAGGAGCGAGAAGGTGTTGGCGCAGTTTCGATGGAGGATTCAACGTAAATGCTCACAGACAAGTATTGGGGGTTTTGATATTGCAGATAAATAAAGTACAAGTAAATAAAATGCGAGAGAAATAATTGCAGCGAGTGGCCCAATCCTTTTTACAAAGGACAAGCGGTTTGTTTACTTATAATGACCAAACGTTCTTGAGGACACACGGGATTTTAGTCTAGTGCTTTCGCTTCATGTAGCTAAATAATCTTCATTGTTTTGATAAGTGTTGTGTGGGTGAACCTATGCTAATGCACCCCTTCCTAGGACTAATACATACTTGTGATTATACCCCTTGCAAGCATCGCAACTACAAGAAAGTAATTAAGATAAATCTAACCACCTTAAACTCTGAGATCCTGCGATCCCTCTTGCATCGATATACTAACGGGGCTTAGGTTTTGTCACTCCGGCAACCCCGCAATTAGCAACCGAATACAAGATGCACTCCCTAGGCCCATAAATGGTGAAGTGTCGTGTAGTCGACGTTCACACGACACCACTAGAAGAATGACACCACAACTTAAATATCATAACATTGAATATTACTCAACCATAATTCACTACTAGCATTTAGACTTCACCCATGTCCTCAAGAACTAAACGAACTACTCACGAGACATCATATGGAATACAATCAGAGGTGATATGATGATGAATAACAATCTGAACATAAACCTTGGTTCAATGGTTTCACTCAATAGCATCTACAACAAGTATAGAATAACACCGGGAGAGTTTCCCCTATCAACAATCAAGATCAAACCCAAATTGTTACAGCGGTGACGAGGTGCAGCGGTGATGATGGCGGTGTAGATGGTGGAGATGATGATGATGATGATGATGGAGATGATGTCCAGCTCGATGACGATGGCGATGGCGTCGATTCCCCCTCCGGGAGGGAATTTCCCCGGCGGATTCCTGCCCGGAGAGCTCTTTTCTCTCTGGTGTTCTCCGCCCGCAGTGCGGGCCCTAACCCTTCGACGGTCTCTTGTGGCTTAGGTTTCGGGACAAGGTACGCGAAGAAAAGGAGGCGAAAGGGGGGTACATTGCGCTTAAGCGGCCATGGCCATGGTATGACAAACTTCTCTTCTTCTTTTTCCTGCTCCTCTTACGGAAAATAGGAATTTACGTGAAATTCCCTTCCACGGTTGATCTTCCGAAATATTGCGTTCGACGGTGCTTTTCCCAGCAGAATCCTGGCTCCGTGCTTGATCCTCCAATGATGATGAAACATGCAAAATAGATGAAATAACATAAGTATTGTGTCCCAATATGAAATATATCAATGAATAACAGCAAATTATGATACAAAATAGTGATGCAAATTGGACGTATCAAGCATGATATTTTTAGTCCCCCAAGCATTGAGGAGAAAATTTTCTTTGATGATACTTTGCCTCCTATTTATGATGATTATAATGATAGTGGTCTTTTGGTGCCGCCTACTATGGAGAGTAAATTTTATTATGATTATACTATGCCTCCTACACTTGATAAGAATAATAATGATAGCTACTTTGTTGAATTTGCTCCCACTACAACTAATAAAATTGATTATGCTTATGTGGAGAGTAATAATTTTATGCATATGGCTCATGACAAGAATGTTTTATGTGATAGTTATATTGTTGAGTTTGTTCATGATGCTACGAAAGTTATTATGAGAGAGGGAAACATGGTTATATGCATCTTAATAATATTAAGTTTCCCCTCTTTATGTTGAGAATCTTGAAATTGCGCTTGTGTTGCTTTTCTATGCTTACCACTTTGTTCTTCATGAATTTATTCGTGTACAAGATTCCTTTTCATAGGAAGTGGGTTAGGCTTAAATGTGTTTTGAAATTGCTTCTTGATGTTCTCTTTTGCTTCATTGTCTATTTTCATGAGAGCATCATTAAAACTGCTGAGCCCATCTTAATGGCTATAAAGAAAGAACTTCTTGGGAGATAACCCATGTGTTTATTTTACTACAGCTTTTTGTTTTATATTTGAGTCTTGGAAGTTGTTTACTGTAGCAACCTCGCCTTATCATGTTTTTGTGCCAAGTAAAGTCTCTATGGTAAAGTTGATGCTAGATTTGGATTGCTGCGTAGGAACGATTCTTTTCTGTCACGAATTTACGCAGAAGTCTCTGTAAAAAAATCAAAAAATCTGCAAATTTACGTGTGTGATCCTCGGATATGTACGCAACTTTCATTAGTTTTGAGTTTTTCCATCTGAGCAAGTTAAGTGCCCTGCAAAATTCGTCTTTACATACTGTTCTGTTTTTGATAGATTCTGCCTTTTATTTCGCATTGCCGCTTTCCATTAACTTTCAGAAGCTTTGTGCAATGTCCAGAAGTGTTAAGAATGACTATGTCACCTCTGAACATGTGAATTTTTTATTATGCACTAACCCTCTAATGAGTTTGCTTGAAGTTTGGTGTGGAGGAAGTTTTCAAGGGTCAGTAGGAGAGGATGATATACTATGATCAAGAAGAGTGAAAGTTCTAAGCTTGGGGATGCCCCGGTGGTTCATCCCTGCATATTTAAAAAAGACTCAAGCATCTAAGCTTGGGGATGCCCAAGGCATCCCCTTCTTCATCGACAACTTATCAGTCACTTCTAGTGAAACTATATTTTTATTCCGTCACATCTTATGTACTTTACTTGGAGCGTTTGTGTGCTTTTATTTTTGTTTTGTTATTTTCATTCTCTGAATAAATTCATGCTCATAGGGAGAGAGACACGCTCCGCTTTTTCATATGAACACTAGTGTTCTTCGTTTATGCTTTTAATGTTCAAGGGCGAAAGTTGATCGCTTCACTTGTTGCTATTTGGTTGGAATCAGAAAATGCTTTATATGGTCATGAATAATTTGATACTTGGCAATTGTTTTGAGCTCTCATAAATCATGTTTAAGCTCTTGCATCATGTAGTTAAATCTAGTAGTGGAGAACTACTGTAGAGCTTGTTGAAATTTGGTTTGCATGATTGGTCTCTCTAAGTCTAGATATTTTCTGGTAAAAGTGTTTGAGCAACAAGGAAGACAGTGTAGAGTTTTATAATGCTTGCAATATGTTCTTATGTAAGTTTTGCTGTACCGGTTTATACTTGTGTTTGCTTCAAACAACCTTGCTACCCAACATGTTAGAAATTTTCAAACCATTCAAATAGGTTGAGTCCTTAATTTAAAAGCAATTGAGATAAAGATCTAAACCATTTCTATTTCAGTGAACTTTCACAACATATTAATCTAATCTTAAATTAAATATTTAGTTAAACAACAAAACAATACAGGGAGAAGTGGTATCAAGTTATGTGAATATTTAAATAATTTAGCACCTGCCAAATCACACAGAATTCAAATCAGATTCAAATAGCAAATTTCAAAACAGAAAATAAAAAGAACAAATAGAAGAGAGAGAGAGAAAAGGAGCTTACCTGTTGGACCGAAGCAGGCCACACAGCCCAACGCAGCAGCCCACCATCGGCCCATCCTCGCGCAGAACCAGTCCAGATACCGTTTCGGTGTCTTTAAAATTCGTGCGAGAAGAAAACATCGTCGTCGTCGTTGTAGAACACGGCGTTACATGCCACCCCAGCCTCCGGCGCGTGGTCGAGGAGAAGCGCCTGGCGCCGTAGAGCATCTGGGAGGAAGGAATCGTGCTGGATCTCCCTCAAGCCGACAAATTTTGTCGATCCCTTCTGCAGCACATCACCGGGAAATCACCAATCGTCGTCGTCTCCATCGACCATCGCTAGAGCTGACCACACCAGCATCCTCAGGGTGAGCACACGCGTCGATAGAGCCTTAAATCGCATCCTAGCTTGATCTGTAGGCCGCGGTTGATGATTCGCCGGAGCGCGCCGCCGCAGCACATGGTTGCCGGCGATGCTCCGATGCTCCCCTTAGAAAAGCGAAACCACCATTAGCTTCGTCTTGCAGTGCTCGTTCGAATGACCCTAACCACGCATCTCGGGGTGCCCTAAATCGGCGGCGCCACCGTGTACTGGTCGCCGGCGTTTAAACGCCGATGAGGCCAACGTGGCAGGTGGGGTCTCTTGGCATCGTTGACTAGTCTTTGCCCGCGTGGCAATTGACCCAGTCAATGGACCCACTGGTCAGTCTCTCTCGGTACAAATGAATCGGTATGTCTAGTGTTTTCAAGTTATTTAAAAATCTAGTAAAATACTGCAACTTCGCCAAAATTTGTAAAATTCATTTTAACTCAGAAAAATATAAATAATATATCAAAATGCTCACAAAAATAAACTCTATTCAAATAAAATATAAAATAAAATGTGTGTCAAAATAAAAATTTACTTATTTTTAACCTTATTAATTATGCCATTTCATTTGTTTTAAATCCAAATTGAATTCAATAATTAGTTAAGTTTCAAAATTAAATATTAACTATTCACTAAGAAAATAAAATGTTAAGATTAATTTTCTTAATCATATTTTCATTAACTTAAAATATTAGTGATAATTCATAAACCCTAATTTGCAAATTACTATTTTCTATTTTCTTTAAGTAATAGTAAAGTAAGAAAATACTATAAGCTAATATTATTTTGGTAATTCAAAACTTTTTTATTTAAACATCTTTAGTTAACAAGTCAATTATGAAACCTAATAACAATTGTTAAACCCTAGTTTTTAATTAAACCCTAAATAGTGATTATCTGAATTAGTGAATCTTTTAAAATTAATAAAATGATAATATCATTATTAATTGTGTTTTAAAGTAATTAGTGACCACACCTCTTTTGTTAATTAGCAGTTCAAGAGTTGTACCATAATTTAGAAACCCTAGTTTTAATTTAAGTAAGATCTTGATCCCATTATTTTATGTATTCATCCTTAATAGTTGTAACCCTCAAACCCTAGGGGTTTAGCCCATGTGATCATATAAGCTTCACCTATACCTATAGAACCCTAGAAGGAAACAAATGAATGCATGTTCATGATCCACTAAAATAGAACCCATCCACATGAGACCATTACTTCATGTCCTCATTTTATTAATACCTAAATGATCCACTAGTGTCACTTAGGAGAAACCCTAACATGTTAATTGGATTAGTACCATTAATCATCACTCTTATATACCATACCATTAGGATCAACCTCAACCATCAAACCCTAGTAGAATCCTAGTGATGAACCCTAACACCAATTTTGTGTAGTAATGCACATAACATGCTCCCATCCCACTAAACCCTACTTAGAAAGTAACGCACCTCCGCAGAGTGTATTGAATTGTGACTGTCACTCCCTGTTCCGGGAAGGGAACTGCGAACGCGGCAGGAAAGGAACTCCATGAAGTTCTAGTCAACCTGTGAAGACTGACGGGCATAGTTTTCAGAATAAAATAAACCTTTTGAAGAAATGTTTATGAAAACTTGCATTCGCCTATGACTTTCTGGTCTGTGGCTGTAGCTAGTGCATGATACACCTATTTCCTAATATGAACTTGCTGAGTACGCTCGTACTCATCCCACTCTTAAATCCCCTGCTTAGCTATGGAGGAGAAACTACCGTGGAACTCGAAGACAAAGAAGTCAACTGCAACAAGATGAAGAATGCAATCAAAGAAGTCAACGGAGTCAACTTCTGCATCAGCTAGAGTGGAAACTTAGACTAGTAATAGAAGGGAATCTTTCCCTAATCCGAGCACCTAAGTAGCTAGAATTCTGTAGTAAGCCAGATATCTCTAAAGCTTGAGTTAGCAATAGCTTAGACTATGAGTCGTTCTTCTCGAGCTTTATTTGAAGTTTTACCTCACTGTAAAGTAGGAGGCTGTGTTGATCTTCGTAAACGTTTGTGTATCCTTCTATAGACATACCTTGGACTCGCATATGTTTCTGTTGTACCACTCTGAGGATGTAATATGAGTGGAACGGTGTTTCACTTGTGTTATGTCAACGACTTGTGTACTACACCATGCAGTGGTACGCTGGGTCACCGCATGTGTCAGCATAGGAATGGGCCTCGTGTCGATCCACGTGGGCGCTGATGTCACCCGACCGGACTGACAGCTCAATCATTGTCCTGCCAGATCAATCATTGGACCGACATCTCAATGATTGGTCTGACATGATGGTCTCGATCGGGGAGGCAGTCGCATGACGGTTATGCCCGTCACGACGTGCCGGGCCAGGTGGGCTTTGGGTGTGGGCTAGGCCGTCACGGATCCATGACGAGACGATCTAACCGTCAGTCTGGCCATCTGTGACGCGAGGTTCGCCACGGTCTTCCAAGCCGTCAGTATGAGGTCTCCATGACGGATTTTGCACATTCGCTGACGAACTAAAATCGTTATGGACTTGTGAATTGTTTGTAGTGTCTCCCCCCTCGCGTGGAGACGACAACGCGGGTTGTGGTGGCTGGTGAGGGCGGTGTCCTGGCGAGGTGCACGGTGGTGCGCTCGGCTCTCCGACGGTGTGGTGGCTTCGCGGTTGTCGGCCGTTCCCGTGGAGGCATCCACGACAGCTCTGGGGCGGTGACGTTTGGTATCAGGCGACTGCGGTGTCTGGTATCGGGCGGTGCAGGCTCTCCTCCATCTAACGGGGGAGCGGGTCAGCCTGGCAGCGGTGGTGGTGGAGTGGCGTGGTGCTGGATAGGGACGGCGGCGTCCATGGCGGCGTGGTAGCAAGGCGCCATGACTCACGAGCCCAATTTGGGCCTAATCTAGCCAGGCGGGCTAGATCTAGGCTCGATCTTGGTCTGGCGGGCTCTGGCTGCTCCGGTTTGGGGCAACTCTGGGTTCTGCCGAGAGTCTGGAAGTCGGCGTTCTTCGTCTCCTCCGACTATCGCGCGGCCAGAGGCCATTCGGGGCCAGACGGGTCTTCAGGTGGCAGCTTCCGCGTGCTTCGCTCGCTGCACTTCCCCTAGTTTGGTCACTGACGCCCCTCGATCGCACCGTTGGGCTTGATGTAGGTGGTCGTTGGTTGATGGTAAGATTCAGGATGTCGGGGCGGTGGCCCTAGAAACTGCATGTTCGGCTCTCCGGCGAGCGACGATGTGGTGGTGGTGGTTTCTCCCCTGGGTCGTGAGGACGGCGTGGAGCGAGCGGCGGGGGTTCGTGGTGTTGGTGGCGATTCAGAAGTGGCGACTCTCAGATCGTGTCATGGAGGCTTGGTTTGTTGACGACCGGATGATCGTGGTTCCTTGGCATGTTGGAGCGAGATTTCGAGCAAAATCCCAGCACTTTGGCACCAACGGTGACGACGCCTACGGATGTCATGTCCCTCTCGGCGGGGGCACTGTTGCGGTTACCTCCCCACGCCAGAGCTTCGGGTGAAAACCTTTGACCATTTGGTCTCGGCTGCGGCGCCTACCGTCGTCACCCTGTTGGGGGTGTCATCGTGGAGCTTAGTTACCTTTCGGTCGCTCCGCGTCGTCATCAACGGGCATCCTCGGATCCTCTCTCGATGCTTTCCAATCATGACGTGGGTGGACTCAATCGCATCCTATCTTTTACACGTGCCATTGTTGTCTTTGTTCTCGGTACTGGCTATGTGTTGGCAGGATTAGCACTCCACGGCCCAGAGCGGGAGAGCAGGCGGTCCTGGCAACAACTTGGTGGGTGCGAGACAACATTGTCTGGTGGTTTCACAAGGGGGCGGGGTTTCACCTTTTGTTGGTTGTATCGGTTGTATCTTGAAAGGTGTGGCGAATTTTGGTTCTTGTTTCTTATTTTTGATCTGCTTTGTAAGAGGTTCATCTCACTACTTTGTATCGGTTTGGCCATGTGCGGTTTTATCTATAAAGCGGAGAAAAGGCTATTTCGAGGAATTAGGAGCCCGCGTTGTTCATATAGAATGTGTTCGGTCCTGGAATTAGATGACATGGAATGTAGGGGTGGGCATTCGGTCATGACCGACAATTCGGTTTTTGTATTTCGGTCTATTTAAAATTCGGTCATAAAAAAATGAAGACCGAAATACATTCCATTCAGTTCAGTATATTCGGTTACTTGAAAGAAATGGCCGAATTGACCAAACTAAATTCGGTCTACAAAATTTCCTACCCAATTTCTTTTTATCGGTTATTTCGGTCTCGGTCTTTTCAGGTTCGGTCTCGGTCTTTCGGTTTCGGTCTTCGGTCATCGATTTTTTTGCCCACCCCTAATTGAATGGAACGTTCCGTATCTAGGCACCCGTTCGTGTGTTCGATTGTATAAAGAGAATGGAATTAAGTAGTTCCCTGAAACGGAATTCCTCTAAGGAAAAGTGTAGACCTAGCTCGTTAGCAGGTTGCTTCTCCGGCGCATGGGACATCGGCAAGGGTTTTGGCACTACCCGAGGGTCACATTGTTGCAAGGTTCGGTCTGCGATGAAACCATGGGCATAGGCCACAAAAAGCGATGTTGCCATCAAACAAAAAAACTACTAGTAATAAACTATTAAACATAAATAGGGCGCTACATCTCCTCCCGCATAGTAAAAAAAAAAAAAAAACAGGGTGAGCAAAAATCCACTCCTCCAACAACGTGAACACAACCGAGGATGAGATAAGCAGAAAGCGTCCGTACGGCCCGCTCTTTGCGACCTATCTTGAAGAAGAGCAAACATGGGTTGTTTCTCTACCGTCCCGTGCCCCAAGCCAGCGAGGAACCAACGCCGCCGATGCTTTTTTTTGGTGCACGCGCAGTGCTCAAGTAGTTGGTATCCCCGACAGCCTCCTAGCGGCTGCCGCTGGGCCGGTGAGGGTGGTTTGCTGCTCCGAAGAGGGAGCTCATCCTACCAAATGGCTAGCCTAGACCCCTCAAAAAAAAAATGGCTAGCCTATGGGCCTAGTTAGAGATTGCGGGACCTACCACAGGTTTACCATGTTTACAGTGGACATGATGTTTTGCTCATAAGTCTAGATGCACCTATTATGAAAAATATTTTTTAAAAAAATCAAAAAAATTGGACAAGAAAATCTCTAGGGTACACCCGGAAATTCTATTATTGTTCACACACAAAGTTTCAGAGAAAATAATATTTTTTAGGACATGTAAAAAGACAAAACATATCTCATGAAAACAGCTCTTTCTTACAGAAGCCAGAAAAAGATACTCCGTGTGTAATAACCATAGAATATATTTTTTCAGAATTTTATGGAAATTTTGAAAAACGTTTTTAGACGGTGGGTGCATCTGTACTTATGAGCCAAAATGGATTTCCTTCACATAAAAAAATTGTGAGCCACACATGTATTGCAAACCACAAATTTCTTAAGCTTAGATGTGGCAGAATTAACCTTGCCCAAAAACTAGACTCATATTGTTCGTACTAAATAATAAAATATGGTACACATTAAACATGTAAATGGTGAGTAACTCGTTAACTTCTTTCGAAAAACACACAGTTCCTTATTATATAACGAAGTCTAAGGGTCCATAATACCATCAAGACGAAAGTACCGAACTTTAGGTTAAACCAGCTATCCTAGTGGCTCACAAGTCACAATACAGCAACACCAGAGGTAGAAAGGTAGACCAAGTTTCAGTGCGTTGATTTAAAGTTTTAAACCGCTGCAGCATAGCACAAGTTTACTTAAAATGCCTTCATCCCCAAAGTCGAATTAAGATCTGCAAGAGACAGTAAAGACACTTCATGACCGTCAGCAATTAATTGTACTTATATTAAAATGCACTAGTGCAAGCAAGGTTTCTCATAAGTCGAAGCAGGATGTTTCAGTATTCAAAAGGCAGGCAGGGGGAATACCGATTATCCTTGCTTCACTCACTTGATCATTCGTTCGACAAGCAAAAGCAAAAGAATAGCACTGTACAACCGTGACCACTGGCGAAAAGCACCTTCTGGCTTGCAGTCCTCAACAACACTGAGCATTCAATTGTTTTCAATATATAATGAGATGCCAGTTTCACTGTTAGCAAGTGTACTTAAGTAAATTAGTAATTATAACTTACAGTCTGACGGATCCATATATAACAAATCCTTTATCCACAGTATCCTTTAGTTGCTTCATACTCTGACGTAACTGATCGACCTGCATACCACCAACATAGTTCACATAGTATTGTAAGCTAGCTGTAAGTGAGACAACTCAAACGTTTAAACATCATTATTGCCAGAAACTTAATTATGGCATGTAGTTTCGGGATTTCTGATAAAAGTTCATTCTTTTCTCATACAAAGGGGTTAAATTTGCACAACAATAATGCAGATGGAGAAAATCCTTCAAACAGAATGGACTTCGAATGGTATTAAACATGTTGTGAAAATATTAAAGTGGTTGCAAGAACAAATTTCCACAAGAAAAATCCTTCATGTGTATTTTCATCTGATAAAGGTACCATGACAATACTGGAATCAAGAACAACGAACATTACCCTTACACTGTGTTTCGTTGCACAGAATTGGGGCTTGGAATCGGAATTAGAATTTGCTATGCCTAGTTTGGATGCTTGGGTGGGCCTTGGAACTGAGGCTTGGAAACTCAGCGCCATTCCGAGCCCATCTCCCGCGTGTGTCCGCTCCGCCTGGTGAGATTCCGAGCGAGCAAGCGAGCTCACGCCCGCGTACCGCTTCGTCGTGAGAGAGCGAGTCTTCTTCTCTCGGGAGCTCTGCCTCGCGTGTCTTCCTCACCCCTTCCCGGCAGCTCTGATAAGCTTGTCCCCTCCCTCGTCTTCCTCACCCCTTCCCCGCCCTCCTCTCCCCATCCACATCGTCCTGCCATGCTTTCTCTTCCCGTTCGGTTCCTCTAGATGGAGCTGATGAGCTACACTCACCTTTACAGCGGAACAAGCTGACGTGACTGCAGTACTCTCTCTGACATGATTCACAAGGTGCGGATTAGATCTGGAAGGGTGTGAAGTCAACCCTGGACAGCTACATGATGAAGGTCAGGTCCCGTGGCAACAAGGAGTGCAGTCCAGTATATCGGCTCATGTGTCAGATTGGATCTGCATTGTCAAAGGCCACACCCGACATGTGTTCAATTTAGCAGCTCATCATATAGCTGTATCACCATTCTGTAGGCATTGATTTGTGGAAAGATAGGCTGAGCATCGGCATAGATTGGAAGTATCAAAAAAGCATTTTTATTTCTTTTCACTCACCAAAATGTAGGAAGTACAAAATTATCATGTTCTAAATTCTGATATGTTTCATAATTCTACATCACTGGACTACTACACCAAGAATGAGCAGAGTAGCAGACCCCGCAACCTCATCGAGCTTTGCAGGTTTGAGAGAGAAATCCAGCTATATTTATGACATTTGAAGTTGTTCATGCGTGTTGTAGTTTCCACCTTATTCAGTTTATTTTAATGTTATTATGTGTGAAAATTATATAAACATTTTAATATTTACACACTATTTTTCATATTTGTACAAAAGTTTATATTGTCTAAACTTAACGGAACATTCAATTCCACTGTGTGTACATCCAAGAATTCGAATTGAGTGCCACCCTTTTATTCTAACAACAAATACCATGCACACCCAAACAACAGAATTGAACTGAAGACCATTTCCTTTCCACCTTGGTTTTGGTATTCTATTTAATTCAATTCCAAGGCCCAATTCTGTGCATCCAAACACAGCGTTAAGAAAATGGTTGTGGTTGACAAACGAAATGGCACATGGTAAAAACTGATAAGAAGAAAACACTCCTCTCAGGGGAGAAGTTGTCATTAAAGCTCAAGATACCTTCTTCACTTGGGGAAAAGAAAAAGGTTAAAGAAACCAGGTATAGGGAGGACAAATTGTTGTATCATCAACCCAGTCAAACATATCCTAGGTTGTTCAAACAATACAGACCCATCAGGGTTTCTGTGGCCACTGTCAAACATGTGGGAAGACATAAAACTTGATTGTTCAAACATCACTCTCACAAACACGAAGGATGCTACAATCAGATGAGAGATAGATCATAACTTTCCACATATATTATTCAAGAAAATAAATGTACCTCTAAAAGTAAAAATTCCATGTGGCCCACTAGTGAACAATGAAACCTAAGAAGAAATTATAAGTGGAAAAGGCTGACATGGAGGTAAAACGTGCCAGATCTGTGGTAGTGTAGAAACTGTGGGTCATTTGTTCTTGTCCAGTGTCCACTAGCTAATTTTTCTTTTGAAAGTGGTAAAAAATGTGCTTACAATCTAGTATAAAATGCAAGTAATATTCAACATTTGTTTGGTGGTTTGGCTAGAAGCTATAATGAGAGACAACCAATGAATGATATGAATTGCAGCAATACCTTGGCCCAATGGAAAATTCATAAAAGAGCATGTTCAAAATAACATACCAGATAATCCAGTTTATTAAGGGTCTCTTTGGTACAAAAGATTCCTAAAGGAATTTTGTAGAATTCCAATCCATAGGATTTTTTTCCTAGACTCCATTTGGTTCAAAGGAATGAATCCTCCAAAATTCCTTGCTTTCCTACACTACAAACCATAAGATTATCGCGAGAATCAAGCAATGTCCAATGTCATATGATTGATGAGTTGCTGCTTGATGAGTTGCTGCAAGAATGTGACACGGATGAGTTGCTGCTTGATGAATGGTGGGACTGATAAAATGGACTTAACTGCGGTGCTTAACCGATCTCATCTTAGTTGTCACATTAAAGTCCTCATATGATTGATCTACAGTACATCCTGATATGTGGACTGGCTTGTCTGTTTTGACTAATTTGCCTTGTCTTTCAGGATGCTTAATTGGTTGTTCAGGGAAGTGTTTACTGTCAACTATTTCCTAGGTGAGCTCATCTTGTCACATGGATCTGTAATATTTGTTACTCCAGCTTCCAGCATCGTTCAACTATAGTATTCCCTCTTATCACTTTTTGTGAGACATTTTGTGAGGATGGGATGAGATTTTGTCTTTGGATGAAAAAATTGGCTCCTTTTTGCTTCCCGTTCTTGCAAATAAGAGAAAATAATTTAATTATGTTTGTTGCCCAACTGCACCGCTAGATATTTGCCAATAGGAAATAAAATTAGCCTTGCCTGTTGTAGCCACAATAATTTACCCCATAGCTTAGTGGAAATTATGTATACTTCCTCTATCTGTGTAATAGCTTTATTTCACCACTATTGAATCACTTGCTTTTCAGATATGAGAAATGCATCTGCTAATCAGAACATTTCAAGGAAGCAAAACTCAGTACTACATTGGTAAAAAGGATTAGCACTGATAATATTCCACCAATAGTGTACTCTCCGCTAAGTCCATTTATCTAATTTAAGGACTATTAATATTCTAGTTTGGTGTATGAAGCCACTGTTTGTACTTAGCTGCAAGTAAGTAAGCCACTGTTTGTATGGAGTAGTAAAATTGTTCTCTCCATACTATGTTTTAGATGTCTGCAGTACCTTTTGACATCAACTTGTACTGAGATCAACTGTGTTAGTTCTCAGGATAGTATGACTGTATGAGTTTGTAGTTCAAAAGAATGATAAGCTGGAGGAGCAGATGGCTTATTTTCTTGCACTACTCTTTGCCTACTTGCACTAGTCACTAAAACTTGTCTACTTGCACTACTCTTCGAGTCTTTGTTCAAATCAAGATACTCAATTGAAAATTCTGGAAGTTTCAGTTCTTCTCAATTCAGTACTCCCTCCGTTCTGATTTAGTCTACATTCTAGGAAAAATGAGACAAATTAGCATTGCATTTATTAGTACTACTTAGATATGTGAACAACCAATCAAAGCTACATTGAAAATAACAACCTCCAATAAAAAGAGCAAAACCACATCGTTTTCAGTGTTGTTGTTGACTAAAAGCTAGAATGTAGAGTATTTTAGAACAAATTTTGGGGCTAGAATGTAGACTATTTCAGAACGGAGGGAGTATGTAGTTTATGCAATGCAATTCCAGATTATACATGCACTTTGATCTTCAGGTGGACTGCAATTGAGGTCAAGAAGAACCATTGCTGCTGATGATCAACTTGCTTGGGAGTTGGGGAGACAAGGGGAAGGAGCTGGCAAGGTGCTGCTGGGGCTAACAGCCGGCGAGGTGAGCTGCTGCTGCTGGGGACGGCGTTGCTGCTGCGGAGGCCAGGCGCCGGCGAGGTGCGCTGCTGCTGCTGCTGCTGCTGCTGCTGCTGGGGCTGGCCACTGGCGAGGGAGGTGCAGTTAATTGCGAGGAGGGTGCAGTAGCAGTCGGTGAGGGAGGCACGGTTGCGATCCACGAGGGTCATGCAATGTAATTTGCAATTTCAAAAGGGAGTAATAATTTTTGTTATGCCCAAATTCCATTTGATCCAGGTGAATTTAGTACCCAAGCTTCCAACATAATGTCATTTTTTGTCGTCGGATGCTAATGCTAGAATGATTTAACTGCGCTTAGTTAGTATCCCTTTTGCAATGCAACACTGATATTCAGAGTAGTGTGAAGCTGATGAATCATACTAGGTAATGCCTATGTACTAAGAGAGGACCGAACCTTGGAACCTAAAGGATTACCCATTAAGCTATCAGGGAGGTGCGGCCCAAACCTGTAACCTCAAAATTCCGTATAGGTTCCCAGGTGCAACACCAGGGCCGAACCGGACCGGACCCCTGGCATTGTGAAGAATAGTGATAGGTAAGCTATATACAAACTGTGATGTGCATATAACTCTTTGCACCGTCATGGATATCAGCAGTTGGAAAAGGGTATTTCAAGAGAATAATCCTCAATACTTTATCGAACAACAGATACTGAACTGGAATATGAATTGCATGCCCTACTATCGTTTTTTGAGTTTTCCAATAGAAAATAAATAATCGAAATTTGGGACAGCAATACCAAGAAGACCACATTTACAACCAAGAGTGGAGCCTCACCTGGGCGGGGGAAGGAGTAGTGGCTTCGCCGCCGGGCAGAGGAGGTCCGCCGAGGTGGCGGCGCGGCAAGGTCGGGAGCGCGAGACCTCGGCGAACGGTGGCTCCCAACTCTCCTCCGAAGGCGGGGGCTGCCACTGAAGGGGCACGGCGGAAGGAAGCCCCCTGTGGTCCTCTCGTTGAGACCGCCGAGAGAGCGCGGCGGGTGGCCGGCGAGCGCAGCAGAGACGACATGGTAGGCCTAGGGTTCGGGGCGGCTCTAGCTTTTCTGTTTTTCTTTCCTCTGGAAAGGGTTATCTGATTTTCGATCCAAGGTTGGACACTTGTGTGTGCGGGGCAAACTGGCCTTAACAGGCCTGGCCCGGCCCAGCCTCCCAAGGCCCATGGGCCGTGCCATGCCAGCACAGGTGCGCCTCACCTAGAGGCCCAGGCACGGGCGCGGCTGGATGGCGAGTTAGTCGGGGCCGCGGCCCAAAGTCGCCTCGCGGGTGAAACCACGCGGGAGATGGTTGGTAACCATCACCCGCGGGTGATGAATAGGTTTTTCTGTGGACTTGTGGTTCGTTCTCCTAGGTTCCTTGTATTACATGGGATCCCGCTTGCAAATCTTACGCACATTGCTTCTAGCCCATGCCCCCGCGGCATGGCCAGAAAAAGGCAACCATTCCAGTCCTGCCATGTTCCCTTGGTTCTCCTTATCTTCTTCTTTGTTGATTTCAGCTACGAAGTAATCTTCTCGACTGAAAATTGTCCTCGCATGGAGCACACGCGGTGATGCCGAACCTTGCCGTCGCCACCGCCCTCCCCTGATGCCGCCACCCTCCCTTGACACCGCCATGCCGCCGCCTGCAACACTTGTCGTCGTCGCTGCATCTTGTTGTTCCTTGGAAGACATGGAGTGGGGATACCTTCTGCCAGCTGTTCTTGGAAGATAGAGGTCACTTGCGGACCTTTCCAGTCAAGATGCTCCCTCTGGTCCTCGTTGCTAACTTTTCGGGGCCATGGAGAGAGTTGGACGGCTGTAGTTTCCAACAGATCTCGCTGGTCGCCAGAGGACAGCTGCTATCCATGAATCTCATCGGCCGGAGATGGATAGCAGAGACCGGAGCAGGGGGGTATAGGTCCCGAGGTTAGGGTATTCCTCCATCCAAGGCGCCCTCCGCAAGCGCCATGAAGACAGACGTTGATGCAGCCTGGTGGCGGTAGGGCGGCGGTAGCGGGGGTGTAACGATTGACCAACATCATCTTATTTCTTGCCGTGGGTGTTTAGAGCATGTCCAGTCGCGTCCCCCAAAGCGTCCCCCAAAGGGATTTGGGGCGCGCCGGACAAAAAATGTGTTCCAGCCGCGTCCCCCAAAGCCCATTTTTGTCCGGCGCCCCGAGCCCGTCCCCGTCCCACAGGGGACGCCGGACACACCGAAAAGCGAGGCGGGCTCCCACATGTCGACGACTATTTGCATAAACCGTTGGTTCGCACCTCTTTCTCGTCGCTCCTTCCTTCCCGCGCCTCCCACCCCACCGCCGCCGCGGATTTCCCGGCCGTTTGGGCGTCGATCTCTGCTGAGAATCGGCACCGTCGTCGCGGCCGGGGCTCCCGCCGTCGTGCCGTCGCCGCCGCGTCGCCAGCGTCCCGAACGCGCCGTCAAATCCGCCCCACCTCCGCGCACAGAAGGTGCTCGACGACTTGCCAAGTAGGCGCGATTGGCCGCTGTTTGTTGCGTCGTCTGCCTCGGCGCAATTTAAACCATTGATTTTGCTTTAGCCATGGACATCAACGATGAGATGCTTGCCCTGCTGCTGGAGGACGAGCAAGCCTTCGACGACGACCTGCGGGAGCATTTGCTGATCATCGCGTCCCTCCAAGACATGCTTGGCGCTGAGGCGGAGAAGAGGAAGAGGCCGCGCCGCGGAGGATCAAGGCCGGGAAGAAGGAAGTCGAAGCCCCGGCAGAGGATGGAGGGGCATGCCATGCTACACAACGACTACTTTGCAGACGGTGCAACACATGAAGACAATTTTCGGCGCCGGTACAGGATGAGCAAGGGTCTGTTCATGAATATCCTCCACGGCGTTCGAGAGTTCGACCCCTACTTCAAGCTCAAGGTCGACGTTGTAGGCGTTCTCGGGTTCTCATCCATTCAGAAGTGCACCGCCGCCATGAGGATGCTTGCATACGGAGCGCTGCCGATACACAGGACGACTACCTTCGCATGAGTGAGTCTACTGCCATTGAGTGCATGTACAAGTTTTGCCGAGCTGTGGTGGGAAAGTTTGGCAAATACTACTTGAGAGGGCCAACTGAGGAAGAGACTGCAAGGATCATGGCACAAAATGCTGCCAGAGGATTTCCTGGAATGCTTGGAAGCATCGATTGCATGCAGGCATGGAAGAACTGCCCGTTTGCTTGGCAAGGTATATACAAAGGGAGTCATGGATATTGCAGTGTGGTGCTTGAAGCTGTGGCAGATTATGACCTGTGGATTTGGCATTCTTTCTTTGGCATGGCGGGATCACACAATGACATCAACGTGTTGCAGTGGTCTCCGGTGTTCAGCAGACTAGTGGAAGGGCATGCTCCACCATGCAACTATGAGATCAATGGCCACCAATATACCAAAGGCTATTATCTAGCCGATGGTATATATCCAAAATGGGTCACTTTTGTCAAAACAATCTCGGATCCATCTGGTCTGAAGAATTCTCACTTTGCTACACGACAGGAGGCTTGTAGGAAGGATGTCAAGCGGGCATTTGGTGTGCTTCAAGCACAATTTGCCATTGTCCGGTACCCTGCTCTAAGTTGGTCTCACGACCAAATGTGGGAGGTGATACAGGCTTGTGTGATCATGCACAACATGATCATCGAGGATGACCGCAATAATCATGCGAGGACACATGTTGGTCCCTATAAGTGTCAGGGCCCTCTCGCGGAGGTTGATCATGAGTTGCTGCGATTTTTTGATTTTCTCGCTATGCACGCAGAGATCCGTGACAGCAATGTTCATGAACAACTTCAAGCTGATCTCGTTGAGCATTTGTGGAGGATCAAAGGAAATACCGTGGCACCTTGATGTACCATCTAGCCCTATTTATTATATTTGTTTACTTGTTTTATTGTTTGTTGTAATTTAATTTGAAAACAATCCTCGCAAACATTTTTATTCATATGCTACATTTGATAAATGGTTATGTGTTAAAAAAAGTATTTTAAATGTTTGGGGCGGCGTTTGGGGACGCGGCTGGGGAGCGACGTCCCCAAACGCGGCACGAACAAAACACGTCCCCCAAACGCTCAATCCGGCGCGGTTTGGGGGACGCTTTGGGGAACGTGGCTGGAGATGCTCTTACTTCAAGTATTTAATTGGGTTGGGCTGGCGGCGCCGTGGTTAGCTGCCCAGCTACATACCTACCTAGGTCGTCTCCTGGGAGGATGAGGAAGAAAGGGGAGGGGGATCGAGCATGGGGGGTCGGGAGGTGTGCGGTGCTCGTGCTGGCAGGTGGGAGATCGAGCGGGAGTAGGGTTAGCGAAGTAGCGATGCAGATGTTGGACGGATCTTATATAACTAAACAATTCATTTCTGCTAAGTGTATTTTTTTTCAACATACAAGATATCCACCTCAGCAAGCATCTTTGAGCAAGCCTGCCACATCATCATGTTTTCTTTCATATTGAATCTCTTTTTCTTATCAGAACAATTGTAACATAAAGCTAAATTGTCATCAATCTACCATTGTTTTGTTTGATACCCTGCAGTCAATATCCTAATTAACTCTCTAATGGCATCACGGAGCGGTTCCCCTATCCTGAGGAAAAGCAAAATTGCATGCGCGCTCTTCCTTTCGGTGGCTCTCCTCCGTTGACGACCTCCTGATCGTTGGTTGAAGGGGGGTCGCCGGGCCACGCTGATACGTGCATTTTACATCATCATTATTGTAAAAGTTGGTAGGGCTAGGATTTACGAGGGCGCTGGAAATTTCGAATAAGGTTGAGAAACCTGGGCTTGCGAGAAGGGCCTATGTATCGCTTTGCCCGATCCTGAGCTGTAAAAGTGGGCAAATTCCTATTCTCCGCTCAGTGCGGGAGCTCCCGCCTGGAACGATCTGAACATGGGCCAGGCCCATTCAAAGATACCGGTTTTGCCCTTGATTTTGCTTCTCTATCTCTACTACTTATATACTCCCTCCATTCCTAGATATAAGATGCATAGTTCTTTGAGAAAAAAATCCAAAATATAGGGTGTATTGCGATGAACCACTTGTCTGAAAAATTATATTAGGTAATTGATTATTTTTCTTATCTTATGCAAAGTCCTCTATTTTCTCACTCAAATGTATCAGGTTAATCCTGCCCAAACATGCCTTAGTTTTCTCTCAACATGTGTTCTTTAATTTCCGCCCCAAAAACTATATGGCTTATATCTCGAAACGGTGGGAGTATTAAGTAAACATGCACGGGCAATGAACTTGTAACATAAAATTAGCTAGATTAAAGAAGGGTTTGCATGCATACACAAATGTTATCGCACCTGTTTTATCCAGCCTTCTATCAAAAAAAGTAAGGTATTGATCTCAATCATTAAGTCGATTTCAATAAAAGACATATAGTATATACACCTTTATTAAAAAAGTACGGAAAAGTACCATGTTGCCATTCATACATATTGATTCAGGATTTTAGATCTGGAAGTTGGAAATAATTTGATTAGTCTTTTTTTTTAAAATTATGTTCCTTACATTGAAAACTCTATTAAGAAAATCACTTAATCAAAGTTTTTCACTTCCTGTAAGTGATTCACCTAATAACACACTGTACCAAAAAAAAAAGAGTACCGGACAAGTCCTTAGAGGAAGGAGTGAACAGCATAAAACCACCACTTTTATGGTGAAATTTACCGTATACCACCACGTTTGCGAGACAAAAAATCATCAGATTTTGCTCAGTTTTTTTGCGGAATACGCTAAACGCGAATTGACAGGAAATCTGACAAATAGGGCCTACTAGTTAGCGCTGAGGTGGCAACACTACGCAGTAGCTTGCTGATGTGGGCAGAGGGCCCGTGTCAGTCCACATTAAAAAAATCTAAAATTCTAGAAAAAAAAAACAAAAGTACGAGTGAGGCTGGATGTTTATTATCCTCCCGTGAACCACCCTACAATATAAAAATTTAAAAATTCCCAAAAACATAAAATTGGGGGCTCATCTCCTCCGGTGAACCATCCTACCACCACCACCACCACCGGCTCCGGCCGCCGTCGCCGCGACCTCCAGCAAGCAGGGCAGGAGAACACCGCGAAGGAAGAGGGCAGCCCCTCCCCAGCGCCTCCGCATGGTCCTCGCCAGCCCCTAGCCTCGCCGTCCTCCCTGCGCGCATCGCCGGCTAGTGAGCTACAACTACCGAGGGCGGCGCGTGCTGGGCAAACTGGCCAACGGGCCGGTTCGGCACGGCACAACCATAACCGGCCTGGCTCGGCCCAGCCTCCCAAGGCCCATGGGCCGTGCCGTGCTGTGCCATGCCGGCACAGGTACGCCTCACCTAGAGGCCCAGGCACGGGCGCGGCTAGATGGCGAGTTCGTCGGGGATTCGTGGACTTGTGGTTCGTTCTCCTAGGTTCCTGGCTGGGTGTCGTGTCCTAGGTGCCTAGGTCTCGGCCTGTAAGTGGGCATGTTTGTGGGTGTCCACTACATGCTTAGTTCTGTCTGCCTGACCTGAGTGGGACATCCGACTGTGTCTGTTTAATTAGCACAAACAAAACGGCGTCTGCCAACCCACCACGTGCACGTTTAATTAGTCAAACGAAATTGTATTACAGGGGATCCCGGGACGAGGGGGGGGGGGCTGCGCCCCCCCTATGCTCATTATTTTCCTTTGAACACAAGCCATGGTAGCTCCTTATTTGTGTGATTTTAGCTAGTTATGTTCCCCTCATACTAACATTGCCCCCCCTTATACTTCATTTCTGGCTCCGTCCCTGCAGGGATGGAAGCACGATTCTGCTGTATACAATGGATTACCACGATTTGAGAGGAAATCAGAGAGAACAGAGGTGAGGAACAGAGGACGGGGATGAGAGGTCCAAACTTCAATTCATTTTCAACATAGCCTCTGTTTACTTTATACTACTAGTACCACAGGCACACAACGGTGGCCCGTGACCCATGTCATACCCGAGGCCCAGGTTACAAACCGTACAGGAACATCCCATATACGGGGTGTTACACTCTCCCTCCCTTGAAAATTTGCTAGAGGATACCGTTATTTTACGTCGTTTGCTAAAACACACCGCTTGATTGTGTTTTTGCCAGGTACCATTATAATTTTGTTGCACATTTGCCAGAACACACCACCTGTCTAAAAACGGAAACTTTTACATTTTTTCTCAAAATCAGTCATAGCATGATCATCCCCCAAAAGTGCCAAAATTTCCTTTTTTGGACAGGTGGTGTGTTCTGGCAGCTGTGCCACAAAATTATAATCGTACCTGGCAAAGACACAATCGAGCGGTGTGTTTTGGCAAACTCCAAAAAATAACAGTGTCCTATAGAAAATTTTCCCTTAAAAAAGTACTGAAAAGTACCATGTTGTCATTCATACATATTGATTCAGGATTTTAGATCTGAAAGTTGGAAATAATTTGATTAGTCTTTTTTTACAATTATGTTCCTTACATTGAAAACTCTATTAAGAAAATCACTTAATCAAAGTTCTTCACTTCCTGTAAATGATTCACCTAAAAACACTGTACCAAAAAAAAGAGTACCGAACAAGATCTTAGAGGAAGAAGTGAATAGCGTACAACCACCACTTTGATGGTGAAATTTACCCTATACCACCGTTTGCGAGACAAAAAAAAACCACCAAATTTTGCTCAGTTTTTTTGCAGAATGCGCTAAACACGAATTGACAGGAAATCTGACAAATAGAGCCTACTAGTCAGCGCTGAGGTTGCAACACTACGCAGTAGCTTGCTGATGTGGATAGAGGGTCCACATGTCAGTCCACAATAAAAAATCTAAAATTCTAGAGAAAAAAACAAAAGTGCGAGTGAGGCTGGATGTTTATTATGCTCCCGTGAACCACCCTACAATAAAAAAAATTAAAAAGTCCCAAAAACATAAAATTGGGGGGTCATCTCCTCCCGTGAACCACCCTACCACCACCACTGGCTCCGGCCGCCGTCGCCGCGAAGGAAGAGGGCGGCCCGTCCCTGACGCGTCCGCATGGTCCTCGCCGGCCCCTAGCCTCGCCGTCCTCCCTGCGTGCATCGCCGGCTAGTGAGCTGCAACTACCGAGGGCGGCGTGTCTCGTCGGTGAGCAGGGCGCCGAGCTCGGGCGCGGGAAGGGGGCGACGCTGCTCATCATCTAGACACGAGCTAAGGCCGGAGTTCTGGGAGACGGATCTCGATGGAGGTCATCGGACTCCCGCGCCTTGGTACCCAGCGGCGCTGTCCTGCGCTCCTCACGGTCTTTACCGGCAAGCGAGTGCTTGCTGCCAGCTTTGGGCGTCAACGGCGGTCACGCGGGCTGGGGATATGTGGGTTGGGGAGGGGCTTGCGTTGCCGGAGTGCGGGGAGAGCAGCTCTGCGGCGGCGGCTCTCTGCGGCGCCGCTCACGAGTGGAGCTGGGGACATGGGGAGGTAGGGTGCGTGTAGTGGTCGCGCAGCGGCGGCGCTTGACAGCGGCCGCACACAAGTAGAGCAGGGGGGCGGTACTGGTAGTGGTGGTCAACGCAGAGGGACAAGTGGGGCATAGTCCACATCAGCAAGCTACTGCGTCATCGTTGCCACCTCAGCTCTGACTAGTGGACCCTACATGTCAGATTTCCTCTCAATTCGCGTTCAGTTCGCGTTTAGCGCATTCCGCAAAACAATGAGCAAAATCTGGTGGTTTTTTTTGTCCCAAACGTAAAGTGGTGGTGTTCACCATGAAAGTGGTGGTTTTATGCTATTCACTCTAGAGGAAGGCTTGGAGCAGAATGGAGATAGTAATATAGCATCAGGGCATCTCCAGCGGCGCGACGCAAACAGACGTTGAGCGACCGTTTTCGTCCGCCGTGACCGGAAATGCATCTGGACCCTGCTCCAGCGGGGCGACGCAAAGTGACCAGGCCGTCCGTGGAGACGCAAACCTGGCCCAAATATGCGCCAGGTTTGCGTCTCCGCGGTCGCGCCGAGCATCCTACATTTCTTACCCGGTCCCGCAAGTCAGGGACAGCGAAATCGACCGCTTCGATTTGCGTCTTTTTCCCCTTCTTTGTTGCCCTAGGCACGGGCGCGACTGGATGGCGAGTTAGTCGGGGATTCGTGGACTTGTGGTTTGGTTCCTGGCCGGATGTCGTGTCCCAAGGATGGAAGCACGGCAGAGACAGCGGGATACAGTGAATTACCAGAATTTAAGAGGAAATCAGATGAGAAATCAGAGAGAACAGAGGTGAGGAACATAGAACGGGGATGAGAGGTCCAAACTTCAATTCATTTTCAACATAGCCTCTGTTTTGGTTACAAGCCTCATACTTATACTACTAGTACCACACGCACACAATGGTGGCCCGTGACCCATGTCATACCCGAGGCCCACAGGGGCGGGCCCACTTCAATTCAAGGGTATTCAAGTGAATACCCAATTTTTTGGCAAAAAACTAGACATATATTGCATGTACCAGGTATGTAAATCGAAAACGAGGAAAATACGAGAGGAGAGAGACTATCTAGCACAAGCAAGCCCACGTTTTTCCTCCCTGGGTCCACCCTCCCTCCTCTATGAGGCCCAACTATCAATACTGGCCCACTCCTTCTCTTGGCCGTTGGACAACTAACGGCAAACAGTGTTCGTTCTACCGTGGGCAGCTACTACCAGCGGGCTACCTGCTCCAGCTCGTTGGAACCGTTCCAATCAATGATACTTGAGGAGTTGAGATGGTAGCTATTGAAATTCAGAAAAAATTAGATATTGGTTGTGCGATGTTCTGAAGACTAAATGTTATTTTCATTTTCATTTTTTAGATTGCATAAGTTTCATATGGTGTGCAACATGAAAAATGTTCCGGTATGTTGAACAATTGGTACTGATATATAACCAATAATTTCAAATTATGATCTCTTTTATGATATTATGATAAAAATGTGTAATATTTTCTACATATTTTATAGTTAGAGCTCTATGATGCTCCTATAATCAATAATGCATGCATGAAACTAGGCTTTTGACTGTCAATTTTATTTTTACCCTTTAAAATTTTGAATACACACGCTAGAAATCCTGGGCCCGCCCCTGGAGGCCCAGGTTACAAACCGTACAGGAACATCCCATATACGGGGTGTTACACTCTCCCTCCCTTGAAATTCGGCTTGCCCTTAAGCCGATGACGAACAATCTTGAATCAGGAATGCCTTCAATCTTGTATAGACAAAGAGCAAACCCACCTGGATCATATGGTAGTAGCAGGATCTTACTGTTAATCGCAGGCTGGTGAAAGAATTGGCAATCCTCCTCATATACCTGTTTGATAGTGTTTAGTATTCCCAGATCAATGCAAATCCTTTGGATGTATGCTAGTCCACGTCCAGGAGGAAGATACCCCTTAATTCCAGAAGGTCTTAGCCAACCAGCAAAGTAAGTGTGTACCTGAGTATACTGAATACTTGGAATTGTATAATATCCAGGTAGATACCATGTGCAGTATTGCATTCTGTCCATTGCCCATTGTCGGGACAACCAAGGAGCAACCAATTGTAGGTTAGGCTGGATATTTTGTAATAACATAACTGCACTACCTCGTAGCTGAGCCTTGTGATGAACATCTCAATGTGTGTATGCAAGCACGATGATACTAGATGCCCTATAACATGTCCTTGTATCAGATGAAAACCAACACTTCAAAGTTGAACAATGGATCAAACGAAAATATATCTCAATTCTGTTGGTTTGAAGAAAGACAACAAACTGAAGGTGAAAATCCCCAGCTGAACTATCACATCTCGTCCAAACTTGTGACCTCATGGCGACCATACCGGATGCAAAAGCTACAAGTATCTTATAATCAGGTTGCCCCAAAGAAGAGGAATATAATTCTAGCAAGGCTTGAGCAATACTGTTCGGAGGAAGCTTCATGTAGGTCTGAAAATACGCCCTCTTGCTTCTGTAAGTCAGAGCAGTCAACTGTGAAATTCCAGGTTTCCATATCGTATCCCACACACCAATAGGAAAAAGCCAGTCACTGAAAGACTATTTTCAACCTGAAATTCATTGGACATAGTTCTTGTGATAGTAAAATATGATCCATGATCAGGAGAGAATCTCATTTTTTTTCGATATGGGAGCATTGCTCCGGCCTCTGCATCAATAAATGCACACAGCCATGTTTTTATTAAAATGAAGGTTCAAACAAATATCCTTATTACAACCAAGAGACATCTAAAACTGTAACAGTAACCAGCCAACCAAAGATGAAAAGAAAACAAAATCTATCCATCTTCAAACTTCGATTCTTTTAATGTGCCGCCATCCAGTAGCCTGGAAATAGCAGTCCCGTGCGACCGCCAATAGTCGGTTGCATCCAGTATCCATAATATCCCGCTGGTCCTCCGGGAGAAGGTATGCCCATAGCTGTATCCAATGCGCCGCACGAAGAATAACCTGCAAAAAATTGGTTCCCTTCTGTTTGTTAAACACAATATCATTTTTACTAGTCCATATCGACCAACAAAGTGCAGAAATGCCAATACAAATATGTTCTTTATCTCGCTTATTCACCCCATTTAACCAATTACCAAACATGTTAGTAATATTTGTTGGAGGAGGAATGTTATAAGCAAAAAATACCATTCTCCAAATCAGTTTTGCAAAAGGACAAGAGAGAAACAGATGATCAACCGTCTCATTGTTATCACAGAAGCAACATTTTTGACAACCTGTCCATTTTCTCTTATCTAGATTATCCTTAGTAAGTAAAACCTTATTACTAAGAAACCACATAAAAATCTTTATCTTAAGGGGTACTTTAATCTTCCAAAGATATTTTCTCAAAAATCTAGTATATCCATTCATAAGATCAAGATACATAGATTTAACTGAAAATAAACCTGAGTCTGTTAGTTTCCAAACAAACTTATCATTATCATCTGTCAATTGTACAGACATTAGGCGTTCACACAAGTTTAACCATAAATTCCACTTATGTTCATTAAGGTATCTCCTAAAACCAATATTAATAGGAGAGAATCTCATAGCTGGAACAAATAAGACTGACACACAGTCGCTTAAAAGCAGTGTTGAATGACTGAGGAAATGAGTAGTCTCTGCGTATCTCATGGACTATGGACTGAATCACATAAGGAGCCATGAGGAACTGTCCAGGTACATCTAATCTAAAAACACCCATGTGAATCCATGTTGTGCTACTCAGATGGACTCCATCAATCTTGCATAGATGAGTGTGTTTTCCTTGTGATCTCCCTAAAAACACCTGCTTGGTTGCGTGGTCTCTCGTGAGGTATGGGTTTGGGTGCTAGCACGGTGGGGCAAGCTGCAGTGGATGCCCGGTGTGGACACGGAGGTTGTGCCCTGGTGGTCCTCGCTCAGTTGCACTAGATCTGTGAGGAGGGATATGTGGACGGCTATCATTTTGGTTTTCTGGTGTATCTGGAGGCATCGGAACGAGGTGGTGTTCAATGGCGCCACCCCCGCAGCGGCGGCCTTAGACATAGGATTAGGGAGGAGTACCAGAGGTGGCGTGTAGCTAGGCTTTTCCGCTCGGATTCCTTTGGATTTCCCGAGCCTTTTTCTTTTTCGTGGAGGGATGGAGATTAGGTTTTCCTTCAGTAGGGGAGCTGCCACCCCTTGTTGGTAGTGATACATGTGGTTCGGGCTTTCTTGCCCTTTCTTCTATATGATTAGTACACCTTTCAGGGTGTATTCTCGAAAAAAAAACCTGAGCACCCACAAGTATTTCATTTGGCAGCAGCGAGCGAGGAAAGCAAGAATGACCAATACCAACAAGCTTATGTTGCACTTCCATTTTGTAGCTCGATGTTGTGATCATCTGACAGTTTGCATGTACACCTTCACCATGATAACTGAGCATCTGTGCTACAGACCATATCATTGTTGTAAGAAAGATAACAATAAACATCAAACGCCAAAGAGTGCAACAAGCAAGCTCGGCAATGTCCGAGTTGTCCATCCAATGTGTAACCTCCAGGATCCACCAATTTCTGCAACAAATAAATTGTAGGAGAATGATAGAAGGACATGGCACTAGTTCCATCCTGGTGCTAGGAGAAAAGATACAACATTGTAACTCCACGGATTTTCTGGCACTACAAGTAAACTGGTCACCATGCCCTTGATCAGAACTCAACCTGAATTCCCACCTCAGCATACATGTGACGGAATACTTGTCCATCAGTTCATTCCTTGAAGAGATCCAATGCACAATCACAGGCATATGTTTCAAACTACCTGCCATCCATTTCTTGTGATTGCGGAAAAATTCTGGCACCGGTGGTGGATAAGGTGGTCGTAGTAATCGAACTCTTGAGAAACTATTGAAATCTGCATGAACATCTCCCATACACCACTCTCTTGCCTGAAGTTCCGGCACTGAAGCATTGATAATGACTTGCAAAGAAGTTCTAGTAATATATTGTTCACACAAAACTGCAGGAGCATGATATATTACAATGATAGGTTGCACGCATTGAATATCTTGCACCCATCCCTTAACCCCCAAAAGAAGATAACCAATATCTTGCACTTTCCAGAAATGCTGACGCGTTATGGCGACCTTCATAGTACCAATTAAATGCACATGAAAGATATCAGCAAGGATTCTAGGGTTCAATTGGTGTGTAGCAGTATATGTTGCCTTGCAAACGGAGCCAAACTTGTGGAATCTCAATTGTTCCATAGAGTGGTTTGCCTCAGTTAAACAAGCATCCCACGACAAACATCTTGAAAAAGCAAGAAGTGCACTTCCTGATTGCAACATACGATCCAAGTACTTCTGTACAAGTACAACCAAGTCAATAGCAGTGTAGCCCAGGAACCAATCATTCTCGTACTGATATAGCCTAGGACCTTGAGTTGCAGGCGAAAGTAAGTTAGCTGCTTGTTGTCTCCATGACACAAAAAAGATGGCCATGGCAGTGGGCGCGGCACGCGGCTCACATAGAATTTACAATCCGGAGAAGGATATGTTGTGGATGATGGAGTCATGGTCCAGAGGACCAGGGACACCGCCGTCGGGTTGTCCCCGTTGCGACCATGTGCCAGGCCACCCGTCGAGTAGGTGGAGGGTGCTAGTGTAGCGACACTGACGGTGTGGAGATCGAGGTCCTCATAGTTCTCCATTGAGGCAACGAGCTTGGGGAAGACATCAACAATGGCATTGTTGCTCTGCCAAACCATCGAGCATGTGGTAGGCATTAGAGCAGTGAGGCTACTGTGGTTCGTGGCAACGACACCCTGGCCGCCACCATACACCACGGGGGCAGCGACCTGTGGGGAGACATCGATGAGATTGTTGTCATGCTCCTCGGTGGTGATCTCCTGCGAGGAAGAAGTGGTGTTGTATGAAGCTGTACGCATGATAGCCGACAACTCCTATAGTTGGCTACGGATCTGATCACAAAACTTGTTGAGGTTGTTCCAGGCAGGGAGGGCAGCTGGGTAAACCTCCTGGGTGTCGAGAAGGCAACAGCGCACGTAGATGCAACGACGGTGCAAGGCAAGAGCATGTGCTGCCCCGTGTCTTGATTGAAGCTGAACCTCCGCCTCCACATGGTCTGCTCTCTGGGAAATGGAGATCTGCACCACTCCATAGTCTTCAAAGACCTGATGCAGCATCTCCTCGTTGACGGGGGTGATAAACATGGTGCACGGTGACGCAAAGAACGCCGCCGGCGAACACTTTCGTGGGACTCGACATTTCGTCGAACGGGTGGTAGGCAGGAAAAGGGGTTGATTTTTTGTGTGTGGATTTTGTTGGCTTTGATACCAAATTATCGTGTCCCAGGGATGGAAGCACGGCTGATTCAGCGGGATACAGCGGATTACCACGATTTGAGAGGAAATCAGATGAGAAATTAGAGAGAACGAAGGAGAGGTCCAAACTTCAATGGAAAATGATTCATCTCCCCCGGGGGACGGAGCGTTCGCAGCCTCCGCCTTGGTTGCCTGACGCGTGTCCCCTCAAAGTCGTGGGTCCCACCACACACCTTATCCTCCCACGTTCTTCATCCGCTCCTTCTCCCAGAAATCGCGATCGATCTCTCTCTCCTCCCGATCGATTGATCCCCCACTGTACGCAGCGAGGCGCCACCTTGACGGGGAGATTCGACGAGGCTGGCCGGCCTCCGGCGCCGGGGAACCCATGGCGCCGCCGCTGCTCGCGCTACCGACGACGCGCCGCCGCGCGCCATGACCCATGGCCGGCCGCCGCGACCAGCGCCGTCCGGCTCGCCACCGCACGCCTTGTCCCATTGTCGGCCACCTCCGCGACCAGCGTCGCCCGCCACGCCACCGCAAGCCGCGAACCATGGCCGACCGCCGCGTCTGGTGCACCCTCGTCTTAGAGCTCGCGGGCGTGCCTCTCCCTGCTCGTCCTGGAGCTCGTTGCTGTGCAAGGGCCCTGCCTCTGCTCGACCCGAGGTCACGCTGTCTGCTCCCGCTCCGGCCGAGTGGCTCCGCGCCTCATCTCCATCCCCAGAGGTGCTACATGCGGTCATTTGGAGGCGTGTTCGGGGGACGGCATCGCCGGTGCCACTCGCCTTGTTCGAGATCCCGCCTAGACGTATTTATCCCGCCGGAGACGGTGTCCGTTCACCTGTTCCATGATCACCGCCAAGTCAAGCACCACACTTAATGGCGATGCTACATACGCTGGTCAGTTTAGCTACCGTCAGTGGCCGAGTTTGCTACCGATGTTGTTTAGCGTTGCTACAACTCGGGGGTTGGAGATGGTAGACTTTTTTTTGCTACAACTGTTTAGAAATGTTGCTAAAAAGGTTAAATGTTTTGCTATGACATTTCCGGCGAGGTCTCCGTCGATATTTCTGACGACAATTTTGCACCCTAGGAATACTTTGTTTTGCTACAACAATTTTGCGGTTTTGCTACAATTACATAATATGTTTGCTACGGCGGTCTCCGGCAAGGTCTCTGGTGAGTTCCATGTCGATGTTTCCAACGATATCCACTCTTTCTACAATAGCACATTTTTTTGCTATAATTGTTTTGTTGTTCTGCTACTTTAGTATAGAAATTTTGCTACGAGGTCTCCGGCGAGAGTCTCCGACGAGGTCTTCGTCAATATTTCGATGATATTGGGTTTTGCTACATTAGCATTTTCTGCTACAATCGCATTTTTTTTTGCTACGAGGTCTCCGGCGAGCTCAGCCTTTTTATTTGATTTCGTGACTGAACCGTGTTTTGCTACAATGTAGCAAAAGCGGATTATTTTTTGCTGCCGGGAGGTGGTTTTTTGCTACATTCAGTAAAAGCAGATCTGGCCGTCCAAGATGGCCGATCCGACTGCTGGCAACCCGGGGGCTGGGAAATCAGATCCCCCGGGGGACGCCCAGCAGTTTCCAACTTCAATTCATTTTCAACATAGCCTATGTTTTGGTTACAACTAGTACCACACGCACACAACGGTGGCCCGTGACCCATGTCGTACCCGAGCCCAGGTTACAAACCGTACAGGACAGCCCATATAAAGGGTGTTACACCGGGGATGTCCTAGGTGCCTAGGTCTTAGCCTGTATGTGAGCATGTTTGTGGGTGCCCGCTACGTGCTTAGTTCTGTCTGTGAGTTTGTCTGACCCGAGTGGGACATCCAACTATAAGTGTTTAATCAGCACGAACGAGGCGGAGTTCGCCAACCCACCACGTGCATGTTTAATTAGTCAAACGAAATTGTATTACAGGGGATCCCACTTCCTGATCTTACACACATTGCTTCTAGCCCGTGCCCCCGCGGCATGGCCACAAATGGCAACCATTTCTATTGACCCGGGTCCCACTACAGCTGGGCATGGGCAGCCCGGCCCAGACGGCCCGACCCGACCCGACCCGAAAATCCCGGGCCGGGCCGAGCTTGCATGTCGAGCGGGTTCGGGCCTGAATTTGGAGCCCGAAGGTCGGGTTGGGCCGGGTTCGGGCTTGAAGAAAACATGATTTTAGCCTAGTTCGGGTCGGGCTTGTCGGGCCGGGCCGGACTTTTGTCAGTTCGGGCCAGGTTCGGGCCCGATTTGCAAGCCCGAATGTTGGGCCGGGCCGGGCTCGGGCCTGGGAAATTAGGTTCGGGCTTTTCCGGGCTTGGCCCGAAACCCGGCCCGGCCCGAAGAATGCCCAGGTGTAGGTCCCACCATGTTCCCTCGGTTCTCCTTATCTTCTTCTTTGTTCATTTCAGCGACGAAGTAATCTTCTCGACTGAAAATTGTCCTCGCATGGAGCACACGCGGTGATGTCGAACCTTGCCATCGCCACGCCGCTGCCCTCCCCTGATGTCGCCGCCCTCCCCTGATGCCGCCACCCTCTCTTGACACCGCCATGCCGCCGCTTGCAACACTTGTCGTCGCCACTGCATCTTGTTGTTCCTAGGAAGACATGGAATGGGGATACATTCTGCCAGCTGTTCTTGGAAGATAGAGGTCACTTGCGGACCTTTCCAGTCCAGCTGCTCCCTTTGGTCCTTGTTGCTAACTTTCCGAGGGCCATGGAGAGAGTTGGGTGGCTGTAGTTTCCAACAGATCTCGCTGATCGCCGGAGGACAGCTACTATCCATGAATCTCATAGGCTAGAGATGGATAGTAGAGACCGGAGCAGAGGGGATATAGATCCCGAGGTTAGGGTATTCCTCCAGCCAAGGCGCCCTCCTCAAGCGCCATGAAGACAGACGTCGATGCATCCTGGTGGTGGTAGGGCAGCAGTAGCGGGGGTGTAACGATTGACTGCCCACATTTTATCTCTTGTCGTGGGTGTTTACTTCAAGTATTTAATTAGGTTGGGTTGGCGGCGCTGTGGTCAGCCCGTGCCCAGCTACATACCTACCTAGGCCGTCTCTTGGGAGGATGAGGAAGAAAGGGGAGGGAGATCAAGCGTGGGGGCCGAGAGGTGTGCGGTGCTCGTGCTGGCAAGTGGGAGATCGAGCGATAGTAGGGTTTGGCCCTCCACAATGTATGCAAAAAATCGGTGCCCAAACCACTTTTGAGGGATCCGGCACCGATGCCCTCCATTGCCCAGCCGGTGCCACAAAATTTTCTCAGGGAATCGGTTCTTCTAGTTGCTCCGATGCCCAAACTCAGTGAGTAGTAAAATATTGTTCTTTCCCCTGCCAACACCACAACCGGTCCCTCTATGCATGCAACCAGTACAACTTTTTCCCATGATCAGTTCGGCTCAATGTATATTTTATCAACGTGGGATCAGTGTATGCGGTGCCCTACGCTGTGCAGCTGGTGCCCCAAAAATTGTATTTGGCATCGATGATGATGTGTTAACTTTTTGAGGAATTGGGCACCGGCAACATTGTGGAGGGCCTTAGCAAAGTAGCAATGCCGAGGTTGGACGAATCTTATATAACTAAACAATTCATTTCCGCTAAGTGTATTTTTTCAACATACAAGATATCCACCTCATCAAGCATATCTTTGAGCAAGCTTCCCACATCATCATGTTTTTTCATATTGAATCTCTTTTTCTTAGCTGAATTTGCAAGCAGCAGTTCGGCACGCATGCAGCTCACCTCTCAATTGTAACAGAAAGCTAAATTGTCATAAATCTCCCGTTGTTTTGTTTGATTACCCTCCAATCAATATCCTAATTAACTCTCTAATGGCATCGTGGAGCGGTTCCCCTATCCTGAGGTAAAGAAAAATTGCCTCGCTCTTCCTTCCGGCGTCTTTCTCCGTCGGCTTTCCTCCGTTGATGACCTCCTAGTCGTTGGTTGGAGAGGGGTCGCTGGGCCACGCTGATACGTGTATTTTACATCATCATTATCATTACATGTATGTTTAGTTTTCATTGATATATGTCATCATACACTATTATTTATGCATTTTTAGATGATTTCCGGGACTTTCCTACAAAATCCCCTTCATTATTATTTAATTCATGGGAGTCTGAAAACCTCCTTTTTCGTTTTTATTGTTTCAGGGACCTTCTAGATATCTAAAAATCGAGGAAAAATTACCTGGTCAATTTTTCACCCGGAGAAGGACTGTGAGCGAAAGAAGCATGTGAGGGAGGCCACGAGGGTCAAACGGCACTGGGTGGCGTCCCCTACATGTCTGGGTGCCACCTAGGTCCGTTTGCGCCTCGGGCATCGTCTCGGTCCTCCTTTTATACCAGAGCCTCCGTTTCGTCTAAAAACTTAAGCCATATTTTTCCCGAGATTTATTGAGGTGGCGGCAGAGGCGAAGGTACTCTCATACTCCGGGAGAGGGCAGATCTTGTGGCACCGGTGCCTCCGGTGAAAGGGAAATCGAGGCCATCGACATCACCACTCCTCCTTGACTTGGGGGAGGCATCTCCATCACCATCTCCATCAACACCATCATCACCACCATCTCCATCTACGAGATCGACTTTATCCCCTCATAGTTTGTGTTTAACTAAACCCCGGATATCGTTTTGAGGCTAGTTGCATGTTTGTGAGTGGTACTTTATCTTTATTTAGTGGAGAGATTATATATTCAGATTGTGTTGTAATCGTTATGCCTCTGGTCCATATCATGTTTGACATGGCCGACCCCGCCGGCTGCACGCAAGTTCGCACACGCGAGTAAGATTATTATTGCTTCTTGGTTTTGCCCCCGCAGCTCCTCGTTGTACTCCACCATATCCGTCATTTTCTCAAATTCCTGCAGCACAATTTCACAAAAACGATGCAGATGAAGTAGCAGCTACAAAGAGAATATTTTTTGGGTCTTTCATTAATGCTTAATGTAGAGAAGTTCTTCTGAATTTTAAGTGTTTCTATGGGGTTTCAGTCATAGCGAACTGGTCGTTGGAGTAGATCAAAGACAAAACATTAGTAATTCAATTTGTATACTTCCTGACAGAGGGAGTATTTCCTAGCAAGACTAAATTCACCAGTAGCTCTCTTTTTACTCGTAGTGGTAATCTGAAGCATGGGGGCTTCAGCCAAATTCATTTGACTCTAGTCTAATACAAAGTCCGTTTACTCGAATTCTGCAGATCAATTACAGTACAATACTGAATATAAACCTGCATAGTTGCCTAGTCGTTTTCTTGATTGTGGTATATTCTATTGTACGTAGGGAGTAGATATCTGATGTAAAACTGCCTTTTGGCACCTAATAACTTGGATTAAATTGCACACTTCCAATAATAAGAAACACGTGGCGATCAAGAATTGAACAATCACTGTTCTTAGAGCAATAACCTTGGTCTAGATATGCACAAGTGTTTCTTACACTTTGTTCAAATGAGAACTTGTACAGTACATATAGTGAAGAACTTGTACAATACAGTACATATAGTGGAGTAATTTAAGCAACTTCTCTTTCTAAACAAGGATTACAAATCTGCTCTTTCTAAACAAGTTACTCCTCCTTTTTCTTTCCTTTCTTCTGTGCGTTGTTCTATTGGACAGGGACAACATTCAAGACATTGTGTTTGTTGCTCCAGCTAGAATTTTCAAGGTGTCTTGATATACTTTAGCTTCAACACTTAGAGCTCTAGGCAATGTGCCTTCCTCCCTCACTATTTTATCTTTGCCCATGTGAGGGGTTTCATACCACATTCCTCCTTTATATCTCATAATTTCAACCAAGACGGTCTGTAGGGTTACAAACACTTTGTCTAGATTACGAGGATCATAGTTGTCATATGCCTCTTCAACAGATAGAATTAGATCTTGGATTGTGTCTGGCGCACTTTGAAGCGTTAAGGACTGAATAGAGCTAAACCAGCCAAGGTCCAACACATTCGTATCCGGTGAATTTGCCGGTTGCTGCATCAGCTTGATATCCATCCCTATTTCTGCTACAGTTGCTATAAAAGCTAGATCATTAGGAAAAACATGTGTTCGGGCATTGTCCTGCTTTATGTAGATGGTCCTTTCATCACCTTCAAGCCATAGGATTTCAATAGCTGGAATTACCTTCTCGCAAAGATAGGCTCGCATCACATCCCTGTTCACTATCACTGATTTTATTTCAATGGTGCCTTTGTCTCTGTTTTTGGAATTTTTTAGTGTTGGAGTTTCCTTGACGAAGGCCCAGACTCCGATCTTTCCATCAAAAATTACTTCGCCATCAGCATTGAACCTTGGCCTGGCCACTGCACAAAGAAACATAACTTTGCCTATGCTATTTTTGTTTTGAACATTGCACTCAGGACCAGCTTCTTCATGCAGTAGGTAATATGTTCTTCTTCTCTTGGTCATGTGATACGTCTCAAACGTATCTATAATTTCTGATGTTCCATGCTAGTTTTATGACAATACCTACATGTTTTGTTCACACTTTATATCGTTTTGATGCATTTTCCGGAACTAACCTATTGACGAGATGTCGAAGTGCTAGTTCATGTTTTCCGCTGTTTTTGGTTTCAGAAATCCTAGTAAGGAAATATTCTCGGAATTGGACGAAATCAACGCCCAGCATCTTATAATTCCACGAAGCTTCCAGAACACCTGAGAGGGACCAGAGGGGAGGCCCAGGGGCCCCACACACATGGCCGGCGCGGCCCAGGGGGGGCGCCCCCCTGTTGTGTGGCGGCTCCGTAGCCCTCCGACTCCGCCTCTTCGCCTATTTAAGCCTCCCTGACCTAAAACCTCGATACGAAAAAACCACGATACGAGAAAAGTTCCAGAGCCGTCGCCATCGCGAAACTCAATTCGGGGACGAAGTCTGTTCCGGCACCTGCCGGACGGGAATTCCCCCGGAGCCATCTCAATCGACGCCACCGCCATCTTCATCGCCATCGCTGTCTCCCATGATGAGGAGGGAGTAGTTCTCCCCCGAGGCTAAGGGTTGTACCGGTAGCTATGTGCTTAATCTCTCTCTGTGCTCCAATACAATGATCTCATGAATTGCTTTGCATAATTGAGATCCATATGATGAGCTTTGTATCGCTACTAGTCTATGTGCTACTCATGTGATGTTATTAAAGTAGTCTATTCCTCCTGCATGGTGTAATGGTGACAGTGTGTGCATCGTGTAGTTCTTGTCGTAGGTTATGATCATAATCTCTTGTAGGTTATGGAGTTAATTATCACTATGATAGTATTGATGTGATCTATTCCCCCTTTCATAGTGTAATGGTGACAGTGTGTATGCTATGTTAGTACTCGGTTTAAATTGCAAAGATCTATTATGCTCTAAGGTTACTTAAATATGAATGCTGAATGTTGTGGCGCTTGTTAACTCCGGCTTGGAGCTCTTGTAGCCCTACACAATGAATGGTGTTTGTCATCCAACAAGAGCATATGTAGCACAAGTGAGGAGAAGTTATTTATTTATTATGTGATCAATGTTGAGAGTGTCCACTAGTGAAAGTATGATCCCTAGGCCTTGTTTCCAATACTGCAAACACCGCTTACTTACTTTCTCTTGCATGTTTACTCGCTATATTTATTTCAGATTGTTATTACCACTCATATCAATCTATACCACCTGTTTTACTATCTCTTCGCGAACTAGTGCGCCTATACATCCGACAAGTGTATTAGGTGTGTTGGGGACACAAGAGACTTCTTGTATCTTAATTGCAGGGTTGCTTGAGAGGACTATCTTTGACCTCTACCTCCCTGAGTTCGATAAACCTTGGGTGATTCACTTAAGGGAAACTTGCTGCTATTCTACAAACCTCTGCTCTTGGAGGCCCAACACTGTCTACAAGAATAGAAGCACCCGTAGACATCATCATGTCAAACAATTTTTCATCTATGTGTACAATGTTCTCCATATCAGTAAAGGTTGGCTCAACATTAGATAGTGATCCTGGATCCAGCATTTTGATGCAAAAGTTGAGCCTATCAATTTTGTTTGCTGGTTTCAAATAAGGCTTTAAACTGTTAGTGAATCGCTTAATTTCACCCCATTGGAATCTTCGCTGCAATGTTGTATATGGGACGTTCAAAGACAGTTTGTTGAAAGGAATTGTCGTTATCCTCGATAGACCAAGGTCTTTCCTCTTGCGACCAGATCTCCCTTTCTTTTTATTAGACACATCAACTTCTTCTCCTCTTGCAATAAGCTCATTTGCCTTCCTCCATATTCGCTCGACTGTTTTTACACTTATTTTCAGTAGATTAGCTACAAGTTATTTGTCTTTTGGTTGTACCGATGTGCCTTTGTCTTTACTGGGATCTTCTAATGCAAGATAAGCTCCAAACTTATGATCATCTGGCATGTTTCTCTTCCGCTTAGCTGTAAAATGATGAAACTATGTTAGATGCAGCTATAACAATATGCATTTCTGTGATATGCAGGTACAAACTAAAGCAAAATGATGAAAAAATTCAGTAGGTGATGATGAGTAGCTGCAAAATGACTAGGTGCTGGAGTTCAACTATCTCCAAGCATGTCTACTGCAAAATGACTAGGTGCTGCAAAATGGAGCAGCAAGTAGAGTTGAAAGATGGTGAGTTTGCTTGGTTGCTTTCAAGCATTTATGTTCATCTCTTGAGTTGTCAAAGATATAGAAAGTGCATGGCAGTATAGGTCAGCATATGTATGCTGCTACTTCAGTTAGGCACATTAAAACATGGTATGTGTATGTTTAGTTTAATTTTTAGATTAACTTTAGTTTAACCAACTGTGGTAAATATGAGTGTAGACTGATGTGGTGCAGGAGTACCTGATGCTGATCTAGAGGAGGATGAAGATCCGGAGGCAAAGGAGGAAGATGATGATCCGGAGGTGGAAGAAGAACCGGAGGCGGAGGAGGAAGATGATGATCCGGAGGTGGAAGAAGATGATCCAGAGGTGGAGGAGGAAGAACTTGGTGCCTCCATCATTGGTGGAGGACGAGCTGGCCGGAGTAGGCGCTGGCGTGGAGGAGGCGCTGGGCCGGAGGAGCTGGTGGGAGCCGCGAAGGAAATCTTGGTCGGAGGAGGGGCCATGAAGTACTCTAGAGGAACTAGCACGAAGAACTGGCTGGAGGAGGAGGAAGAAGGAACTGCGGAGGATTTCGCGATCTGTCCGGAGAAGACGCTGGCTGGGATCCGGAGCTGGTACCTCCTCCAGCCATGGCTGGAACAGATTGTTCTGGCCAGTACAGTGAGCTGATCAGCTACGTGGGTGATACGTCTCAAACGTATCTATAATTTCTTATGTTCCATGCTACTTTTATGACAATACTTGAATGTTTTATACATACTTTACATCATTATCATACATTTTCCGGCACTAACCTATTAACAAGATGCCGAAGCGCCGGTTCCTGTTTTCTGTTTTGGTTTCAGAAATCCTAAAAGGAAATATTCTCGGAATTGGACGAAATCAACGCCCAGGGTCCTATTTTACACGAAGCTCCAGAAGACCGAGGGGAAAGGAAGTGGGGCCACGGGCGCCGCCACACTAGGCGGCGCGGCCTAGGGCCGCGCGGCCTAGTGTGTGGGCCCCCCGTGACCCCTCCGACTCCGCCCTTCCGCCTACTTAAAGCCTTTGTCGCGAAACCCCCTGCAGAGCCACGATACGGAAAACCTTCCAGAGACGCCGCCGCCGCCAATCCCATCTCGGGGGATTCAGGAGATCGCCTCCGGCACCCTGCCGGAGGGGAATCATCACCGGAGGGGCTCTACATCATCATGCCCGCCCCCGGATTGATGCGTGAGTAGTTCATCCTTGGACTATGGGTCCATAGTAGTAGCTAGATGGTTGTCTTCTCCGCTTGTGCTATCATTGTTTAGATCTTGTGAGCTGCCTAACATGATCAAGATCATCTATTTGTAATGCTACATGTTGTGTTTGATGGGATCCGATGAATCTAGAATACTATGTCAAGTTGATTATCAATCTATCATATATGTGTTGTTTATGTTCTTGCATGCTCTCCATTGCTAGTAGAGGCTCTGGCCAAGTTGATACTTGTAACTCAAGAGGAGTATTTATGCTCGATAGTGGGTTCATGCCTCCATTTAATTTGGGATCGTGACAGAAGGTTCTAAGGTTGTGGATGTGCTTGTTGCTACTAGGGATAAAACATCAATGCTTTGTCTAAGGATATTTGTGTTGATTACATTACGCACCATACTTAATGCAATTATCTGTTGTTTACAACTTAATCTGGAAGGGTGCGGATGCTAACCCGAAGGTGGATTATTTAGGCATAGATGCATGTTGGATAGCGGTCTATGTACTTTGTCGTAATGCCCGATTAAATCTCATAGTAATCATCATTGATATGTATTGAATCTTGATTTGTCAATTGCCCATCAATTTGTTCACCCAGCATGTTAGTTATCTTATTGGAGAGACACCACTAGTGAGCTGTGGACCCCTGTCCATTCTTTTACATCTGAATACATTCTACTGCAATTATTTTTCTTTTGTTCTTTGCAAACAAACACCATCTTCCGGTCGATATGCTTAATACTTTGTTTCGACAGCCGGTGAGATTGACAACATCATTACGTTGGGGCAAAGTATCTTGATTGTGTTGTGCGGGTTCCACGTTGGCGCGGTTTCACTGGTGTTGCGCACTACAAGAAAAGTTCGATAGACAACGTCCCAAAATCGTCAACTAAGGGGCATTTTTCGTCGCCTATGGGCCTAACCCGACGATATGGGTTGTCGAAACTGCGTCAGGCAAAGTCCAACGACGATTTTTCGGTTCGTCGCGCTTGGGCGCCCTTCCGCCACGGAAAATCGGAGTTTTTCGAAACCCGTTGGTGACGTCATGCAAACGACACGTGGCGACGCCGTTAGCCGCCGTTAACGGCGTTGCAAGCTGAAACCCCGTAGTGGTGGGCCCACGAGGGCTGCCACGTCTTAAGCGGGCCGGCAGATGACATAGTTTGACCGGTCAACTATATGGCTGGGCTGGTCCATTAGTTACGTGGGCCGGGCCTAACCTCTAAGGTTGATTGGTCAAAACTTAAATGGGCGGCCCATTTAACATGTGGGGTCCACCTTACAGCAACTGGGTGACCCAAGAAGCAAGTGGCGGGCCAAAAACACAGTGGGTCCCACTTTCTGTTAAAGGCCGGCCCATTTAGTGTGTGGGGTCACGTATGAAGTGGGCCGGCCCAACAAGCTAGTGGGCGGGCCAAAAACAGGTGGGTCCCACTTTCCGGTTAAAGGGTCGGCCCATTTAGTTTGTGGGGTCCACCATATAGCAAGTGGTAGGCCCAACAAAATAGTGGTAGGGCCAAAAACACAGTGGGTCCCACTTTCTGTTAAAGGGCGCCCATTTAGTATGTGGGGCCCACCATGTAGCAAGTGGGCTGGCCCACCAAGATAGTGGGCGGGCCAAAAACAGTGGGTCCCACATTCACTGTTAATGGGTGGCCCATTTGGTATGAGGTCCACCATATAGAAAGTGGCCGGCCCAACAAGATAGTGGTAAGGCCAAAAACAGTGGGTCCCACCTTCCTATTAAAGGCCCATTTGGTGTGTGGGGTCCACCATATAGAAAGTGGGCGGCCCAACAAGATAGTGGTAGGGCCAAAAACACAGTGGGTCCCACCTTCCTATTAAGGGGGCCCATTTACCATGTGGGACCACCATAGAGCAAGTGGGCGGCCCAATAAGCATGTGGAGCCCATTATCGTGTAAGGCGGCCTACTAAAGAAGTGGGCCGGCCCAAAATGAAAGTGGGTCCCACACTACTGTAAGTGGGCCGGCCCAATCTGTTGTAGGGCCCTACTTGTTTGACTAGTCAACTTGCATTAAATTTCATGAGCCTAAAATCTGATTTCAATGATACACACAAGTACATACACAAATAAAACAAATAGGAAAATTACAAGGCAATTAATGTGCCCAAATAAAAAAATTACATAGAATCATTGAGGACTTCTATTAGCATCATCAATAACACGTTGACATTTGGCAATCGCCTTGATTGAATCTTGTGTACTCTTTGTCAACATATCAGCTACAGATCTTAAAGCAGCAACACCATGTCTTTTATAAAGTACAGCCTTGAGATATTTACTGTCTGATGAAAGAAATGGTCTAGGTTGACGGCTATGAGAAGATGCATCAGAAGAAAGATCAGAACTTTTTGTGGGCCTCACTGGTAATGAAGATTGCTTCATCACAACTGCATTCTGATAATAATGCAAAGAGTTAAACGATGAACTATGCAAACATTTATTATGCAATGCAGATATAAGATAATAACAAGTTGCATAAATAAGACATGTATGGAACTTGTACTAAGCACAAACTTACATCATAATGTTGCACAGGGTCGCTACAGATCCTTTTTTGGCGACTATCTTCTAATGATGACTGCTTCATTAAAACTGCATTCTGGTAACATTGTAAACATAGTTACAACAATTAACTATTCAAACATGTATTACGCAATGTAGAGATCAGATAACAACATGTAGCAGAAATAAGCACAAGATAAGATAAGATGCATGTACTAAGCACATACTGGCTCACTGCAGGTCCTTCTCTTGCGTGCACTAGTCGTGGTCAACATGCCTATCATTTTAGGTTCAGCCATCAAGTGAAATGCTAATCCTCCTGCTCCATTGTCCTTAATCTGTGTTTAGATATCACATTTAAGACCAAGTCAGCTGGTTTCAAATAACAAAAAACTTGAGCTGCCAAATGAATAAGCCAATATTTACCAGATATCAGATTAAAACCAACTAGATGTTGCTTTGCATGAGATACGAATTTCAGACATTCAGATTTAGAGTAGGGTAATGCCAAGGTTTTACACATAAAGTAAACTGGCATTAAGAATGACCAAATGTCAGGTTCAAATCACCCTCGAAGTTTCTCCAAGACAAGCATATCAAATAGGCAGAAACATAGTAAAGCATGAATAGCATTGCTATGGCAGGGTTCCAAGTGTTAATCTCTTGCATAAGGAACAATGCATATAGGTTATAGATAATAACGGAAGTAAACTGCCAAAATTACCAACCACGAACTCAGATTCCAACCTTACCTAGCGTCCCCGCTGTTAATGTTGGATGTTCTAATAAGTGGTTCGCATGATCAATCCCTAGGAAAAATAACATTGACAAGTCAGTCTACGATAATACAAAGACCAGACATGCACGCAGCAATAACTATATAAGCTAAAGACGAGGTATAAGAGCAAGCAGATTGGAAATGCACATAGCATGATTATAAAAGCAGTGTGAGAATAGCAGACACGAGAAAACAGCTAGCGGTGAGCTAATGACGTGGTATAAGAACAAGCAGATTGGAAATGCCCATAGCACGACTATAAAAGCAGTGCGACAATAGCATGCGGTACAAAAACAGTTGGCAGCAAATGAATGGGTACAAGGCTATAAATATGTGGATGCACACAGGTGTCAGTAGAATGAACAGGATGGTAGCGACCGGATAATGCTTTTGTATTGTACAATATTTAAACAAACTTCATGCGAAGCAACACATCAAGAAAGTTAACGGCATATGAGATCTGCAAATAACTACACAAAACATGGCTAAAGAAACACCACGATCTAACGGGCCAGCGTACTAACCAAGCTGCGGCGGGGTGGACGGGGCGGCAACTTGCATTCCAGCGGCGGCGAACGCGGGAGACGATGAATCGACCCTGTTTGTAGAAGCGGGCATTAGTGAAGCAGATCTGGTTGGCTGGCAAGGTATTCGGTGAAGTTGATACAGCCGCTGCGGCGAGGTAGTCGGTGGCGAGGTCGGCGGTGAAGCAGATCCGTCGGTGGCGAGGTCGGCGGTGAAGCAGATCCGTCGGTGACGAGGGCGGCGGGGAGCGGATCGGGTGGGTGGACAACCAACACGATCAAGGCTACGCTGTGGAGGAGTATGCCGGCGGCGAAGCAGATCTAGTACTGTAGAGAGTCGAGCTTTGGCGTGTGAGAGTATTTTTGAGCTAATGGGGCGAATGGTTGGTGGGTGGGTGTGGGCCTGTGGGGAGGGTTCGGGATCTAGGCAAGATATTTCATTGTTACCGAATGAGCCCTCCATGGTCGGTGGGTTGTAGCTTCCGGACCAGGGTTAAAAGGGTAAAACTGGTCACGGGATTTTCGAATGGATGCGGCGGGATGATTTGGCGCGCGGCCGAAATTTTCAGTTTCAAGCTACGAGCAGAACGACAAAAATAATGTTCTTCCCCAGGGAGCTCTCATTTCTTCCTCTTCTCTTTCTCTCTCGAGTCTCTCCCACTCCCCCGGCTCCTCTCCCCCTTCTCTCCGGCGGCCTCGCCGGCCGGAGACGAGGCCGACTTCTCTCTGTATATTGTACACCCTCCGAACTAAATTAATTGATTCAACTTTCCTTAGACGTGTATGTATCTAGAGTAAAAACATGTGTGGATACATCCATATTTAGATAAGCAAAGTTGAGTCAGCTAATTTGGATCCAGGGAGTTAGTGTTGTTGTAAGCTTAGATCCAGTGTTTCCCATGAGCAGAATGGCGCAATGGAGTCGGGGATCTCGTCATCGGCTTCAGATCTGGCCTATGGTGAATCGGCGGATCTTGCCGGCCAAACCCCGATCTGGTGCCATCAATGTGATGGCGCTAACGGTGAGGCTTGCTTTGGTCAGTGCTTCAGATCTGGCCAATGGGGAAGTCAAGCTGCTAAAGTTCACAAGCTCGGGGCATACGACGGCGTCATCCGTCTTGCCCGTGCACATCTTGGACTTTCAGCGGCCCTTCTCAGAGCCAATATGCCGTTCTGAGGCCCTTCTTCTCCTTCGTCCTGGCGACTAACACCGTCCCAAGTGGTGCGTCCCGGCGACGGAGTTGCTGGAAAGGATGCGGAGCAGAGATCTGATGTGCGGTCGAGAAGGACTCGATTGATTTTCTTCTATATGTTTTGGGGTCCTTTTTGTAAAGTTGCAGGTTCTATTAGTTATTGTCTAGTACTTTTGGTCCTCTATGTAATTTTTTGGACTAGTTTCCATTGGCACTGATAAACTTGAATTTTGACAAGTTCACGGGGAAAAAAATTCCTTTGCACATATGGCCTATCATGTATAAACATTCTTGAGATTTAAATTATATGTAATGTGCCATGCATTAACCTAAACCATATATATGTAACTAACCCTAGCTGATCAAACCCTACTTAATTAAAACAAATAACCTAAACTATACGCATGCACTTTATGCGCAAAGGCGCGGGTGCCTCTAATAATGTGTGTGCGCACTCGATCGATGATTCCTAAACCTTATACAACAAACCCTAAACCCTAATCCTAATCCCTAAACCTAAACACCCTAAACACTAAACCCTAGACCCTAAACCCTAACCCTAACCCTAAACCCTAATTAAACCCTATATATAGGCCAACGACACTTAATTGTGCATCAAGCAGGCGAGGGGTGCCTCGCGGTCCTCTAATTAAATTAAATGTGCCATGCATTAACCCTAAACCATATATATGTAACTAACCATAGCTAATCAACCCTACTTAATGAAAACACATAACCCTAAACTATACTAGCTATAACCCGATCTAATAAAAACATGCTCTATATATAGCTAGCTAGCAAACCGTAGATTAACACCAATTAATATATACATGGCCTATATCGATCATGTTGTATAACATATCCCTGAGATTCATTAATTAATTATATAATTATCGTGATAAATTAATTAACTTTAATTTTGACAAGTTCTCTCGAATGAAAACACATTTGATTAAGTTGCCTCATAATATATATATATATAATTAGTGTGCATGCATGGCCTACCATGCATTCGTGCATATATTTTAATGTATATTTGAACATATTCTTGGGGATTTCAATCTCTCTCTCGATCATCTATATATCGTTGGTGGCCAAAAAACACATATATATGCATGCAATTTATGCGTAAAGGCGCGGGTGCCTCTAATAATGTGTGTGCGCACTCGATCGATGATCCTAAACCTTAAACAACCCTAAAACCTTAAATCCCTAATCCCTAAACACCCTAAACACTAAACCCTAAACCCTAGACCCTAAACGTACCCTAACCCTAACCCTAAACCCTAGCTAATCCTAAACCCCAATTAAACCCTATGTATAGGCCAACGACACTTAATTGTGCATCGATCGAGCGGGTCATGGGTGCCTCGTGATCCTCTAATAAAATTAAATGTGCCATGCATTAACCCTAAACCATATATATGTAACTAACCCTAGCTAATCAACCCTACTTAATTAAAACACATAACCCTAAACTATACTAGCTAGCTATAACCCGATCTAATAAAAACATGCTCTATATATAGCAGCTAGCTAGCAAACCGTAGATTAACACCAATTAAAATATACATGGCCTATATCGATCATGTTGTATAACATATCCCTGAGATTCATTAATTAATTATATAATTATCGTGATAAATTAATTAACTTGAACTTTGACAAGTTCTCTCGAATGAAAACACATTTGATTAAGTTGCCTCATAATATATATATAATTAGTGTGCATGCATGGCCTACAATGCATTCATGCATATATTTTAATGTATATTTGAACATATTCTTGGGGATTTCAATCTCTCTCTCTCGATCATCTATATATCGTTGGTGGCCCAAAAAACACACATATATATGCATGCAATTTATGCGTAAAGGCGCGGGTGCCTCTAATAATGTGTGTGCGCACTCGATCGATGATCCCTAAACCTTAAACAACCCTAAAACCTTAAATCCCTAATCCCTAAACCCTAAACACCCTAAACACTAAACCCTAAACCTAGACCCTAAACGTACCCTAACCCTAACCTAACCCTAACCTAAACCCTAGCTAATCCTAAACCCCAATTAAACCCTATGTATAGGCCAACGACACTTAATTGTGCATCGATCGAGCGGGTCACACTACAAGAAAAGTTCTGATAGACAACGTCTCAAAATCGTCCGCTAAGGGGTATTTTTCGTCGCCTATGGGCCTAACCCGACGATATGGGTTTGTTGAAACTGCGTCAGGCAAAGTCCAACGACGATTTTCGGTCCGTCGCGCTTGGGCGCCCTTCCGCCACGGAAAATCGGACCGTTGCGGAAGTGTTTTGGGAGCCCGTTGACTGCTGACGTCATGCAAGCTGACACGTGGCGACAGGTTACCGATTAACGGCGTTAACCCGCTGAAACCCGTGGTAGATGGTAGGCCCACACGAGGCCTGCCACGTCTTAGCGGGCCGGGCCAGATGACATAGTTTGACCGGTCAACTATATAGCTGGGCTGGTCCATTAGTTACGTGGGCGGGCCTAACCTCTAAGGTTGATTGGTCAAAACTTAAATGGGCCGCCCATTTAACATGTGGGGTCCACCCAAGAACAGGCGGCCCGAAGCAAGTGGACCGGGCCAAAAACAGGTGGGTCCCACTTTCTGTTAAAGGCAGCCCATTTAGTGTGTGGGTCCACCGTATAGCAGTGGGGCCCAACAAGCTAGTGGGCGGGCCAAAACACGGGGTCCCACTTTCCAGTTAAAGGGTCGGCCCATTTCGTTTGTGGGGTCCACCATAAAGTGGCGGCCCAACAAAATAGTGGGCCGGGCCAAAAACACGGTGGGTTCCTGTTAAAGGGGCGGCCCATTTAGTATGTGGGGTCCACCATATAGCAAGTGGGCTGGCCCAAGAAGATAGTGGGCCGGGCCAAAAACACAGTGGGTCCCACTTTCCTGTTAAAGGCCGGCCATTAGTATGTGGGGTCCACCATATAGCGAGGCGGCCCAACAAGATAGTGGGCCGGGCCAAAAACACAAGTGGGTCCCACTTTCCTCTTAAAGGGCCGGCCCATTTAGTATGTGGGACCACCATATAGCAAGTGGGCCGGCCCAACAAGATAGTGGGCGGGCCAAAAACACATGTGGGTCCCACTTTCTGTTAAAGGGCCGGCCCAACTAGTATGTGGGGTCCACCATATAGCAAGTGGGCCAGCCCAACAAGATAGTGGGCGGGCCAAAAACACGGTGGGTCCCACTTTCCTCTTAAAGGGCCGGCCCATTTATTATGTGGGGTCCACCAAAAAGCAAATGGGTGGCCCAACTAATGAGTGGGCGGCCCGTAGTTGGTGGGGTCCACCTTAGCAAGTGGGCCAGCCCAATTAGTGTGTGGGGTCCACAGTAAATCAAATGGGCTGGCCCAAGAAGTAAGTGGGCCAGCCCGTTTAGTTGCTGTTTATATGCCGGCATAATATGCGCTTTAGGATTTTGCGGGCAGGCACATATGTGATTTCGCTTAATTGGGCCGTTTAAGGGATGGGAATTCGTGATTTAGATACTGAGAATATTTACGCAGCATTGATTTCTGTCGGATAGCCTCACTTACCACAAGCACCAAAGAAAAAATGCGCGAAAGAACTATAAAAACTAACTAAATATTACATCAGCTGCAAGGCATTGAAAAAAATATTACAGAACCCAGAGAAATTGAATGGTAATTAAACCTAGCAATACAATGAAGCGATCCGGCAATCTTTTAAGTTGTCCATGCAGCACCTATATCTGAAACAAAGACATTACAAGTTAAGACAGCAACAATGGAAAGGCAAAGACACTACAATATTGTTTGGCAAAGAATTTGGAACTCATCATTTCGTCGTTATAACAAGATCATTGTAATGCGCACAATAAGCAAACAAAGAGTGCATGCCGCATACCAACAGCCAATATAACAGAGCATGTTAGAATGAAACAACAGACTTACTACTGTCGAGTCCCATGCAAACCAACATGTTCAGGGAGTACAAAATTGGCATGAACAACATAGTAGCAGGCTATAAATTTTGTAACAACGACTGAGCAAGATGAAGTTATGATGGCTACATCTACAGAGCAGGGAATGTAAACCAAAAATAGAAGTTACGATGGCAAAAGCTAAAGAGGAGGGAATGTGAACCAACATGTGCCAAGTGCAATTACTTCATTTTGGCCGTGAACTAAATAATACTCCTGAACTTATAGTGAAGGGGATGCAAATCAAGATGTTTCGGGATATAAACTTGTAATGAGCAACACATGGAGGATAGTTAATGCTGGAGCTTAGGATGGACCAGATACAGAATATAGTGGGATCACCTGTGAACTTGTATAAGAGGGAATGCAAACCAATATGTTCAGCTTTCCATATGTGAGCGTCATGCCAAGTCAGAGAAACAAGTCAATAATGCAGCTTTTGAAGAACAAGATGGCACGCAAAATTATTATCTAGTAGTATGACAAGTTTATTTGTACTACAGGCTAGATAGCAGAGTGATAGCATGCCAAACTAAGTCCTTACTTTGTTAGCTTACAATGAACTAGATACAAAACAATGGCATCACCTGTAGTACAGGGAATGCAAGCCAACATGTTCATGGAGTAAAAAATTGGCACAAACAACATAGTAGCAGGCCATAATTTTTGTAACAACGACTGAGCAAGATAAAGTTATGATGGCTAGATCTACAGAGCAGGGAATGTAAACCAAATATAGAAGTTACGATGCCAAAAGCTATAGAGCAGGGAATGCGAACCAACATGTGCAATTACTTAAAATTGGCCATGAACTAAATAATAGCAGGATGTTACTATAATACCTACAGTATAATTTTTGTAACAACGACTGAGCAAGATAGAAGTTATGATGGCTACATCTACAGAGCAGGGAATGCAAACCAAAATGTTCAATCGCTTAAAGTTAGCAATGAAGTAGAAAATAGCAACGTGTTACGGTCATAGCTAGGAATGAACTAAAAGAGCTTCAGACAAACAAGCATCTGAACCCAGAACATGGCGCTAAAACAAGGGACTTACATTAGGAGAAGCACTCTGTGGGAGTCACAGCAGATCTTCCTGGGGTTGATAGATCCGGTGATGAAGTACGCTACATGTGCTACTTGGGGTTGGAGAGACGGCCATTACACTTCATGGTTACTCATCTAATCTGCAAAGACGTAACGGCGCGTCGTTAGCACAAACAGGTTCCCCCAAGATTAAACAAGAACTTGCAGGCAAGCAATAGAAAAGCGACAGTAGAAGAGTTTAGATCATGGACGGCGCCGGTGAAGCAGATTCGGTTCATGCACATCGGTGTCGGTGAGCAAGATCCGATGCGGTGGACGATGCCGCAGCTGAAGCGACTGCGGTAGGCTGCTGGATGAGCATATGGTTTCGAGGTTCGGCGGGGATGATCCGGTCCGGTTGATGACGGCGTCGATGAAGCGGCTCCGGCAGGCAGCCGGATGACGAGGATCGCGAGGGCTCGGGTAGGCCAGGGAAGTCCGGCGGGGATGTTCCGGTGCGGTGGTCGTGGAGGTGGTAGAGAGAGGGACTTGGGAAGTTCCGGTGGGTGGTCTGAGGGAAATGAATTTTTTTGGGAGGGTTTCCGGGGCTAGGGAGGTGGTGATCCAAAAAATGACGGGCAGACCCCCCCACCAACCGACTTTCTGTCATCTCCACAAGGGTAGAATGGGAATTTGAAAGCGTGTGAATTTTTTGTATTTTGTGGGCGGGAAGTTTTGCCGCTATGAGATTTTGAATTTGGCTAAGGTCCAAGTATAATGATAAAAAATTGTGAGACCGTACTAGTACCTCTGTTCAAGGCCGAGTGCAAAATCAAATCATCATCACCTTGAATATCGGTTACTATCATCGTGTTCTATCTTCTTATCCCATTCAAAAACACGCCTGAAATATTTCTAGATTGGCGGGAGATTTTGCCGCCCGACTGAGATTTGATTTTGAATATGGCTATGGTCAAGTAATATAATATAATACTAATATAAAGACGGTACACCTGGTTAAGTACTAATTGCTCTGCTTCGGCAGTTAAGGCCAGCAGCCACATCAAGCCATCATCATTACAAACAAAATCAGTCAAATCTAGAAGCTAGTATAGGATAAATTCACAGCAGCATAATAAATCCAGAAAACTAATATAATACTACATAAACTGCATACAAGAGCCAAAAGCAGCCAATAACAATGTTAATGTTCACGACAAACTAATCTGAAAATAATACAAGACACAATGTATGGCCAACATGAAGATTAGGATACCCCAGGATGAACGAATATGTTCTTCATTCAGCATATATTTCTTCGTCACTCCATTGAAGGAAATTTTCATTGAACTCCTTCCGTCTGCAGTGTGCAGCCAATACATCCTCCAAACGGTATGGCCTTTGTTCATTTCTCATACCGTAGTTTCCTAATCTATTCACATGTATTGGCCACTCATCCCAGGCCTTTATATCATCAAAGTACTCTCTGATATAACCAAAATCTGTGTAGTAGATGCAGCCAGGTCGAAGTGTCGGGTGCACTCTGGTGTCGACGGAGATACACCGGATATAATGGACGAAGAAGGCACGACTGCCAATGTTATTGACGGCATGGAGAGAGCGGCTCTCAGTGTCCACACGGTACACCAATGGTTGACCTTCCTCCAAATGCTTGTTGTCCAACAACACAAGCAGCAGAGCACCATCCGACTCCACAAGGTAGAACTTGTTATTTCCAAGTTCTGGAAATGAAAATAGTGTATCCATTTTGACAGTGCTCGCACGCTGCTCCAACTGGACATTGTTGGTGCACACTAATTTTCCGAACTCAAAATTGTTCACAGCTATTGCATACAATTCACCATTGAACGGGGTAATGCAACGCAGACAATGGTGCTCGATCGAAAATCTTCCTTCTCCCCAATCTTCATCTATACCCTTAGTTGGAGTGCTCTCATCGACCCAAGCAATTTCCGCCGGGTAATCTTTGGAAACGAAGACCATAGTCGGGGACTTCATCACAGCGACTGACTTCAGAATAACGTTTGGCATATGCGCCTCAAACATAGTATTCAATGTCTTTGTGAGTGGGTTCAGAAGCCGTATCTTGTGCGGCTGGTTCTTCTGGGCAAGCACGATGACGCCACGGCAAAAGCCGACAAAGTAGTATCTAAAATATATTGATGAAGATAACATTCAGCACTAAGATGTTTACGATTGAAAATAAAAATAGATTAACTCTATAGATATGGAGGAATTTGAACCTTGCATGAACTTCCGTTAGATCGATGGTGACGTAGCGGGATGTGCGGAGGTGGAGGAAGGTGAAATCAGCAGCGCGTGGAAGGCCGTGGTCTAGCATGATCCATTCGTGCAGGTGCACGTCGGGCTCAGGTAAACCTGAGCGCCAATTTCTACAGACTTGCCTCATAGCAGAGTAGGTGTCAGCGTACTGCTCGTTCGCCAGTAAGCATTCGCCGATCTTGTGAAGTGGTCCATCAGCCGAGAGAGAGGCCCAGTTCACGGAGGCGACGGCCGCCGGCGCATTCTTCTTGTCCATCGCCGGCAGGGAGCGCGCGTGGGCGGTTGGTGTTTTTTCCTTCGATTTGGAGAAGTTGATGGGACGTGAGAGGCGTGGTTGCGTGCGTGAGTGAGAATGAGACTGTGTGCAGAGGGAGGGAGAGAGGGGGCTCTGGCAACGTGACGGTTGGTCTCGGCAGTTTCTCAAAAAAGCTAGACGTTTGGTCTCAACACGCGCACCGCCTAACCGCTGTGCACCGCGACACGCGTCCGTGGTACTGCACGTCTGCACCGTTACGTGTACTCAGTTAGCCTTACACTGGAAAAATATCTGCACTCAGTTTTCCCCTCGAGTACTAATACTGGCTAGTGCATTACCTCATAAAAAAAATACTGGCTAGTGCAATATACTCAGTTTTACCCTCAAGTGGCTGATCAACAGAGAGTCAACAAATGGGATTAAGCTATCTAATTGAGTAATTTCATGCGCAAAAAAAAATCATAGTGCCTCCTACTCATGGAGTCTTGTTAAGAAGAGGAGGTCTAATACGTGGAAAACAGAATAGCACACCACAGGTCCGAAATGATGGAAAGGGCTAGGCAATCCACTTATTATAGAACTCAACAAAAACCACATGGAACTATATTAAACTTATGCAGTAGCCAACGCAACCAAAAGTCAGAAGTGCAGGCTGAATCCCAAAGGCACAACACAAAAAGGAAACTTGCAACCTTATATAAAAGGGGCTATGCAACCCACTTATATACACATTAACAGCCATCCTCGTGTGTGACAAGAGAAATTCAACACTGGATTCGGAGGTAGGCACATGAAGCTTTACAAGGGCCAATGGGGCACCAACAATTTAAGGATGAATTGAACCACACCGTCAACAATTCAAACTCGAGACCTTGGCTCTAATACCATTTAAGTTCGAACGGATTGAAAAGGCTAGGCAACCAATTTCTAAAACATCCACAGGAACAACTACCAAGTTGATCCCAGCCGTAGATAAATGCATCCACCAACAAAATAGGAACAGTGCCTCAGTCTCAGTAAACATTTCACAATACCAAGGTACTCACATGTCAATGTCAGTGTTTTCATCTCCAATTATCTATGGCATTTTATTAGTCTTTTGAGAGATTATAACAAACTTGATTGGCCTCCTGCAGTAGGGCATCACATGCTTCTGATCTCGATCTCAACATGTCAACTTGGTTTCTTAACACATCTGCTGCAGCTCGTTCTATTTGGATTTGTTCCTCCAGAACTTGTGCAGAGAAAGACTTGGACTTGGACTTGGACTGCAAAAACCCAGCATTTCGCAGGAAAGTGTTTTTGGTGATATCTTTATTTTTAAGTACCATGGTAAATGTCTCCATACATTCTTCTAGAGTTTTTTCCATACCATCTTTCCCGGGTTTTGCCATCTCCAATTTCATATTTGCCTGAAAAGTTTTGAGTCGTGTAAAAATAAAAGTTATTACAGAGAAACATGCAGACGGTAGATTTAATGTGTATGAACTACTTCTAATCCTACAAGTTGGTATGCCTGATTACACATCAAATGCATTTTCACAAAAACGCCTACAAGATCATATTGACATATTGCTCCTACAAATTGGCAAGTGTGTAGTTAAAAAATTTAAATCATAAAGAAGACTTACAATAACACTTTCTGCAAGTTCTCCTATCACATTATGTTTGTTCTTCTGGCATGCCTCGAACTGCTCTGCCAGAGTCATCTCTTTGTCTGGTTGCATGTTGTTTGCATGATCTACTTTCTGCATTTTTGTACAATCATATGGAGATCAAATAACGTGGTTGAAATGGAGGATGGAAATATAACATGCACACGGAGTTCTACACAATTTACGAGTAACATATGTAGCAGTACAGACCAGCGGGGCATTACTTTTTGCCAGAGATGCCCAACCAAGTGACGAGATCCTGTACGGCTTGGTAAACGTTGTTTCAAGCGGTTAGCCTGGTTCCTTTTAGACAACGTCTGCAAAAGGAGACTAGTGAGACACTGGCGCAAAATAAGTATTCGGAATTTAATCTGGTTTCACGGTCCTCATAAGCCATACCACATTCTTTGGATCAGACCAATGCTTGACAAGATCTCCCCACTGCTCGTCAGTCATACAGGGTGCAGGAGACTTTGTTCGAACATTGGCAGTAATCTGGCCAGTGAAGTATGTCGCCTTAAGCTTATAGCGGTGCTGGCGCAACAATTCTTTGAATATGGAAGCGATGACAAACTTTACATCCTCATTATCCTCATCGAATTCAAACCTTAACTGCTCACAACGGTGGAATGATTGGTGAGTTATATAGCATAGAAACAACAGTAAGCTACAAGAAATGGGACAGATCAATGTGGAATAATTTATCATTACCAGGAGAAGCATGACTTACGTGTAAATTATGCACTAAACTCTCGAACTGTGAAGGGGTGTCAACGTGCTGCTTCCACAATGGGAAGGTAGGAAGTTCATTCCTGATAAAATGGCCAACCTGTGATACAAGATATGAAGATTCATGCGGATGAAGTGGCCTTCTGCCACCTACAATAGATGTGATGCGAAATCTTGAACCCATTCCGGAAATCTTAGCTACAAGTTTTTTTCCTACCGTTGGCCCCCTCGTTTTTATTGATCGTGGCGAACCTACCAAGTTAAGCATTACATCAAGCTATCATGGTATATAGATACATAAGGGAGCATTAAACTACAAGTCTTGAAAAAAGTATTACCTTTTTTGGCGTGGGTCTCATCATCGGGAGAGGAGTTGTCTTTCGCAGGACTAAGGGTCGGAGGGAGATCATCACCAGTTTGCTGGTGTTGTGGCAGCACTGTTTGGACATTTGAGGCTGTATCATCTGGGACTAGCATCATGTGTCCTTGGCCATTATTACCTACCACCACTCCTGATGGTGCCAATTCTTGGCTAGAATTTGCTGTGGAAACTGGTTCTGTTGGCAATTGTTGCTGAGAATCAGTATTGGCAACTGGTGGTTGTGGAATGTGTGGGCTGGTACATGCTGGGGCTACTTCTGTCTGATTCGATGGTTTGTGGTTTTTACGAGACCTTTTACTGTTATCATTCTTGGCCTGTTCGCCACCTCGTGTCAGTCTCTTGTTAGACCTTGTAATAGGAGGAGCAGCACGAGCATCAGGCTTAACTCTTTTTTTATTACGCACTGTCACCCATCCTCCGGTATCAGCCTGAGGTTCCTGTTGAGTGTTCTTCCTCCTATTCGTTCTTGAAAAGTTCTTTCCCGAATCTGCAGATGCCTGTCACACATAAATGATATTTCAATGTACAATATTATATGATGATGATATGCAGATGGAATGGAAAAACAGTCAGGCAACATATGCCAAAACATATATGAGGCGTTAACTAAGCAGGAAAAATTGTAGTAATGAGATTGAACATGGCATGGGTAACATATTTGGTAGGACTGGGATACAACAAATGGAAGTTGGGACAAATAATTCGATGACAGGACAGAGAAAACTCACCTTGTTGTGTTGCAGACGATAGTCGACCAGGGCATCTTCCTGAGTCAGCTCGCCATCACAATCAGCAGGATCAAATTCTGAATCAGAGGAATGTTCCGTATCCTTTGTGAGGGAGGTGGGTGGCGTTTTTGCACTAGACCTTGTAGAAGGATGTAGTGTTAGGCCCAACGAGGCTGCAACTCGGCTATTATGCAGAATAGTTTGCCTCCGTTGCTCTTCGTACTCATTCTCGAGTGGAAGACCTAACATGCATTGGCGAGAAATGCAGATGAGATTTATCATGGAACTGTGCATATAAGAACAAATTAATAGTAGCAGTGAGACTGCTCAAAAGGTGTAATGACAAACAAACTATGGCTCAAAAATAATTGATGTTCATATTGTCAAGCTTCATGCACTAGCCAACGCAACCGGAAGTCCGGACTGATGGAAAGGGCAAACAAATTATGGCTCAAAAATAATTTATGTTGGGCAACAAAGGGCAGCAGCAACAATTTTTAGGATAAGTATGATGTCAAGCTTCATGCAGTAGCCAACGCAACCAAAAGTCCGAACTGATGGAAAGGGCTAAGCAATCCACATATAGACTCAAACACATATAAGTGTCATTTTCATGCCAATGGTTAACCATATGGAATGGCGTGTGCTTAATATAATTGCCTAGGGTCTTCCAAATTCCAACAGATCGATCTATTGGATGAACTTGCTAGAGCATGCAATTCGAAATGGTATCAGACCTACAAGGTCCTGAGTTCAAATCCTAGCAAGTAGCAACGCAGTATTCAAAATAAATATTTGCAGCCTTCCTAAAAAAATATCTAATGATACATGCCTAAGGCTCGGTCTATTGAATGAGTGGTTTTATCACTTAGCACCACAAGTTGGGGATTTTTAATCACAAAACACCAACATTTGGGGAAATTATTTCACATAACACATTATTTGTCATTAGTCGGCTTGACAAGAGCATGACCCTACAGCGTGACACCAATTTACAGTACGTGAGCATGTTTGCTACAAACAAATGAATTTTGGTGTGAAATTTTGTAGACACTCTGTGGAAATGAGAATATGAGTCACACTTGTTACATATGCTACACACAAATGAATTACCATATGACAAATATCCACAAGAAATTATAACCACACAAGAACATGAGATTTGGGTAATATATTCTGTACCAGCATAAGGTTTTGATAATGTTTACCAATACAACTACCCTGGACATAAGATTTTATTTTGAACTGTCTGGACTTAAGATTTAACAACTAGTGTTGACAAACAGCTTTGTATTTGCGTTTAACAGCAAATACCACAAAATAAAGTCTAATTGTCTTTCTCCTGCGGTCACTCTTAAACTGACGGTGGCCGGAGGTCACTAATGGGCTATCAAACAGAGATCGTGTATTCTGCGAAACAATTACCCCAAATGTTAGTGTTTTGTGATACAAATTTCTAGGGTTGTGGTTCTGTGATAAAAAAAATCCTGAACTTCTGGTGTTAAGTGATAAAACCTCATTGGATGAACTGGCTAGAGCATGCAATTCCACATGGCGCACACAGAGTTGCAAATAGAAAAAAATACAGGCAGTTTAATACTATCAATAAATTGCTCTCCTAGCTTGACTGCTATCATAACCTTTGTAATACGTACTACCACCATCCCGAAGTTTTTATCAAAAATCATTAACATGCAAAATACAAATTTAATATCATTAAATAGATAACGAATATATTTTCGTACGGTATCTACAAAATATTATATTTCTTGATAGATTGTTCTGAAAGTTTGGTCAAACTTTACTTGGTTTGACTTTTATAAATAAGCCTTCAGGTTTGGGGTGGAGGTAGTAATGTACTATCCTCCGTCCTAAATTAGTTGTCTCAAGTTTGTTAAAATATGGATGCATCAAGACACTAAAACATGTCTAGATACATTCATATTTAAAAAAATTTGGGACAACTAATTTGGGACGTTCAAACCCCAAAAAAGTACCGCACAGAAGTGATATTTGGAAAAGAAATGCGTAACGAAAGCGGACATAAGCTCTGCCTCTCCATCAGCAGATGTAAGGTTACGATCAGCAGAGTTCCGAGATAAAAAAAATACAGGCAGTTTAATACTATCAACAAATTGCTCTGCTAGCTTGACTGCTATCATAACCTTTGTAAAATGCATACTTCAAACCCCCAAAACATATCACACAGAAGTGATTCTCGGAAAAGAAATGCATAACGAAAGCGGACATAACCTCGATCTTCCTCTCGATCAGCAGATGTAAGGTTAAGATCTCATATAGCTACGCGGCAAACAACTATCTACACTGATCTAATATCAGCAAGAATGCATTGCAAGAAAGCAACGAAAACTAGTGTAAGAAATCAAATGCATATAACAAAAGCGGACATGTAAAGTATTCATCAACCTTCGTCTGAGGCCCGGGCGGATTTACTCTTTGGTTGGGGGTGGTCGACTTTGGGGCCGCGTTTTTTGCCCATCTCGATCTCCGGTGAGGTGGACTACAGAGTCGGGGAAGCAGATCCGGAGGAGATATGGCGCGGTGAACGTCGGCGTCGAGGAAGCTAATCCGGCTTGCTAGGCAGCAAGGGAGCCGGTAAAACGTGGTCGGTCACTACGGTGGCCGGTGAGAAGGCAGTGATGGTGAGGAGGGGCGGTGGGGCACGGCCGTCGTCGTGGGAGTGTGCCTGGTAGAAGCATGAGAAAGATGTGGTGTTCGAATTGTGCTCTACAGGGAAATATCCTCTGTGGACCGATGTTTATAGGCCGACGGGCAAACCGCAGGTTTTGGGGTAGCTTGAAAATGGGACGCGCCAACAATTTCGGCGCGTGTTTTGCGGCAGAGATGAAAGTCACCCATAAGAAACTTTCCTCATGGATGCTTGTTGCTTGGTCGTGTGGACAACATATATAGTGGGAGATGCCCATAGCTAGCTAGGCCATTCATATCAAACTCGAGTGATTATCACTAAGTTTACAATGAATATATTTCATGACACTTGATATTGGCCGGATAGTAGAAAATATATTTCATGACTATCGATCCCATATTAGTTAATTTATATTATTTCAATTGCTAAAATATTTTCATATTCTTTTAGAGTTCTAAAAAACACACTACACAAGGGATATCACTACCTTCTAGGTCCCGGTCATCAGATTTAGAGTAAAGTAGCTTAGCGACAGATTTAGACCTTTGTGCAACAAATACATGAGTTGGTGATATGTGCAAAAGAACAGGTTAAGTGAGTGTTTTGTGCAACAATGACAACAATAAGTGGAGTTTCGATCGTGCAAAGGATAAAAGGTGGAAGAGGGATCACACGGAAGGAGAAATTAAGAGAAAGGGAGAGCAGTGCCTCACGGGGCCGCTGTTATTTATGGTGAAAAGAAATGCTTCACTTTTTTCGGTGAGTGATGTTGACTGGCACACAGGGTTTCAGTTATGTAGACCTGCAGTGCAGGCTACGCGCCCGTCTAATATTCATTTTTTTCAGCGACAGAGAGAGAGAGAGAGAGAGAGAGAGAGAGTCTTGACGACGAGTCTTTACTTGACAAAGAAGATTGCTGGGAGTTTGCCTACCTACCGCACGTGACTTGTGCTCACTGATGTGTGGGACCTACACGCATGGGACCACACGTAAGTGACCGACCTACTTTATTCTAGGGGTGCCCCTCAAGCTAATACATAATCTGCAACATGAAACTATATTCGCTTATAAAATCTGAACTTTGAAATCCAATTTAATTTAAGTCTATTATTGGTCATATCAACTATCAAGTCTAAAATTACATTCTGAAACTTGTTCAACGCTTTCTCATGAATTATTATGGTAGTTTTTTAAAATCAAATGCTAATTGATTTGAGATAATAAAAAACATATATTATTGCACAACAATGGGATATTAAAATATCTATTTGTAAATAAAAATAAGAAGTCAATGTTGTGGTAAGTTAGGAGGTTCAAAGGGTAAACCAAATATAACGTTTTGTTCAATCTCATAGTTCATATTACCAAGTTTGATTATCCCTGGACAACATTGTTTGTTATAGTGTTCCCTAATTGGGCATGGTGGTGCATCTTGCCATTTCTAACAATGTTGATGACTAGACTTTTCAAGTTTTCGGTATAAAAAATCGTTTTTCATTTTCTAGATGATAAAATATGTTTTTTTGTGCATGGGGTAGAAAAGATATGGGTCAAAATGGCGCATCTACATTTTTTAAATAAATTACGCCATATTTTAATGACAAATCCCAAATTTACGGTTTTTAGTGCTTTCTAGCTAGTTTCGCACATTTAAATGACTTTATGCTGATTTATTGAAAGTAATTCAAATTTGAATTGTAGATATGTTATAACTTGGTCCTACAAGTCCCCATAAATAATTTTTATATACATATTACTTACTATATATAGAAACCAGCGATAGTACTGAAATATTCAACCCCTTTGCAGGATAATCATGTAAAACATTTTGACCTGGTTTTGAAATAAATAAATGAAACTGAAGAAAACCTGAAAAATGAAACCCTTCTACATGGAGTGTGCTTGTATGTGTTAGTTGACAGGGAAAATAAGAAACATGTGATAGGGTAGTGAAAAACAAAATGTCTTCACAAAGCGGACTATCGTGTATGAAGATTCATGGTTTGCAAGCCAAATGATATAGTTATGGCCATATTTGTGGCACAGTTTGTTACAATGTGCCCAAATTGGGCATGGTGGTGCATCTTGCCATTCCCAACAATGTTAATGACTAGACTTTTCAACTTTTCGGTATAAATTTTTTTTTTCATTTTCTAGATGACAAAATATGTTTATTTTGTGAATGGTGTACATATAAGATACGGGTCAAACTGGCAACTCTACATTTTTTAGATAAATTACGCCATATTTTAGTGCCAATTCCCAACTTTTACGGTTTTAGTACTTTCAAGATAGTTTCGCACATTTAAACGACTTTATGCTGATTTACTGAAAGTAATTCCAATGTGAAATGTGGGGGTGTTATAACTTCGTCAAAGAAATCCCCCAAAAACATAGTTTAGGGTTGGGGGTAGATACGGAGTACATGATTTGTATGTTTTGAATATGTCTATACCTTGTTTATCAACCTGAATGCTTAATTACTATATATATGACGTAAGAAGGCTATGTGCTTTGGGTTTTCATTTTTTTTGATTTTTTCTGAATTTTTATGCTCATTTGAATCTTGGTCAAATCCTAGGTTTGACTAGGATTTAAACAAACTTAAAACATGAAAATGAAAAGGTAAGCCTGGATCCTTCCTAGTCACTCTAAAATTAAGCTTTTGGGAAGTTTTAGAAATTTCCATGTTTGAAACCCGAAACCACTTCTCTTCATGCTTGACTTCATAAGACAAAGTTAAGGGTTAGGGGTAGATACATGCCTTTTCTGTTTTGAATATGTCTAGACCTTGTTCATCAACTTGAATGCTTACTATATATATATATATATGACATAAGAAGGCTATATATATATGTGCTTTGGTTTTTGGTTTTTGTTTTTTCTGAATGTTTATATATGCCCATTTGAATCTTGGTCAAATCCTAGGTTTGACCAAGATTTAAACAAGTTTAAAACATGAAAGTGAAAAGGTAAGCATGGATCCTTCCTAGCTAGTCATTCTAAAATGAAGCTTTTGGGGGGTTCTTGAAATCTCAATGTTTGAAACCCAAAACCACTTCTCTTCATGGTTGACTTCATAAGACATGCAGAGTTTAGGGTTAGGGGGTAGATACATGATTTGTCGGGTTTGAATATGTCTAGACATGCTTGTTTATCAACTTGAATGCTTACTATATGACATAAGAAGGCTATATATGTGCTTTGGTTTTTCATTTTTCTAGTTTTTTGAATGTTATATGCCCATTTGAAGATTTTGGGTGGTTCTTGAAATTTTCATGTTTGAAACCAATACGACTTCTCTTCATGCTAGACTTCATAAGATCGACCGAGTTTATGGTTAGGGGCTAGATACATGATTTGTCTGGTTTGAACATGTCTAAACCTTGTTTACCAACTTGCAAGGCTTACTATATGACATAAGAAGACTATGTGCTTTTGTTTTTCATTCTTCTATTTTTTTATTTTATGCCCATTTGAATCTTGGTCAAATCCTATGTTTGACCTGGATTTAAACAAGTATAAAATATGAAAACGAAAAGGTAAGCCTGGATCCTTCTTAGTCACTCTAAAATGAAGCGACTTTTGGGATGTTCTTGAAATTTTCATGTTTGAAACCCAAAACCACTTCTCTTCATGATTGCTTCATATATAAGACAGAGTTTAGGGTTAGGGGCAGATATATACATGATTTTCTAGTTTGAATATGTCTAGACCTTATTTATCAACTTGAATGCTTACTATATGACATAAGAATGCTATGTGCTTTGGTTTATCATTCTTTTGGTTTTTTCCTGAATTTTTATGCCCATTTGAATCTTGGTCAAATCCTAGGTTTCACAAAGATTTAAACAAGTTTAAAATCTGAAAATTAAAAGGTAAGCATGGATCCTTCTTAGTCACTCTAAAATGAAGCTTTTGGGAGGTTTTTGATATTTCCATGTTTGAAACCCAAAAACCACTTCTCTTCATGCTTGACTTCATAAGACAGAGTTTAGAGTGTTAGGGGTAGATACATGATTTGTCTAGTTTGAATATGTCTAGACCTTGTTTATCAACTTGAATTCTTACTATATGACATAAGAAGGCTATGTGCTTTGGTTTTTCATTTTTCTGGTTTTTTTGAATATTATGCCCATTTGAAGATTTTGGGAGGTTCTTGAAATTTTCATGTTTGAAACCAATACGACTTCTCTTCAGGCTAGACTTCATAAGATCGATCGAGTTTATGGTTAGGGGGTAGATACATGATTTGTCTGGTTTGAACATGTCTAAACCTTGTTTATCAACTTGAAAGCTTACTATATGACATACGAAGACTATGTGCTTTTGTTTTTCATTCTTCTATTTTATTTTATTTTATGCCCATTTGAATCTTGGTCAAATCCTATGTTTGACCTGGATTTAAACAAGTATATAATATGAAAACGAAAAGGTAAGCATGGATCCTTCTTAGTCACTCTAAAATGAAGCGGCTTTTGGGATGTTCTTGAAATTTTCATGTTTGAAACCCAAACCACTTCTCTTCATGATTGACTTCATATATAAGACAGAGTTTAAGGTTAGGGACAGATATATACATGATTTTCTAGTTTGAATATGTCTAGACCTTGTTAATCAACTTGAATGCTTACTGTATGACATAAGAATGCTATGTGCTTTGGTTTATCAATCTTTTGGTTTTTTCCTGAATTTTTATGCCCATTTGAATCTTGGTCAAATCCTAGGTTTCACAAAGATTTAAACAAGTTTAAAATCTGAAAATTAAAAGGTAAGCATGGATCCTTCTTAGTCACTCTAAAATGAAGCTTTTGGGAGGTTTTTGAAATTTCCATGTTTGAAACCCAAAACCACTTCTCTTCATGCTTAATTGACTTCATAAGACAGAGTTTAGAGTGTTAGGGGTAGATACATGATTTGTCTAGTTTGAATACGTCTAGACCTTGTTTATCAACTTGAATTCTTACTATATGACATAAGAAGGCTATGTGCTTTGGTTTTTCATTTTTCTGATTTTTTTTGAATTTTATGCATGCCCATTTGAATCTTGGTCAAATACTAGCTAGGTTTGACCAAGATTTAAACAAGTTTAAAACATGAAAATGAAAAGGTAAGCCTCGATCCTTCTTAGTCACTCTAAAATGAAGCTTTTGGGGGGTTTTTGAAATTTGCATGTTTGAAACCCAAAACCACTTCTCTTCATGCCTTACTTCATAAGACGGAGTTTAGGGTCGTTAGGGAGTAGATACATGATTTGCCTGGTTTGAATATGTCTAGACCTTGTTTATCATCTTGAATGCTTACTATATGACAGAAGAAGACTATGTGCATTGGTATTTCATTTTTTTTTGAATTTTCATGCCCATTTCAATCTTGGTGAAATCCTAGGTTTGAGCAAGATTTAAACAAATTTAACACGTGAAAACGAATAAGCATGGATCCTTCTTAGTCACTCCAAAATGTACCAATTGATAGATGTGTTAACTTTGCTTCATGGAAAAAATAATGTCATGTAAATGAGTTAACTTGGATTTCCTGCCGTTGAATCCATAGGAAACTTTGTTCTAATGCACTATAATAATCAACCGTGTTTTTACACCAACATTGCCAACAGGTCTGTCACTTACGTGTGGCGCCCATGCGTGAGGTCCCACACTTCAGTGAGCACAAGTCAAGTGCAGTAGGTACGCAAACTCCAAGCCATCTTCTTTGTCAAGAGAAGACGCATCAGGATGCGTTTTGGAAATCTGTGGGTCCTTCTGGATCCTTCGGTTGTCCCTCTCACAAAAAAAACAAATCTCTCTCATTCTCGGCCTCGCTCGACTCGCTCGCTCGCTCGCTCGCTCCTGCTCACTGACAAACCCTGCACAAAAGTCAACATCATCACCCGAAAAAGGGGAGACACCATAATGCTCTCCCTTCTTCTCTCCTTCCGAGTGATCCCTCTTCCTCCGAGTTTCACTCGACGGGCAAACACACATGTGCTGCATAGTAATAATAATAAAAAGGTAGAAAAATCAACCTACGAATCTATAATTAAATACGTTAAACTAGGGTTTTGCCCAGTACTACAGATCAAGTTCATAAAAAATCCAACTACGGGGTTCGAACAACCCCATTTCTAATCCAAGATTTTTTCGACCTCATCCAAATGGCCTCAAACTATAGGGTTAATTAGCATCTAGTGCAGAATGTGTGAACATGTATGCACTATGTGTGCTATAACTTGTATGTCTTTCAAATTTGAACCAAATTTGAAATATATGAAATGGGGCTTTTGGCTTAAACGTTTGAAACCCAAAACGACTTCTCTTCATGCTAGGCATCATAAGACCGAGTTTAGGGTTAGGGGGTAGATACAGGATTTGTCTGTTTTGAATATGTCTATACCTTGTTTATCTACTTGAATATGCTTACTATAGATATATATGACGTAAGAAGACTATGTGCTTTGGTTTTTTTTTATTTTTCCAGAATTTTTATGCCCATTTGAATCTTGGTCAAATCCTAGGCTTGACCAATATTTAAACAAGCTTAAAACATGAAAATGAAAAGGTAAGCTTGGATCCTTCTTTGTCACTCTAAGATGAAGTTTTTGGGAGGTTTTCAAAATTTCCATGTCTGAAACCCAAAAACACTTCTCTTCATGCTTGACTTCATAAGACAAAGCTAGTTTAGGGCTTTAGGGGGTAGATACATGATTTGTCTAGTTTGAATATGTCTAGACCTTGTTTATCAACTTCAATTCTTACTATATGACATAAGAAGACTATATGTGCTAGCTTTGGTTTTTGATTTTTTGATTTTTTTGAATGTTTATGCCCATTTGAATCTTGGTCAAATCCTAGGTTTGACCAAGATTTAAACAAGTCTATAACATGAAAATGAAAAGGTAAGCCTGGATCCTTCCTAGCTAGTCATTCTAAAATGAAGCTTTTGGGGGGTTCTTGAAATCTCAATGTTTGAAACCCAAAAACCACTTCTCTTCATGGTTGACTTCATAAGACATGCAGAGTTTAGGGTTAGGGGGTAGATACATGATTTGTCGGGTTTGAATATGTCTAGACATGCTTGTTTATCAACTTGAATGCTTACTATATGACATAAGAAGGCTATATATGTGCTTTGGTTTTTCATTTTTCTAGTTTTTTGAATGTTATATGCCCATTTGAAGATTTTGGGTGGTTCTTGAAATTTTCATGTTTGAAACCAATACGACTTCTCTTCATGCTAGACTTCATAAGATCGACCGAGTTTATGGTTAGGGGCTAGATACATGATTTGTCTGGTTTGAACATGTCTAAACCTTGTTTACCAACTTGCAAGGCTTACTATATGACATAAGAAGACTATGTGCTTTTGTTTTTCATTCTTCTATTTTTTTATTTTATGCCCATTTGAATCTTGGTCAAATCCTATGTTTGACCTGGATTTAAACAAGTATAAAATATGAAAACGAAAAGGTAAGCCTGGATCCTTCTTAGTCACTCTAAAATGAAGCGACTTTTGGGATGTTCTTGAAATTTTCATGTTTGAAACCCAAAACCACTTCTCTTCATGATTGCTTCATATATAAGACAGAGTTTAGGGTTAGGGGCAGATATATACATGATTTTCTAGTTTGAATATGTCTAGACCTTATTTATCAACTTGAATGCTTACTATATGACATAAGAATGCTATGTGCTTTGGTTTATCATTCTTTTGGTTTTTTCCTGAATTTTTATGCCCATTTGAATCTTGGTCAAATCCTAGGTTTCACAAAGATTTAAACAAGTTTAAAATCTGAAAATTAAAAGGTAAGCATGGATCCTTCTTAGTCACTCTAAAATGAAGCTTTTGGGAGGTTTTTGAAATTTCCATGTTTGAAACCCAAAACCACTTCTCTTCATGCTTGACTTCATAAGACAGAGTTTAGAGTGTTAGGGGTAGATACATGATTTGTCTAGTTTGAATATGTCTAGACCTTGTTTATCAACTTGAATTCTTACTATATGACATAAGAAGGCTATGTGCTTTGGTTTTTCATTTTTCTGGTTTTTTTGAATATTATGCCCATTTGAAGATTTTGGGAGGTTCTTGAAATTTTCATGTTTGAAACCAATACGACTTCTCTTCAGGCTAGACTTCATAAGATCGATCGAGTTTATGGTTAGGGGGTAGATACATGATTTGTCTGGTTTGAACATGTCTAAACCTTGTTTATCAACTTGAAAGCTTACTATATGACATACGAAGACTATGTGCTTTTGTTTTTCATTCTTCTATTTTATTTTATTTTATGCCCATTTGAATCTTGGTCAAATCCTATGTTTGACCTGGATTTAAACAAGTATATAATATGAAAACGAAAAGGTAAGCATGGATCCTTCTTAGTCACTCTAAAATGAAGCGGCTTTTGGGATGTTCTTGAAATTTTCATGTTTGAAACCCAAACCACTTCTCTTCATGATTGACTTCATATATAAGACAGAGTTTAAGGTTAGGGACAGATATATACATGATTTTCTAGTTTGAATATGTCTAGACCTTGTTAATCAACTTGAATGCTTACTGTATGACATAAGAATGCTATGTGCTTTGGTTTATCAATCTTTTGGTTTTTTCCTGAATTTTTATGCCCATTTGAATCTTGGTCAAATCCTAGGTTTCACAAAGATTTAAACAAGTTTAAAATCTGAAAATTAAAAGGTAAGCATGGATCCTTCTTAGTCACTCTAAAATGAAGCTTTTGGGAGGTTTTTGAAATTTCCATGTTTGAAACCCAAAACCACTTCTCTTCATGCTTAATTGACTTCATAAGACAGAGTTTAGAGTGTTAGGGGTAGATACATGATTTGTCTAGTTTGAATACGTCTAGACCTTGTTTATCAACTTGAATTCTTACTATATGACATAAGAAGGCTATGTGCTTTGGTTTTTCATTTTTCTGATTTTTTTTGAATTTTATGCATGCCCATTTGAATCTTGGTCAAATACTAGCTAGGTTTGACCAAGATTTAAACAAGTTTAAAACATGAAAATGAAAAGGTAAGCCTCGATCCTTCTTAGTCACTCTAAAATGAAGCTTTTGGGGGGTTTTTGAAATTTGCATGTTTGAAACCCAAAACCACTTCTCTTCATGCCTTACTTCATAAGACGGAGTTTAGGGTCGTTAGGGAGTAGATACATGATTTGCCTGGTTTGAATATGTCTAGACCTTGTTTATCATCTTGAATGCTTACTATATGACAGAAGAAGACTATGTGCATTGGTATTTCATTTTTTTTTGAATTTTCATGCCCATTTCAATCTTGGTGAAATCCTAGGTTTGAGCAAGATTTAAACAAATTTAACACGTGAAAACGAATAAGCATGGATCCTTCTTAGTCACTCCAAAATGTACCAATTGATAGATGTGTTAACTTTGCTTCATGGAAAAAATAATGTCATGTAAATGAGTTAACTTGGATTTCCTGCCGTTGAATCCATAGGAAACTTTGTTCTAATGCACTATAATAATCAACCGTGTTTTTACACCAACATTGCCAACAGGTCTGTCACTTACGTGTGGCGCCCATGCGTGAGGTCCCACACTTCAGTGAGCACAAGTCAAGTGCAGTAGGTACGCAAACTCCAAGCCATCTTCTTTGTCAAGAGAAGACGCATCAGGATGCGTTTTGGAAATCTGTGGGTCCTTCTGGATCCTTCGGTTGTCCCTCTCACAAAAAAAACAAATCTCTCTCATTCTCGGCCTCGCTCGACTCGCTCGCTCGCTCGCTCGCACCTCCTGCTCACTGACAAACCCTGCACAAAAGTCAACATCATCACCCGAAAAAGGGGAGACACCATAATGCTCTCCCTTCTTCTCTCCTTCCGAGTGATCCCTCTTCCTCCGAGTTTCACTCGACGGGCAAACACACATGTGCTGCATAGTAATAATAATAAAAAGGTAGAAAAATCAACCTACGAATCTATAATTAAATACGTTAAACTAGGGTTTTGCCCAGTACTACAGATCAAGTTCATAAAAAATCCAACTACGGGGTTCGAACAACCCCATTTCTAATCCAAGATTTTTTCGACCTCATCCAAATGGCCTCAAACTATAGGGTTAATTAGCATCTAGTGCAGAATGTGTGAACATGTATGCACTATGTGTGCTATAACTTGTATGTCTTTCAAATTTGAACCAAATTTGAAATATATGAAATGGGGCTTTTGGCTTAAACGTTTGAAACCCAAAACGACTTCTCTTCATGCTAGGCATCATAAGACCGAGTTTAGGGTTAGGGGGTAGATACAGGATTTGTCTGTTTTGAATATGTCTATACCTTGTTTATCTACTTGAATATGCTTACTATAGATATATATGACGTAAGAAGACTATGTGCTTTGGTTTTTTTTTTTATTTTTCCAGAATTTTTATGCCCATTTGAATCTTGGTCAAATCCTAGGCTTGACCAATATTTAAACAAGCTTAAAACATGAAAATGAAAAGGTAAGCTTGGATCCTTCTTTGTCACTCTAAGATGAAGTTTTTGGGAGGTTTTCAAAATTTCCATGTCTGAAACCCAAAAACACTTCTCTTCATGCTTGACTTCATAAGACAAAGCTAGTTTAGGGCTTTAGGGGGTAGATACATGATTTGTCTAGTTTGAATATGTCTAGACCTTGTTTATCAACTTCAATTCTTACTATATGACATAAGAAGACTATATGTGCTAGCTTTGGTTTTTGATTTTTTGATTTTTTTGAATGTTTATGCCCATTTGAATCTTGGTCAAATCCTAGGTTTGACCAAGATTTAAACAAGTCTATAACATGAAAATGAAAAGGTAAGCCTGGATCCTTCCTAGCTAGTCATTCTAAAATGAAGCTTTTGGGGGGTTCTTGAAATCTCAATGTTTGAAACCCAAAACCACTTCTCTTCATGGTTGACTTCATAAGACATGCAGAGTTTAGGGTTAGGGGGTAGATACATGATTTGTCGGGTTTGAATATGTCTAGACATGCTTGTTTATCAACTTGAATGCTTACTATATGACATAAGAAGGCTATATATGTGCTTTGGTTTTTCATTTTTCTAGTTTTTTGAATGTTATATGCCCATTTGAAGATTTTGGGTGGTTCTTGAAATTTTCATGTTTGAAACCAATACGACTTCTCTTCATGCTAGACTTCATAAGATCGACCGAGTTTATGGTTAGGGGCTAGATACATGATTTGTCTGGTTTGAACATGTCTAAACCTTGTTTACCAACTTGCAAGGCTTACTATATGACATAAGAAGACTATGTGCTTTTGTTTTTCATTCTTCTATTTTTTTATTTTATGCCCATTTGAATCTTGGTCAAATCCTATGTTTGACCTGGATTTAAACAAGTATAAAATATGAAAACGAAAAGGTAAGCCTGGATCCTTCTTAGTCACTCTAAAATGAAGCGACTTTTGGGATGTTCTTGAAATTTTCATGTTTGAAACCCAAAACCACTTCTCTTCATGATTGCTTCATATATAAGACAGAGTTTAGGGTTAGGGGCAGATATATACATGATTTTCTAGTTTGAATATGTCTAGACCTTATTTATCAACTTGAATGCTTACTATATGACATAAGAATGCTATGTGCTTTGGTTTATCATTCTTTTGGTTTTTTCCTGAATTTTTATGCCCATTTGAATCTTGGTCAAATCCTAGGTTTCACAAAGATTTAAACAAGTTTAAAATCTGAAAATTAAAAGGTAAGCATGGATCCTTCTTAGTCACTCTAAAATGAAGCTTTTGGGAGGTTTTTGATATTTCCATGTTTGAAACCCAAAAACCACTTCTCTTCATGCTTGACTTCATAAGACAGAGTTTAGAGTGTTAGGGGTAGATACATGATTTGTCTAGTTTGAATATGTCTAGACCTTGTTTATCAACTTGAATTCTTACTATATGACATAAGAAGGCTATGTGCTTTGGTTTTTCATTTTTCTGGTTTTTTTGAATATTATGCCCATTTGAAGATTTTGGGAGGTTCTTGAAATTTTCATGTTTGAAACCAATACGACTTCTCTTCAGGCTAGACTTCATAAGATCGATCGAGTTTATGGTTAGGGGGTAGATACATGATTTGTCTGGTTTGAACATGTCTAAACCTTGTTTATCAACTTGAAAGCTTACTATATGACATACGAAGACTATGTGCTTTTGTTTTTCATTCTTCTATTTTATTTTATTTTATGCCCATTTGAATCTTGGTCAAATCCTATGTTTGACCTGGATTTAAACAAGTATATAATATGAAAACGAAAAGGTAAGCATGGATCCTTCTTAGTCACTCTAAAATGAAGCGGCTTTTGGGATGTTCTTGAAATTTTCATGTTTGAAACCCAAACCACTTCTCTTCATGATTGACTTCATATATAAGACAGAGTTTAAGGTTAGGGACAGATATATACATGATTTTCTAGTTTGAATATGTCTAGACCTTGTTAATCAACTTGAATGCTTACTGTATGACATAAGAATGCTATGTGCTTTGGTTTATCAATCTTTTGGTTTTTTCCTGAATTTTTATGCCCATTTGAATCTTGGTCAAATCCTAGGTTTCACAAAGATTTAAACAAGTTTAAAATCTGAAAATTAAAAGGTAAGCATGGATCCTTCTTAGTCACTCTAAAATGAAGCTTTTGGGAGGTTTTTGAAATTTCCATGTTTGAAACCCAAAACCACTTCTCTTCATGCTTAATTGACTTCATAAGACAGAGTTTAGAGTGTTAGGGGTAGATACATGATTTGTCTAGTTTGAATACGTCTAGACCTTGTTTATCAACTTGAATTCTTACTATATGACATAAGAAGGCTATGTGCTTTGGTTTTTCATTTTTCTGATTTTTTTTGAATTTTATGCATGCCCATTTGAATCTTGGTCAAATACTAGCTAGGTTTGACCAAGATTTAAACAAGTTTAAAACATGAAAATGAAAAGGTAAGCCTCGATCCTTCTTAGTCACTCTAAAATGAAGCTTTTGGGGGGTTTTTGAAATTTGCATGTTTGAAACCCAAAACCACTTCTCTTCATGCCTTACTTCATAAGACGGAGTTTAGGGTCGTTAGGGAGTAGATACATGATTTGCCTGGTTTGAATATGTCTAGACCTTGTTTATCATCTTGAATGCTTACTATATGACAGAAGAAGACTATGTGCATTGGTATTTCATTTTTTTTTGAATTTTCATGCCCATTTCAATCTTGGTGAAATCCTAGGTTTGAGCAAGATTTAAACAAATTTAACACGTGAAAACGAATAAGCATGGATCCTTCTTAGTCACTCCAAAATGTACCAATTGATAGATGTGTTAACTTTGCTTCATGGAAAAAATAATGTCATGTAAATGAGTTAACTTGGATTTCCTGCCGTTGAATCCATAGGAAACTTTGTTCTAATGCACTATAATAATCAACCGTGTTTTTACACCAACATTGCCAACAGGTCTGTCACTTACGTGTGGCGCCCATGCGTGAGGTCCCACACTTCAGTGAGCACAAGTCAAGTGCAGTAGGTACGCAAACTCCAAGCCATCTTCTTTGTCAAGAGAAGACGCATCAGGATGCGTTTTGGAAATCTGTGGGTCCTTCTGGATCCTTCGGTTGTCCCTCTCACAAAAAAAACAAATCTCTCTCATTCTCGGCCTCGCTCGACTCGCTCGCTCGCTCGCTCGCTCGCACCTCCTGCTCACTGACAAACCCTGCACAAAAGTCAACATCATCACCCGAAAAAGGGGAGACACCATAATGCTCTCCCTTCTTCTCTCCTTCCGAGTGATCCCTCTTCCTCCGAGTTTCACTCGACGGGCAAACACACATGTGCTGCATAGTAATAATAATAAAAAGGTAGAAAAATCAACCTACGAATCTATAATTAAATACGTTAAACTAGGGTTTTGCCCAGTACTACAGATCAAGTTCATAAAAAATCCAACTACGGGGTTCGAACAACCCCATTTCTAATCCAAGATTTTTTCGACCTCATCCAAATGGCCTCAAACTATAGGGTTAATTAGCATCTAGTGCAGAATGTGTGAACATGTATGCACTATGTGTGCTATAACTTGTATGTCTTTCAAATTTGAACCAAATTTGAAATATATGAAATGGGGCTTTTGGCTTAAACGTTTGAAACCCAAAACGACTTCTCTTCATGCTAGGCATCATAAGACCGAGTTTAGGGTTAGGGGGTAGATACAGGATTTGTCTGTTTTGAATATGTCTATACCTTGTTTATCTACTTGAATATGCTTACTATAGATATATATGACGTAAGAAGACTATGTGCTTTGGTTTTTTTTTTTTATTTTTCCAGAATTTTTATGCCCATTTGAATCTTGGTCAAATCCTAGGCTTGACCAATATTTAAACAAGCTTAAAACATGAAAATGAAAAGGTAAGCTTGGATCCTTCTTTGTCACTCTAAGATGAAGTTTTTGGGAGGTTTTCAAAATTTCCATGTCTGAAACCCAAAAACACTTCTCTTCATGCTTGACTTCATAAGACAAAGCTAGTTTAGGGCTTTAGGGGGTAGATACATGATTTGTCTAGTTTGAATATGTCTAGACCTTGTTTATCAACTTCAATTCTTACTATATGACATAAGAAGACTATATGTGCTAGCTTTGGTTTTTGATTTTTTGATTTTTTTGAATGTTTATGCCCATTTGAATCTTGGTCAAATCCTAGGTTTGACCAAGATTTAAACAAGTCTATAACATGAAAATGAAAAGGTAAGCCTGGATCCTTCCTAGCTAGTCATTCTAAAATGAAGCTTTTGGGGGGTTCTTGAAATCTCAATGTTTGAAACCCAAAAACCACTTCTCTTCATGGTTGACTTCATAAGACATGCAGAGTTTAGGGTTAGGGGGTAGATACATGATTTGTCGGGTTTGAATATGTCTAGACATGCTTGTTTATCAACTTGAATGCTTACTATATGACATAAGAAGGCTATATATGTGCTTTGGTTTTTCATTTTTCTAGTTTTTTGAATGTTATATGCCCATTTGAAGATTTTGGGTGGTTCTTGAAATTTTCATGTTTGAAACCAATACGACTTCTCTTCATGCTAGACTTCATAAGATCGACCGAGTTTATGGTTAGGGGCTAGATACATGATTTGTCTGGTTTGAACATGTCTAAACCTTGTTTACCAACTTGCAAGGCTTACTATATGACATAAGAAGACTATGTGCTTTTGTTTTTCATTCTTCTATTTTTTTATTTTATGCCCATTTGAATCTTGGTCAAATCCTATGTTTGACCTGGATTTAAACAAGTATAAAATATGAAAACGAAAAGGTAAGCCTGGATCCTTCTTAGTCACTCTAAAATGAAGCGACTTTTGGGATGTTCTTGAAATTTTCATGTTTGAAACCCAAAACCACTTCTCTTCATGATTGCTTCATATATAAGACAGAGTTTAGGGTTAGGGGCAGATATATACATGATTTTCTAGTTTGAATATGTCTAGACCTTATTTATCAACTTGAATGCTTACTATATGACATAAGAATGCTATGTGCTTTGGTTTATCATTCTTTTGGTTTTTTCCTGAATTTTTATGCCCATTTGAATCTTGGTCAAATCCTAGGTTTCACAAAGATTTAAACAAGTTTAAAATCTGAAAATTAAAAGGTAAGCATGGATCCTTCTTAGTCACTCTAAAATGAAGCTTTTGGGAGGTTTTTGATATTTCCATGTTTGAAACCCAAAAACCACTTCTCTTCATGCTTGACTTCATAAGACAGAGTTTAGAGTGTTAGGGGTAGATACATGATTTGTCTAGTTTGAATATGTCTAGACCTTGTTTATCAACTTGAATTCTTACTATATGACATAAGAAGGCTATGTGCTTTGGTTTTTCATTTTTCTGGTTTTTTTGAATATTATGCCCATTTGAAGATTTTGGGAGGTTCTTGAAATTTTCATGTTTGAAACCAATACGACTTCTCTTCAGGCTAGACTTCATAAGATCGATCGAGTTTATGGTTAGGGGGTAGATACATGATTTGTCTGGTTTGAACATGTCTAAACCTTGTTTATCAACTTGAAAGCTTACTATATGACATACGAAGACTATGTGCTTTTGTTTTTCATTCTTCTATTTTATTTTATTTTATGCCCATTTGAATCTTGGTCAAATCCTATGTTTGACCTGGATTTAAACAAGTATATAATATGAAAACGAAAAGGTAAGCATGGATCCTTCTTAGTCACTCTAAAATGAAGCGGCTTTTGGGATGTTCTTGAAATTTTCATGTTTGAAACCCAAACCACTTCTCTTCATGATTGACTTCATATATAAGACAGAGTTTAAGGTTAGGGACAGATATATACATGATTTTCTAGTTTGAATATGTCTAGACCTTGTTAATCAACTTGAATGCTTACTGTATGACATAAGAATGCTATGTGCTTTGGTTTATCAATCTTTTGGTTTTTTCCTGAATTTTTATGCCCATTTGAATCTTGGTCAAATCCTAGGTTTCACAAAGATTTAAACAAGTTTAAAATCTAAAAATTAAAAGGTAAGCATGGATCCTTCTTAGTCACTCTAAAATGAAGCTTTTGGGAGGTTTTTGAAATTTCCATGTTTGAAACCCAAAAACCACTTCTCTTCATGCTTGACTTCATAAGACAGAGTTTAGAGTGTTAGGGGTAGATACATGATTTGTCTAGTTTGAATATGTCTAGACCTTGTTTATCAACTTGAATTCTTACTATATGACATAAGAAGGCTATGTGCTTTGGTTTTTCATTTTTCTGGTTTTTTTGAATTTTATGCCCATTTGAAGATTTTGGGTGGTTCTTGAAATTTTCATGTTTTAAACCAATACGACTTCTCTTCATGCTAGACTTCATAAGATCGACCGAGTTTATGGTTAGGGGCTAGATACATGATTTGTCTGGTTTGAACATGTCTAAACCTTGTTTATCAACTTGAAAGCTTACTATATGACATACGAAGACTATGTGCTTTTGTTTTTCATTCTTCTATTTTTTTATTTTATGCCCATTTGAATCTTGGTCAAATCCTATGTTTGACCTGGATTTAAACAAGTATATAATATGAAAACGAAAAGGTAAGCCTGGATCCTTCTTAGTCACTCTAAAATGAAGCGGCTTTTGGGATGTTCTTGAAATTTTCATGTTTGAAACCCAAACCACTTCTCTTCATGATTGACTTCATATATAAGACAGAGTTTAAGGTTAGGGACAGATATATACATGATTTTCTAGTTTGAATATGTCTAGACCTTGTTAATCAACTTGAATGCTTACAGTATGACATAAGAATGCTATGTGCTTTGGTTTATCATTCTTTTGGCTTTTTCCTGATTTTTTATGCCCATTTGAATCTTGGTCAAATCCTAGGTTTCACAAAGATTTAAACAAGTTTAAAATCTAAAAATTAAAAGGTAAGCATGGATCCTTCTTAGTCACTCTAAAATGAAGCTTTTGGGAGGTTTTTGAAATTTCCATGTTTGAAACCCAAAACCACTTCTCTTCATGCTTGACTTCATAAGACAGAGTTTAGAGTGTTAGGGGTAGATACATGATTTTTCTAGTTTGAATATGTCTAGACCTTGTTTATCAACTTGAATTCTTACTATATGACATAAGAAGGCTATGTGCTTTGGTTTTTCATTTTTCTGTTTTTTTTTGAATTTTATGCCCATTTGAATCTTGGTCAAATACTAGCTAGGTTTAAAACATGAAATTTAGCCCCCAAAAATTGTACATATATGGATTCACTTTGAGATAATTCATGAAACTTTGGAAATGGCCATCTCGTGTCATGTTTCCCCACAAATGAGAATTGGATTAATTGGTGGCAGACAAGTAAACACACATTTATGTGCGACAACCCAAAATGCACATATTTTGCAAAGTTTTCATGCGTGCATGAAAAGTTGCAAATATATACATAAAATGGGCCATGATTCAAAAGTTTGACATGGTTCTTGTGTAGTAGTAGTACCAAAGCTCACACGTGGGAAGAAATTAAGATGGTCGAATTCCAACATATATGTTGCCACACTTTTTTGAAGGGCTCTTTTCTAAAACATTGGTATGGCATGTCTGCTATTTTCCCTAGCTATATAGAAAAATGATGAACAATCCATGATTTCCGATTGCCGTTTTTGAACCACCTTTGGCTTGATTTCAAATTTAGGTCAAAATCATGGGGGGGTAGGGGACAAGATCGTGTTTCTTTGGCTTGATTTGCAAGTTTTTTGGGGTCCCACAAATTTAGGGTAGCATCACAAGGTTTTTTTTCTAAATTTTTCGACACTTAGAATTCAAATATTATGAAGTGGTATCATGGTATCATGTAAGGGATGGTATCACTAGATATTTTCCCCCTATCCGGGAAGTGATGTTGACTGGCACGCAAGGTTTTTCAGTGCTGCAAACCTGCAGTGCGGCGATTTTGACAGAAATAACCCTTTTGGCAAAGAAAATTACGGACTGACCCTCTGAGCAATCTATTTCACTGGACTAACCTTTTTGTGTGGCTTTCTGTGTTTTTCTTCGCCAAAAGGATTACTTTTGTCAAAATCGCCCCCCTGCAGTGCAGGCTACGCGCCCGTCTAATATTCTTTTTTTTTCAATGACAAAAGGGGGGAGAGAGAGAGAGAGTCTTGACGACGTGTCTTCACTTGACAAAGAAGATTGTTGGAAGTTTGCCTACCTAAAGTGTGGGACCTGCACGCATATGGGACCCTGCAGCCCTCTGAGGGCAGTCCGTGTGAGACGCAAAATAGGGTTTTTAGTTTAGTAAGGCAAAAAAATTAAGCCTTGGAGGGCCGAGGCGGGGCGGCCGTCCGCCATTTTATACCTTTTACGCCCCCCACACCTCGTTTCATTTGTCATGTCTACCAAGGAAGAGCTCGGAGGAGAAGATGCAGTCCTAGCTTCTCGACCCCCTGGCGCCCCACGCATAAATACTACTACCAGAAGTACACTGTCTCTAACAATCCTGCCTGCGAAGGGAGATCTCGGAGGAGACGATGCGGGCTCAGCGTCCCCGCCGTTGATTAGCCAGGACACAAGGGTTACTACGCCTCTTTTAATTACCTTCGTTTTGCTGGTAATACTCGGACTTATATCTGTTATCTTCCGCAGGAGAGGGTCGATATCGCCGGAGAAGATGATGTGAGGCAGATGATCAAGCTCGCAGGAGAAGATGATGTAAAGGAGATGGTCAAGCTCGGAGCAGAAGATGATGTAAAGGAGATAGTCAATGTCGGAGAAGATGATGTAAAGGAGTTAGTCAATCTCGGAGAAGATGTGGTGGCATTGGACCAACCGCGGTCTTTGGGCGAGATCCCGGAGATTCACTTACCTCGTTTGCACTGGTAATGATATGCCTGATCTGTAACATTTTGAACATTTTTCGTCGGCTTACACAGGAGCTATCTCGGCTTAGGGTCAACAAGGCCCCGGGAGCGGAACTTCCGCATCTCGGCGCGGAGAACTCCGAGTTACGCCAGAAGCGCCCTGGGGAATCGCACGCGCAGGCGCAGCACATCCGTTCGCAGGATCTCTCATCCTTCGACGTCAGGTTCCAGCGAGAGGTCGTAGAAGAAGATAAGTTGCCAGCTTCCCCGCCGTTCAAGAGGATGAAGGAGCTGAAGACGGAGGTTAATATTACTAGCTGACTTTGGGTTGCTGGTTTTTGGGTACTTCGAGTCACTGACATGTAGACACCACTTAAGTCTGTCCTACATGTTAGTGACCATATTCGTTAATCAGCCAATTTGTGCCCTTCGTTTGCCGGTAACGCTCGATATGTTTGTTGTTACCTTTGGCAGGATCACTCCCCTTGCTTATCTTGTCGGAGGATGAAGTTGGATCTTGCCAGCATGCGGGAGGAGAACAGAGAGTTAGGGATCAAGATATTTCGGTACAGGCAGGCGGTGTCTTTCCTAGAAGTGGATGAGATCACGGCCTGTGCTCGTAGGAGTTGTGACGAGGCCATTCATCTGGGAGAACGGATCAAAGCTCAGCTTGTCTCTTTGATGGAAGTCGCAGAACGCGTGATTTTCAATGCTAGAGAGGCGCGGGAACGACTTCTGGTGGCTGAAGATCTCGCATAGCAGTTTAATCATGTGCGCTTATTAGCTGCCTACTACTTTTGTAATTATTCACAATTATATATGTATCAATGGCTTGCCTTTTGTGTGATGGAGGAAATTGCACATACCACCACTTCTTGGTGCAGTTTTTGCACATAACACAATTTGAGATTCTTTTTACACAAATAACCAGATTTTGACGTAAACTTTTGCACAAAAAACAACCTTACTCCATGTTTTCTTTTGTCTTCTAAAGACAAGTAGGTGCTTCGAAAAATACCTCCGTTCCAATGCTTAAAGCTTTGTATATTTTTCTTGAAAAGTCAAACCAAGTAAAGTTCGACCAAACTCTTAGAAGAATCTATCAGCACATATAATATTTTGTAGACACCATATGAAAATATAATTTATTTTCTATCTAATAATATTGATTTTGTATCTTGCATATTAATGCTTTTGGTAAAAACTTAGTCAAACTTAACATAGTTTGACTTTCTAAAAATCAATATAATCCTTAAGCTTTGGGAAGTGGTTCTAGACGTGGTCTAGACGTGTTTCTACATATTGCCTTCGCATTTGCTAAACGCATGGAGTTTCTTACGAAGTACAAAGTTTATTTTTCGAAATATTTTCGACTTTGTATTATTTTTATTCATTTTCCCCCTGGTTGTCATGTTTTCTGTCCGGCTTCCCCAGCCATGCGCGCGTGACACGAGTAGTGGGAGACATGGTGCCCAAAGGGATAGCTTTTATTAATGGTGGCGACGGTTCCCTAGGCCAATGCTGGCGATACGTCTCATCGTCGCTAGCTGTGCCTTCCCCATGCGGCCGTATTAATGCACACCACTGCTCCTTTGCGCCTCCGCGGCTGATCAAGTAAGTTTGATCATAAAAGATGATCACATAAGCTCGACGATTACCTATAACCTAAAAATTATCTTAATTTGTAAACGAAGACATAAAATAACTAGTTGTTTGATTAGGAAAGACAAAGGAAATTTCTATTGAGATTGAGTTCATTTCATAGTTGTTATAGACACATAGCAATATTACCGAGAGATAGGATTGTAGAGAAAGCAATCCATAGGTATTTTGGAGGGTTCTCAATCCTTTGAATCAAGCAAGCTCTATAGGAAAAATCCCTATGTGTAAAAATCCTACTCCGTACAAGATACCTTTAGAAATCCTTTGAACCAAACAAACTCGGATTCATATTAGTTGACTATAATATAGATATATCTAGACACATTTTAGTTCTAGATTCATCCATATCATTTGACAAGTAATATGAATCGGAGTGATTATATTAAATGGAGTACTAGTATATATTGTTCGAAAAAATTAAGTTATACTGTAATAAAGAAACCATTTCTGTGGTCAAACTGATTTGACGGGACAGTAACTGCACCAGGACGTAGTGGCGTGCTATCCTAGCCGAAGTTTTACTCGGCGCCTCGATGCAGCTGCTGAAGAATAAAAAAAGTCATATCCACTCCTACTCTTCATGTCCATCGTTTCCATCCTTGGCTCTCCACTTCCATCATCGTTCTCCACTCGCCAACCGCTGCTAGAAGTTTTTTCATCCTCTAGATCTCCCATTTGCATAGCTTTCTCTCCTCACCCCTCCGCAGAACCGCAGCACTCCTCCTTCCCGCTCGACTCTCCTACAAAACTCCAATCACACATACTTGCATCCGCCCTTTTAAATCCATCTCGTCTCCATGGCGGCATCGAACGACGACCAGCTGGATGGCGACTGGGGGAAGCTCCCCGCCGAGCTGTTCAATCTCATTGCCCAGAGTCTGGACGTTACAGTCGACGTCCGGCTGGCCGCATGCTCCAAAACGCTGTGCCGCCATGTCGCCGACAACATGAATCTACACCATTGGGATGGACCCTGCTTGCTGATGCCCGATTCTGCCCATTGGCACTATGATGATAGTAGTGCGCACCACACGGTGTACCACGTTGTGCCCCTCGACCATCCTCGGCGCACAGCCATCCTGCCGTTCATGGACAATAGATTCTGGGTTGGCATGAATGGCGACTGGATCGCCGGCGTGGACAGTGGTGGGAACTGGTTCCTCGCGAACATCTACACGCACCAAGAAATCTCCCTACCATCGTCGGAAACTTGCAACATTTTTCGGGAGGAATGGATTGGCTTCCCCGACTTGCCTCCTGAAAGGTACATGACGTATGGGCGTGCCATGTTTTTGTTGAAGATTGTAATTTGCGAAGTGCCCACAAAAGCTGGACATTACTCAGATTACAAGCTCATCGCTCTATTCAATTCTGGACTCGCTTACCTGGCTAATGGTAGCCAGGAGTGGAGGTTATTCTCTCTTGCTAGTTGGGGTGTAGATTACAGTGATGCCATCGAGCACAACGGCTTTATTGTTGCGGTGGATGGGTGGACCGGCACCACATATTGCTGGGATCAATCACAGGCTGGTAATTCTTCAATCCATATGATATACTTCGCAATAAATTTTAATATCAAGCCCATTCATGATATATTGTAACTGAAATAACTAATTGCTCACTAAGACTTTTTTTCACCTTTCAAATGACTGTGCACCATTAAATTATCCTAACCTGACTGAACCATTGCTACAAACGAATTACAGTAGTATATGCTGTGCACTAATCTGTCAACCCAAACCAGATTATTGCAGTATATGAATGCATTCCTGAATTAGTTACTGCATGCTCTTGTCAGAATATGAATAAGGAGCTTAGCCCTGGCCTCTTCATCAATTGATGCATGCAAACTTTCAATTTATTTCAATATTCGATGTACTCAAAGCATTACAATCATGGATCAGATAAGGTTGAGACATGTATCTACCATCAATGAATATGAGTGTAATTAACATACATCTCAAATGGGAACAATTTTATTTCTTCGAGATTTTATACAAGTATAATGACTGCATCCTCCATTTGATCCTACAAATGTGAAGTTGCAGCTACTGGTATTATTGTCTTCCCGAGCCATTCAAACACTATTTTTTGTTGTCTCCGTTTACAATGCAGATGCACACCTTGCCCCGCCATTCGTGATCCCATCACCGATGAAGGAACCATCTGGCAGATGGTTTTTAGCTCGATCAGCCGATGGCAAGCGCTTGATGATCATCCATGAAGATCGGTATATACGTAGCAATGATCACCTTGAGCCTGCAGAAGTTCTGCATCATGGTAATGGCCTTATCCTGCGGGAGTGTCCTGCCCCTGTCATACATGTTTTTGAGAAAGATCTATCCCTGATTGGACCCAATTGGAGTCGAGTTGACAGCCTTGGCACACACTCTCTGTTCATTGGACTGAATTATCCATTGAACCTGAAGATAAATGATGGCAATGCTCCTGATGGAACATTGACTCCATTCATGAGGTCAAATTGTGTGTACATCGCGTACTATGCATTTCGGGAACCAGCATTTAGTTGTATTTGTCGTTGTAACCTGCAGCAAGGGGAAAATGAGCTCATGGGAGTTATCACCCTTCCAGAAGATGGTTGGGGATTTCCCCGACAGGCGACAATGTGGTTTAAGCCTAGTCTGAAAAATATCCGCATGTTGATGCAACCCTAAACTGAGCCATGAATCTTTCTGGAGCAAATAATCTTTTTTGTACGATATGTTTGAACAATTTAGTAACCTGTTCTGTATCTTAAGATGCTCTTCCTTTTTTCTGAATCTTATATACCTGGACCCATTTCAGTGTGTCTGTTTACTCATTTTAGTGCGTATGTAAACCCACATTGAAGTAATCTAATCTTATAATTTAAAACGGATGGTGATGAACTCTGTATTTCCATCCTTCGTAAACCGTGCATGTCTGTTTATTTTTAGTTTCATTTCAGCAACTGTTATTAGTATATGCACACCTTTTTTTTAATGTTGAGAGGAGTATAAGGGCATTACAATGCTATATACTATATGGCGCTAATAGAGAACAAATGAATGTCAAAAGATTGTAAAATCCTCCAGGTACTCTCCTTGCAGCGCTAATTGCTGATGACAGACTGACTTCCTGTTGGTTCCGGTGCTTTAGCTAGGACAGGTGAAAAGAGTTTCACGCCCCTGCTTTCTTTTGCGTCGACGCTAGGACTACCGCTGGGATTAGCCTCTCCAACCGCCAAACGACGAGGAAATAATTCCTAGCGCCCTTGCAGTAGCGCCTGTGTTGGACATGCCCTAATGTTTTCCAGCTAAAAGATGCAATCTTTTAAGCACTTGGGTACGGTATTTCCCCACCAGCCTGGATGCAGGCCGCCAAACGCGTCTTAACCAAGGTTTAAAATAGCGTGCTAAATGAATTAGCGGCAGCCACCTTCAAACGATATGGACGCTATATCGTGGTAATAGTGTGGTATATTTTAAATAGCATTTTCAAAATAATACTAAATATAGCCTAAAAATAAATAATTTTACTAGAACGAATAGATATATATAGTCCAAAAGTGACTGAATCATACATACATAACCACATATAGAAATAGATCTCAAGTATATTAGAAGGCTAACATCAACATTTCACAAGGCAACAACATAGTATAAATTATTTATTAAAAAAATTAGCATTAGCGATATTATTTTCTGATTTAGAAGTGGAACCAACAGATTAGTTCATCACCACGAAAAAGTGAAAGCAACTTGCCTGAAAAAAATAGCGCGCTAACGATATGAAGTTTTAGGGCGATATAGCATGCTGTTTCGCAAATAGCGCCACAGCGAGCAAAATTACTAAGCGTGGACCCTCTAGATATGCTATAGCGTGCTATTAGCTTCATTGAGGCCCTGGTTTGACAAAGCAGCCTGAGTACGTATCTAAAAAAAATATCAGCCTGAGGACGCATGCTTGTAAAAAAGAGAGAGCAGACTACAATTACTTCAGTCCCGAACCCTCTCTCTCCCACCCATACTCCCACCCACTTCTCCTCTTTTACACTAATGACTGCCATGAACGGCTCGCCTCCTCCTTCCACCGGCAGCTGCTTCGCCGACACAGATGAACATCACCGATATTTCCTGAACTCAGCCGATTTGATCCACCGCATCCTCCAGCAGCTTGATGGACGTCCAGTCTCTTCTATCCAGATCGTGACTAGAGAAGGATCTACGAGTACATCCGTTTCTTACCCTTTGGCAGCGTCGGTTCCATCTCTCGCGGTACTTTCTTCTCCGCTGGAAGCACCATCTGGCTCGGCACTGATTTCCCTGGCGGCGGCACCAGCTTCTCCGGCTGCGCCGACCCCAACCCCCGCGGCACGGTCTTCTCCGGTGGCGGCACCACCAAAAGATGCTGTAAGTTGTCCTGAACTCACTAGGATGCAGGTGTAAGTAGTCAATGATAGTTGGGATCTTAAACAAGTTCTTTTTTCTTTAAAATTTAATGACGGGAAACCGTAGTATTCTTCTGCAAATTTTTTTTAATGACGGGAAACAGTAGATGTTAAGTACTAGTTCTGGCAAAAAAAGATGTTTAGTAATATTATCCATCACAGAGCAGGGTTTCGCAGTCTGAACATACAAATATATGCTCCATGTTACCTGTTTCAGAAAGTCTGAAAGCTTGCTCAGTACCTGTAAAATCAAATTGTCTTGCTGCTGCTAGATTTTGTGCAAACTAATTAAAGAGATAGCTAGATGCATTTTCTCCATGTATGCTACGTTCTGATTTATATGCTGTTGATTGATATATACCGTGCTTAACTAGATGCAGAAGCAAACTCGCTCCAACGTCAATGAGCAACTACGTCTTAGGACTGTCGATTGTACATGTCCTCTGCACCGCCCCGAGTTCAGAATTCAAAGAAATTCACTAGCCAAAAAGCCAAAGGTGACGGGCAGGCGTGATGCAGCAATTCAACGTTGTATATTAAAAGGGCGAGGGAAAGGCCGCCCTAAACGGGTTGGTCACTCGGCGGACCCTCCTCAGCCCTCGCGCTTCTATGTGCAACTGGACGGCAACGATGACATGTATATGTTGGTCATCCCCAGAGAATTCAAGCAATGTCTGAAAGGGATTCTTCCCAGGCCTATCAAGCTCAAGACCAGCGTAGGCTGCGCCTGGTATGTGCACATCGATGAGTACCAGGGTGAACTGGTCTTGAAGGATGGTTGGTTCGGGTTTGCAGAGGCGCATGAACTGCAGCTTGATGACCTTCTCGTCTTCGAGGTGAAAGACACTTCCTTGATGAATGTGTTGATCTACGACAGTAACACCTCCACCCAGAGGATAATCTTTTGTGCTGATCACCCTTAGTTGCATGCATGATCTGCAGTGTTTTTAGGAAGAGGGGATCAGAATAACCTCAATATTTTATTGAATTAACTAGATGCTGCTTTTGGACCTGGGTTACTCCCCTGCTGATGTTCAAGCTGAACTTGGTTTTTGTATTAAGCTGAACTGGGGATCAGATACACTGTGATGAGACTTTGTTAATTAGCTAATATAGTATATGTTAGACTTGTTTTATTTTATTTTAATTTACTGTGATATGCTGCGGTAGTTTCAATGTGCGGTCTGATGATTTGTATTATATGTAGGTACACGGAGCTCAATATTTTGAAATATTCATAGATTTGTAAGTGTAAATGTGATATATCCCAGATGTAGTCAATGCTATCTTGTACGAACTTGTAAAATCTCAGGGAAAAATACATTTTATTTTAGAAAGTGTAAAAGTGACCAATTTTTTGATCTGATTGTAGCAAACACAAGTGCAGATGGTCAAACCCCAAAAACTTCTCATATTCATTGTTACATGGTCGAGATATAAAGGTATTTCACGCACTGGTTTAATACTCAACTGCTTACATCCATGTTTGTTTGCAGTTTTTTTTGGACACCTCTTAATGCTCCCTCCGATCCATATTTTTTTTAGATACACAGTACAAACACAGACGCTCTCATATAGATGTATCTAGACACATATTAGTTGTAGAGACGTCCATTTTATCATCATGTAATGAGGATCAGATGGAGTATCGTTTTCATTTTACCAAAAGAAATGGATATATTACTGTATAGTACAACGTAGCCTGAAGCCCTGAGCTCTGAATGCAATTTCTGTGTGCACACTGAACGGATCATAACCCACACGACATGTCTCACTGGTCTGTAGGTCCGGACCCCACCAGATACTGATAAAGCCCAGTGACCCGCCGGGTGAAGTTTTGTGTGTGGATTCCTGCGTACCTGGCTTCGTTCCTCCTAGACACGCGCATTTTTTTTGACCGGGGGACACGCGCATTTATTCCCTTGCTGATTGCTGATGTATCATTCTCAGTTTCTCACAGCCCCCTCATGTTCAGAACTTCAGATCTCCCCAGATCCCTCGCCGTCCATCTCCCCTGAGTCCTCTCTCTACACCACCGGCGTCCACCACCGCTCGGACTACGCGGCTTGGACTCCGTCCTCTACGGATGCGGCGACGTCGCATCTAAAAACTCCACTAAGGCGGCGCGGCATCCCCGATTCTCTCGGTCCATGGCTGCAATGGCGGTATGTTTCCCCCGAATCACTAGCGTTGCCGGTCACATCTTTATTATATCTAAGCTGTATTGCCGGTTGCTTAGCATTGTTTGATATACAGTACTTCTCTCAGCCAGTGTATATATTAATCCTCTGGTAAAGACTCGGGTTACACATGCACCCATGCTAGCTATGTTGGGACTGGATCTAATGTGTGCAGTAATAATCGTTCAAATATGCTATTGGTCAATCCACGGCCGATGATCACATATGAGGACACCGAGCATGCATGTCTGGCTTGTGGACTCTTTAGGCCGACGCTGATTTTTTTTTGTTTGCTTGGTCAATCTGTACTGGCGGATGATGAACTGCAGATGCATTATTCTGATGCTAGACATAGCCAGCAAGCATGCATGGCTCATGCTAGCTTGATTTCTATTCTCATAGCTACTATTTATATCGATTTGGCTTCTGCGATACAATGATACACTATGCTGAATAATTTGATGATACAAGGTTGTACATATCAGCCTAGCTAGATTCAGAAGCTTATTGTTCAGACTGTGTGTTTGATAAGAACAATGATCCGCTGAGTTTGCTAGGTGCCTTTTATTATGCATTTGCTTGGAATTACGGTCAGAAGCTAGAGGCATTATCTAATTGAGGCCTCTTTTTTGCAGTGTTCAAACAAGAAGCTCAAGCTTGGAGAGAGCTTATCATGGAAGGAGACATCTGTAGAGCCAGCCCCAGTGTGCAAGGTGTTTGGGCGCATCGATGAGGAGAATACCCCTGACAGCTTCTGCAAGGTACTATGTACATCGGAGTTAGAGGTGATTTCCATCCCCAGTCGTGTTCTACCCTGGTTTTACGGTGGGTGTCCAGAGTCCATCAACCTGAAGATGTCCACTGCATGCACCTGGATTGTGGACCTGAAGCAACAAGATGGCAATGTTTTAATGGACAAAGGATGGCCAGAGTTTGTCAAAGCACATGACTTGAAGGTAGGATACCTCCTGACCTTCAAGAAGCTTGACACCAAATCATTGCAGGTGCTCATATTTGGTTACAATTGCTGTGAGAAGGTTATATGGTGTTCAGGTTATCACCCATCGCTGGGGCAACAATATCAATCACAGCTGTATTAAGTTGTCTTACAAATGTTCTTTAGAGAGAGCTGGTCTATAATAGTATACTGCTCTCTTTAATGATGCATTGTGGTGAACATGATGGTACCATTACTGGATTGTGGTCACATGTGAGGGGGGATGTTGAAATGTATAATTGGATTGCCTAGCCCTTTCCATTAGTTCGGACTTTTGGTTGCGTTGGCTAGTGCATGAAGCTTGACAAACCTTATTTATGTGTACAGCTCTCTAGTTGTACTATTAATTATTATGTGCTTATGTTGGCTGGATTGTGATGAACATGAGATGTTTTGTTGTTTACGTAAAGAAAAAAACGTGATGTTTTTTTGAATCCTGCGCTGGATATGTTTTGCACAAACTAGTGAAGTGACCGCTGACAAAACATATTATGCGCAAATAGGCAACCCTCAGCAACGATCATGGGTTCAAGTGTCCAGGATCCAGTGCCTTGACATAAGCAAGGCACAGATGAACAGTACGGTGACTTGTAGATTTGGCCGTTGGATTGAAAATAGATAGCTAAGATCAAAGTACTGTAGCATGTAGCATATGTACTGTTCATGGTTCTAAAGCACATGCACTGTGGACGACGTACTGTAGCACATGTCCTGTACATTGGTTGGTACTGTAGCAGTTACTAGTTAATAGTCATCTGTCTAATTATTTTTTATCCAACGGTTGAAAGGGAGGGGCAAGGCATGGTACGGAGTACTATTTATGTGTGCCTCGCCTTCATCAAGGCACTCGATCTCATTCCGGGTTCAAGTATTACCCCATGTAGCACCACTTTTTTTTTGGGTTAGCCAGACAACCTTCCCAATAAAAAAAAGTACTACCTTCCCTGCATGGGCCAATTGTTTGTACTTTTGGGCTGCCGCCGGCCATGTACATGGTGATTGCTGTCAGCCTGCTTACTTCGCTGATAACATTCCAAAAACACTTAATGGGCCTCCGACTCATGCCATTGGGGCCCTTCCTAATTTAAACACGGATATCCTATGATTGGCCCTCTAGAAACCGAGATTCTACATATAAAGTTATTTTTATTTCGTATCAATTATGATTATGATTCTTTTTAAATGCGCATAGCCAGTATGCGCATCTACATGGGCTCTATATTTTGATATATTCATATAGTCGATTTCAAAATTGTCATTAATTATATAAAGTTCCAAGATTTATTCTATTAGTGTGCAAGATCTTAGAGTGTATTTGTAGTTTAAAAAAATGACAAACCTCTTCATCAGATTGTTGTTAACAAGTGCAGTGTTGTGAACCCAAAATATATTACATACTCCCTCGTAGATCAAATTTGATCTAATTAAGTTGAACTAAAACCCGGATCAACAATTAGTATGGATTAGATGCATGGAGTACGAAAAACAAATGAATAGGCAATATTTCAGTTTTTCCTTCAGTTGAGAATGCTAGAGCAGGACCCATTTGCCAGTAGCGTCCCTCAACATTTGAAGGTAAAAACAAACAGAAGGGATCGAAAAAAAAGCATCCTACATATCTCGGCTTAAAATATATCGAGAATTCACATATTTCTTGTACATAGAGGCTGACATCGGGGACCCATTGGCCAGCAGTGGAAAAAAAATCAAAGAGAGGAAACAATTATCGTACAGAGAAGCTGACATGTGGGACGCATTTTGCAGCAGCGTCCTCAACTTTAACAAAGGCGGCAGGGGATCGAAAGAAAAAGCAAAGTTGCCAGAAATCAGCGGTCAAAAATAAATCCAAGAAACGAAATGTTTATTGTTCCTAGAGGCTGACATATGGGACCCACGAGCGAGCAGCGTCCTCAACGTTTCAAAGGCGGCAGGGGATCGAAAAAAAGGCAAGTGACCATATATCAGGTGCCAAAAATAATCCAAGGAAAGAAATTTATTGTACATAGAGGATGACATATGGGTCCCGTTTTGCAGGAGCCGTCTCACCGTTTCCAAGGCGGCACGGGATCGAAAAAAAAAGAAAGGAAAGGTTTATCGTTCAGAGAGGCTGAGATGTGGGACCCATGGGCCAGCAGCGTCCTCTTAGTTTCAAAGGCGGCAGGGGATAAAAAAAAGGCAAATAGCCAGTAATTAGGGTAAAAAAAATCAAACAAAGGAAACTTTGACTGTTCATAGAGGCTGACATGTGGGACCCATGAGCCAGCAGCGTCTCAACGTTTCAGAGGCGGCATGAGATCGAAAGAAAAAGGCAAATAGCCAGAAATTATGTGTCAATAATAAATCAAACAAAGGAAAGGTTTATTGTTCATAGAGGCTGACATGTGGGACCTCTGAGCCAGCAGCGTCCTCAACGTTTTAATGGCGGCACGAGATCGAACGATAAAATAAGCCAAAAATCATTTGGTAAACAAAATCCAAGAAAAGAAACATTTACCGTTCTGAGAGGATGACATGCGGGACCCATGAGGCAGCAGCATCCTCAACGATTCCAAGGCGGCAGGGGATCAAAAGAAAAAAAAGGAAATATCCAGAAATTAATTAGGGGTTCAAAATAAATCCATCAAAAGAAACTTTTATTGTTCATAGAGGATGACATGTGGGACCGACGTGCCAACAGCATCCTCATCGTTTCAAAGGGGGCAGGAGATCAAAAGAAAAAGGCAAATAGCCAGACATTAGGGGTCAAAAATAACTCCAAAAAAGGAAACTTTTATTGTTCGTAGAGGATGACATGCGGGACCCATGATTCAGCAGCTTACTCAACGTTTCAAAGGCGGCATGAGATCGAAAGAAAAACGCAAGTGACAAAATATCAGGAGCTAAAGATAATCCAAGAAAAAAAGAAACTTTATTGTACATAGAGGATGACATGCGGGTCCCATTTAGCAGCAGCGGTCTCAACGTTTCAAATGCGGCTTGAGATCAAAAGAAAAAGAAAATAGCCAGAAATTAGGGGGTAAAAAAACTCCAAGAAAGGAAAGCTTTATCGTTCATACAGGCTGACATGTCGGACCTATGAGCCTGCAGCTTACTCAGCGTTTCAAAGGCGGCAGGCCGGCAGGGGATCAAAAGAAAAAGGAAATAGCCAAAAATCAGATGGTGAAAAAAATCCAAGAAAAGAAACTTTTATTGTACATAGAGGATGACATGCGGGTCCCATGAGCCAGCAGGTTCCTCAACGTTTCAAACGTGGCATGAGATCGAAAGAAAAAGGAAAGTGACCAAATATCAAGAGCCAAAAATAATCCAAGAAAAGAAACTTTATGTTACATAGAGGATGACATGTGGGTCCCATTTTGCAGCAGCGGTCTCAACGTTTCCAAGGCGGCACAGGACCAAAAGAAAAATGAAGTAGCCAGAAATCAGGGGGTGAAAAAAATCCAAGAAAAGAAAGATTTCAATTGGGCTGTATCTGGACATCTGGGCCTTCGAACTATCCTGCTGGGCCTTTTGTCTCGTACAATTTCAGCCCACTCCAAAACAGGAAAGTTCGGATTTTTCTAAAAAAAACAGGAAAGTCCTATGCATCGCAAAAACAAAAAACAAGGACACTCAACATATAAGTTTGTTTATGTAAAAATAAAGATTTAATTTATCCGTTTGCAATAGCTCAGAGCGAAATAATCAAGATATCACATGTTTCTTGTACGGGGAGGCTGACATCGGGGACCCATGAGCCAGCAGCGTCGTCAACGTTTCAAAGGCGGCAGGGGATCGAAAATAAAATAAAAAACCAAAAGTCAGTTGGTAACAAAATCCAAGAAAAGAAAACATTTATCATTCTGAGAGGATGACATGCGGGACCCATGAGGCAGCAGCATTCTCAAACGTTTCCAAGGCGGCAGGGGATCAAAAGAAAAATAAAGGAAATAGCCAGAAATTATTTAGGGGTCAAAAATAAATCCACCAAAGGCCAACAGCGTCCTCATCGTTTCAACGGGGGCAGGGGATCAAAAGAAAAAGGCAAATAGCCAGAAATTAGGGGTAAAAAATAACTCCAATAAAGGAAACTTTTATTGTTCGTAGAGGATGACATGCGGGACCCATGAGCCAGCAGCTTACTCAACGTTTCAAAGGCGGCATGAGATCGAAAGAAAAAGGCAAGTGACCAAATATCAGGAGCCAAAAATAATCCAAGATTTATTGTACATAGAGGATGACATGTGGGTCCCATTTTGCAGCAGCGGTCTCAATGTTTGTAATGCGGCTTGAGATCAAAAGAAAAAGAAAGTAGCTAGTAATTAGGGGGTGAAAAAAAATCCAAGAAAAGAAACTTGATGGACATAGAGGATGACATGCGGGTCCCTTGAACCAACAGCTTACTCAACGTTTCAAACGTGGCATGAGATCGAAAGAAAAAGGCAAGTGACCAAATATGAGGTGCCAAAAAAACTCCAAGAAAAGAAAGTTGATTGCTCATAGAGGATGACATGCGGGTCCCATTTAGCTGCAGCGGTCTCACCGTTTGAGAGGCGGCAGGGGATCGAAAGAAAAAGTCAAGTGACCAAATATGAGGTGCCAAAAATAATCCAAAAAAAGAAAGTTTTATAGTACATAGAGGATGACATGCGGGTCCCATGAGTCAGCAGCTTACCATACGTTTCCAAGGCGGCAGGGGATCAAAAGAAAAAGGAAATAGCCAAAAATCAGAGGGTGAAAAAAATAAAGAAAATAAACTTTTATAGTACATAGAGGATGACATGCGGGTCCCATGAGCCAGCAGGTTCCTCAACGTTTCAAACTTGGCATGAGATCGAAAGAAAAAGGCAAGTGACCAAATATGAGGAGCCAAAAATAATTCAAGAAAAGAAAGTTTTATAGTACATAGAGGATGACATGCGGGTCCCATTTAGCAGCAGCGGTATCAGCGTTTGAGAGGCGGCAGGGGATCAAAAGAAAAAAGAAATTGCCAAAAATCAGATGGTGAAAAAAAACCAAGAAAATGAACTTTTATAGTACATAGAGGATGACATGCGGGTCCCATGAGCAGGTTCCTCAACGTTTCAAACGTGGCATGAGATCGAAAGAAAAAGGCAAGTGAAAAAATATCAGGAGCCAAAAATAATTCAAGAAAAGAAAGTTTTATAGTACATAGAGGATGACATGCGGGTCCCATTTAGCAGCAGCGGTATCACCGTTTGAGAGGCAGGGGATCGAAAGAAAAAGTCAAGTGACCAAATATGAGGTGCCAAAAAATCCAAGAAAAGAAAGTTTTATAGTACATAGAGGATGACATGCGGGTCCCATTTAGCAGCAGCGGTATCACCGTTTGAGAGGCGCAGGGGATCGAAAGAAAAAGGCAAGTGAAAAAATATGAGGAGCCAAAAATAATTCAAGAAAAGAAAGTTTTATAGTACATAGAGGATGACATGCGGGTCCCATTTAGCGCAGCGGTATCACCGTTTGAGAGGCAGCAGGGGATCGAAAGAAAAAGTCAAGTGACCAAATATGAGGTGCCAAAAAAATCCAAGAAAAGAAAGTTTTATAGTACATAGAGGATGACATGCGGGTCCCATTTAGCAGCAGCGGTATCACCGTTTGAGAGGCAGCAGGGGATCGAAAGAAAAAGTCAAGTGACCAAATATGAGGTGCCAAAAAAATCCAAGAAAAGAAAGTTTTATAGTACATAGAGGATGACATGCGGGTCCCATTTAGCAGCGGTATCACCGTTTGAGAGGCGGCAGGTGATCGAAAGAAAAAGGCAAGTGAAAAAATATGAGGAGCCAAAAATAATTCAAGAAAAGAAAGTTTTATAGTACATAGAGGATGACATGCGGGTCCCATTTAGCAGCGGTATCACCGTTTGAGAGGCGGCAGGGGATCGAAAGAAAAAGGTAAGTGACCAAATATGAGGTGCCAAAAATAATTCAAGAAAAGAAAGTTTTATAGTACATAGAGGATGACATGCGGGTCCCATTTAGCAGCAGCGGTATCACCGTTTGAGAGGCGGCGGGGATCGAAAGAAAAAGGCAAGTGACCAAATTTGAGGTGCCAAAAATAATCCAGAAAAGAAAGTTTTATAGTACATAGAGGATGACATGCGGGTCCCATTAGCACAGCGGTATCACCGTTTGAGAGGCGGCAGGGATCGAAAGAAAAAGGCAAGTGACCAAATTTGAGGTGCCAAAAAAACTCCAAGAAAAGAAAGTTGATTGCACATAGAGGATGACATGCGGGTCCCATTTAGCAGCAGCGGTCTCAACGTTTCCAAGGCGGCAAGGGATCAAAAGAAAAAGGAAGTAGCCAGAAATCAGGGGGTCAAAAAAATCCAAGAATAGAAAGAATTTTGGTTCATAGAGGATGACATGCGGGACCCATGATCCTGCATCGTAAACGGCTCGATCGGAGAACGTTGAACGAGATGGCGCGATGTAGAAAAAAAACAATGCCAGAGAGGCTGCCATCTGGGCCCTACATCCCTCGGCGGTGCGGATTTGCGTTGACTCGGCCGGCGAACCCGAGATTTCGAGATGCACCACGTCCCGGGCCACCATACGCCACGTTTTGGCCGCTTTCGTCGGGCTAGGTGGCCTCAAAAACGAGAAAAAAAAGTTTTGACATGCACCACGGAGGGACCAAAATCGTCGGCCATGGTACACCAGCAACCACGGCGCGACTTCAACTTCGTCGGCCATGGCAACTTTTCTTGTAGTGTCATGGGTGCCTCGTGATCCTCTAATAAAATTAAATGCGCCATGCATTAACCCTAAACCATATATATGTAACTAACCCTAGCTAATCAACCCTACTTAATTAAAACACATAACCCTAAACTATACTAGCTAGCTATAACCCGATCTAATAAAAACATGCTCTATATATAGCAGCTAGCTAGCAAACCATAGATTAACACCAATTAAAATATACATGGCCTATATCGATCATGTTGTATAACATATCCCTGAGATTCATTAATTAATTATATAATTATCGTGATAAATTAATTAACTTGAACTTTGACAAGTTCTCTCGAATGAAAACACATTTGATTAAGTTGCCTCATAATATATATATATAATTAGTGTGCATGCATGGCCTACAATGCATTCGTGCATATATTTTAATGTATATTTGAACATATTCTTGGGGATTTCAATCTCTCTCTCTCGATCATCTATATATCGTTGGTGGCCCAAAAAACACACATATATACGCATGCACTTTATGCGTAAAGGCGCGGGTGCCTCTAATAATGTGTGTGCGCACTCGATCGATGATCCCTAAACCTTAAACAACCCTAAAACCCCTAAATCCCTAAACCCTAACACCCTAAACACTAAACCCTAAACCCTAAACCCTAACCCTAACCCTCTACCCTAGCTAACCCTAAACCCTAATTAAACCCTATGTATAGGCCAACGTCACTTAATTGTGCATCGAGCAGCCCAGGGGTGCCTCGCGGTCCTCTAATTAAATTAATTGTGCCATGCATTAACCCTAAACCATATATATGTAACTAACCCTAGCTAATTAACCCTACTTAATTAAAACACATAACCCTAAACTATACTAGATATAACCCGATCTAATAAAAACATGCTCTATATATAGCAGCTAGCTAGCAAACCGTAGATTAACACCAATTAAAATATACATGGCCTATATATATCGATCATGTTGTATAACATATCCCTCAGATTCATTAATTAATTATATAATTATCGTGATAAATTAATTAACTTGAATTTTGACAAGTTCTCTCGAATGAAAACACATTTGATTAAGTTGCCTCATAATATATATATAATTAATTAGTGTACATGCATGGCCTACCATGCATTCATGCATATATTTTAATGTATATTTGAACATATTCTTAGGGATTTCAATCTCTCTCTCGATCATCAATATATCGTTGGTGGCCAAAAAACACACACATATATATATATACGCATGCAATTTATGCGTAAAGGCGCGGGTGCCTCTAATAATGTGTGTGCGCACTCGATCGATGATCCCTAAACCTTAAACAACCCCTAAAACCTTAAATCCCTAATCCCTAAACCCTAAACACCCTAAACACTAAACCCTAGACCCTAGACCCTAACCCTAACCCTAACCCTAACCCTAAACCCTAGCTAACCCTAAACCCTAATTAAACCCTATGTATAGGCCAACGACACTTAATTGTGTGCATCGAGCAGGCCAGGGGTGCCTCGCGGTCCTCTAATTAAATTAAATGTGACATGCATTAACCCTAAACCATATATATGTAACTAACCCTAGCTAATCAACCCTACTTAATTAAAACACATAACCCTAAACTATACTAGATATAACCCGATCTAATAAAAGCATGCTCTATATATATAACAGCTAGCTAGCAAACCGTAGATTAACACCAATTAAAATATACATGGCCTATATCGATCATGTTGTATAACATATCCCTGAGATTCATTAATTAATTATATAATTATCGTGATAAATTAATTAACTTTAATTTTGACAAGTTCTCTCGAATGAAAACACATTTGATTAAGTTGCCTCATAATATATATATATATAATTAGTGTGCATGCATGGCCTACCATGCATTCGTGCATATATTTTAATGTATATTTGAACATATTCTTGGGGATTTCAATCTCTCTCTCTCGATCATCTATATATCGTTGGTGGCCAAAAAACACACATATATATGCATGCAATTTATGCGTAAAGGCGCGGGTGCCTCTAATAATGTGTGTGCGCACTCGATCGATGATCCCTAAACCTTAAACAACCCTAAAACCTTAAATCCCTAATCCCTAAACCCTAAACACCCTAAACACTAAACCCTAAACCCTAGACCCTAAACGTACCCTAACCCTAACCCTAACCCTAACCCTAAACCCTAGCTAATCCTAAACCCCAATTAAACCCTATGTATAGGCCAACGACACTTAATTGTGCATCGATCGAGCGGGTCATGGGTGCCTCGCGATCCTCTAATAAAATTAAATGTGCCATGCATTAACCCTAAACCATATATATGTAACTAACCCTAGCTAATCAACCCTACTTAATTAAAACACATAACCCTAAACTATACTAGCTAGCTATAACCCGATCTAATAAAAACATGCTCTATATATAGCAGCTAGCTAGCAAACCGTAGATTAACACCAATTAAAATATACATGGCCTATATCGATCATGTTGTATAACATATCCCTGAGATTCATTAATTAATTATATAATTATCGTGATAAATTAATTAACTTGAACTTTGACAAGTTCTCTCGAATGAAAACACATTTGATTAAGTTGCCTCATAATATATATATAATTAGTGTGCATGCATGGCCTACAATGCATTCGTGCATATATTTTAATGTATATTTGAACATATTCTTGGGGATTTCAATCTCTCTCTCTCGATCATCTATATATCGTTGGTGGCCCAAAAAACACACATATATATGCATGCAATTTATGCGTAAAGGCGCGGGTGCCTCTAATAATGTGTGTGCGCACTCGATCGATGATCCCTAAACCTTAAACAACCCTAAAACCTTAAATCCCTAATCCCTAAACCCTAAACACCCTAAACACTAAACCCTAAACCCTAGACCCTAAACGTACCCTAACCCTAACCCTAACCCTAAACCCTAGCTAATCCTAAACCCCAATTAAACCCTATGTATAGGCCAACGACACTTAATTGTGCATCGATCGAGCGGGTCATGGGTGCCTCGTGATCCTCTAATAAAATTAAATGTGCCATGCATTAACCCTAAACCATATATATGTAACTAACCCTAGCTAATCAACCCTACTTAATTAAAACACATAACCCTAAACTATACTAGCTAGCTATAACCCGATCTAATAAAAACATGCTCTATATATAGCAGCTAGCTAGCAAACCGTAGATTAACACCAATTAAAATATACATGGCCTATATCGATCATGTTGTATAACATATCCCTGAGATTCATTAATTAATTATATAATTATCGTGATAAATTAATTAACTTGAACTTTGACAAGTTCTCTCGAATGAAAACACATTTGATTAAGTTTCCTCATAATATATATATAATTAGTGTGCATGCATGGCCTACAATGCATTCGTGCATATATTTTAATGTATATTTGAACATATTCTTGGGGATTTCAATCTCTCTCTCGATCATCTATATATCGTTGGTGGCCCAAAAAACACACATATATACGCATGCACTTTATGCGTAAAGGCGCGGGTGCCTCTAATAATGTGTGTGCGCACTCGATCGATGATCCCTAAACCTTAAACAACCCTAAAACCCCTAAATCCCTAATCCCTAAACCCTAAACACCCTAAACCCTAAACCCTAAACCCTAACCCTAACCCTCTACCCTAGCTAACCCTAAACCCTAATTAAACCCTATGTATAGGCCAACGTCACTTAATTGTGCATCGAGCAGCCCAGGGGTGCCTCGCGGTCCTCTAATTAAATTAATTGTGCCATGCATTAACCCTAAACCATATATATGTAACTAACCCTAGCTAATTAACCCTACTTAATTAAAACACATAACCCTAAACTATACTAGATATAACCCGATCTAATAAAAACATGCTCTATATATAGCAGCTAGCTAGCAAACCGTAGATTAACACCAATTAAAATATACATGGCCTATATATATCGATCATGTTGTATAACATATCCCTCAGATTCATTAATTAATTATATAATTATCGTGATAAATTAATTAACTTGAATTTTGACAAGTTCTCTCGAATGAAAACACATTTGATTAAGTTGCCTCATAATATATATATAATTAATTAGTGTACATGCATGGCCTACCATGCATTCGTGCATATATTTTAATGTATATTTGAACATATTCTTAGGGATTTCAATCTCTCTCTCGATCATCAATATATCGTTGGTGGCCAAAAAACACACACATATGCAATTTATGCGTAAAGGCGCGGGTGCCTCTAATAATGTGTGTGCGCACTCGATCGATGATCCCTAAACCTTAAACAACCCCTAAAACCTTAAATCCCTAATCCCTAAACCCTAAACACCCTAAACACTAAACCCTAAACCCTAGACCCTAAACCCTAACCCTAACCCTAACCCTAAACCCTAGCTAACCCTAAACCCTAATTAAACCCTATGTATAGGCCAACGACACTTAATTGTGTGCATCGAGCAGGCCAGGGGTGCCTCGCGGTCCTCTAATTAAATTAAATGTGACATGCATTAACCCTAAACCATATATATGTAACTAACCCTAGCTAATCAACCCTACTTAATTAAAACACATAACCCTAAACTATACTAGATATAACCCGATCTAATAAAAGCATGCTCTATATATATAACAGCTAGCTAGCAAACCGTAGATTAACACCAATTAAAATATACATGGCCTATATCGATCATGTTGTATAACATATCCCTCAGATTCATTAATTAATTATATAATTATCTTGATAAATTAATTAACTTTAATTTTGACAAGTTCTCTCGAATGAAAACACATTTGATTAAGTTGCCTCATAATATATATATAATTTTAGTGTGCATGCATGGCCTACCATGCATTCGTGCATATATTTTAATGTATATTTGAACATATTCTTGGGGATTTCAATCTCTCTCTCTCTCGCGATCATCTATATATAACGTTGGTGGCAAAAAACACACACATATATACGCATGCACTTTATGCGTAAAGGCGCGGGTGCCTCTAATAATGTGTGTGCGCACTCGATCGATGATCCCTAAACCTTAAACGTACAACCCTAAAACCCTAAATTAATTATCGATCTCCCTGTGATTCATTAATTAATTATATATATAATTATCGATGATAAATTAATTAACTTGAATTTTGACAAGTTCTCTCGTATGAAAACACATTTGATCAAGTTGCCTAGCTCATAATATATATATAATTAGTGTGCATGCATGGCCTACCATGCATTCGTGCATATATTTTGATATATATTTGAACATGCATATTCTTGGGGATTTCAATCTCTCTCTCTCGATCATCTATATATCGTTGTTGGTGGCAAAAAAATACACATATATATACGCATGCACTTTATGCGCAAAGGCGCGGGGTGCCTCTAATAATGTGTGTGCGCACTCGATCGATGATCCCTAAACCTTAAACAACCCTAAAACCCTAATCCCTAATCCCCTAAACCCTAAACACCCTAAACACACTAAACCCTAGACCCTAAACACCCTAAACACTAAACCCTAAACCCTAGACCCTAAACACCGTAAACATTAAACCCTAAACACCCTAAACACTAATTAAACCCTAAACCCTAGACCCTAAACACTAAACCCTAAACCCTAGACCCTAAACACCGTAAACACTAAACCCTAAACCCTAAACACCCTAAACACTAATTAAACCCTAAACCATAGACCCTAAACACTAGACCCTAAACCCTAGACCCTAAACACCCTAAACACTAAACCCTAGACCCTCTAAACACCGTAAACACTAAACCCTAAACCCTAGACCCTAGCTAAACACCCAAAACACTAAACCCTAAACCCAGCTAGCTAACCCTAAACCCTAATTAAACCCTATATATATAGGCCAACGACACTTAATTGTGCATCAAGCAGGCCAGGGGTGCCTCGCGGTCCTCTAGTTAAATTAAATGTGCCATGCATTAACCCTAAACCATATATATATAACTAACCCCTAGCTATCAACCCTCCTTAGTTGTACTCAGTTTTCCCCAGCTCCTTAGTTTTTCCTCAGTTTTACCCAAACTTTTGTCTGAAACCATCACACGTGATGTAACGGCCGGTTGCCCGACGGTTGACCGTTATCTTCTGACTAGTGGGGCCACGTAGAGCCCGCAAAGACACGTCAGACCATCCATCTTTGTTTGACCGTAAGCATCGCTGTATCCCTGACCAAAACGCGAACGAGTGGGGCTTCGGTATATCGAATGACAAGTGGGGCCATGACGCTGATACAAGGGGCAATACACGGGTAGGATTAGATTTTTAAATGGAGCTCTACAGCGATGGCACGGAGGAGGTGGCATGCGGGGTGCCGAGATGAGATCGACGTCCACAATGAACTGCATGAGGCGAGACCAGACGCATTAGATAGATATGAACTAGACGCGTTTAACCATGCAAAGAAGAGAAGAAATGGTCGACGACATCGAAGACTACGTCAAAACTTTGACTGACCGTGTCGGACACGAACACGAGCAATGTAGAGAAAACTAGTGTCTCTCCTTTCTGGCGTGTATAGGTGGGTGCTAGGAGAGTGTGGTGGCGAAGGGAAAGACCTCGCGGCGGTCTGTGGCGTCCAGCATAGCGGGTCGGCGTGGCCGTGCCCACAGCGGCGTGCATGCATGTTCGGCATTGGCATCAGCATGTACGTTCGGCATTGGCCTCGGCGGTATCTCTGGTGTGTCAGTGATCGAATGAGGGGACGGGATTGAGGGTGCATCCCGACGTTGACCTAGCAGTGGCGGCGAGCATAGCCGTTCTGACCATGCCGATATCGGCATCGGCATCGTTTGGAGGCTGTGGTGCTCGAATCAAGTTGGGATTTGTTTCTTGTAGGCCAAAATGAATTTGAAACAAGTTTCATGTTGAAGGTTAGGTAACGAAAGTTTGTAACTATCCCAAAATTATACTAGCGCCATGGTGAGGTTCTTTTTGATAGAGCTATACGGTTGGGCAAACTTTTTTGACACTTTTTAGATAGGGTTCCTTGTTGTTACACGTATGGCATCATGTATGGAAAATTTGTGGTCATTTGGAGATGTTCGAAAAAATCACTTTGCTTAAGCGCATGCCGTTTCGTCTCGCTGAAACCAGCTTTTCTAACAAGGTGATTTTTTCTACCTTCTCTAAATAACCTCAAATTTCATACAGCTGATCTTCTATACATAGATAGATAGATTGTTTCGTTTTTACATTTTTCGAACTTTTTATTTCCCTTTATAATACCCAATTGATTTTCAGGTCAAAACCTCGAAAAACAGCATCATGTATGGCATCATTTCACCCTAAATTTCAAATTTTCTGAAACTTTCCCTTTTAGATATTCCTTGTTGTTATAGGTATGCCATCATGTATGCCAAACTTGGTTAGGTCTCACTGAAACCAGCTTTTGTAACAAATTAGGTGATGGTTTATCATTTTTTTTGCGTGAAAAGTAATGGCTACAACAAATTGTTGATGGTTTATCATTTTTTTGCGTGAAAAGTAATGGCAACAACAAATCGGTGATGGTTTATCATTTTTTTGCGTGAAAAGTAATGGCTACAACAAATTGTTGATGGTTTATCATTTTTTTGCGTGAAAAGTAATGGCAACAACAAATCGGTGATGGTTTATCATTTTTTTGCGTGAAAAGTAATGGCTACAACAAATTGTTGATGGTTTATCATTTTTTGCGTGAAAAGTAATGGCAACAACAAATCGGTGATGGTTTATCATTTTTTTGCGTGAAAAGTAATGGCTACAACAAATTGTTGATGGTTTATCATTTTTTTGCGTGAAAAGTAATGGCAACAACAAATCGGTGATGGTTTATCATTTTTTTTGCGTGAAAAGTAATGGCTACAACAAATTGTTGATGGTTTATCATTTTTTTGCGTGAAAAGTAACGCCTAAAATAGTTTATAATTTTTAGCGCGTGAAAAATAATACAGAAAACCGCCCTTCAGCATACTTAGAGGGTGGAAGCTAATTAACCGCCAACAGAGAGAGAGAGGGGTTATCCTGCCCGTTCCCTATATCATACGATCAACGGTCGGCGGGCACGATCCGCGTGACATGGGCTAGACCAATCAGGGCGATGATGCACGTCTGCGAGAATTTGTGAAGAGAGAGGGCAAAACTGAGTACTATCAAGAAACCAAGGGCACCTGAGTAGTAAACAGACTAAGGGATTCAAATTTGAGATTTGAAAAATGGAAAATGTGTGTTTTGTACAATGAAACCCATCTTGGCCTACCTCAAACTATTTGCAATACCAATATACATCAGTGTGAGAATTGTGGCCTCATTTAGACAAAGTATGATTTGGGGGAAGCTGTTTTGGGAAGGGCTTGTTGTGGAAAACCATGCACCTTCATAGCTACTAGGTGATTTGAGAAGTGGCAATTTGTGGTAAAACTTGATTTATCTATGATTTATCTATGATTTGAGAAGTGGCAATTTGTGGTAAAGACTCCATGAGTAAGTGCCACTCTTTTTAGGATTTTTTTGCACATTAAATGACTCATTTAACTAGTTAATCCCATTTGTTGACTCTCTGTTGACCAGCCACTTGAGGGTAAAACTGAGTATATTGCACTAGCCAGTATTAGCACTCGAGGGGAAAATTGAGCACACAAAAAATGCTAGTATAAGACTCGAGGGTATACCTGAGTATATCTAAATTTCCAGGGTTAGACTCGAGGACACGTGCAATTGTTGACGCGTAGACGCGGGTCGCGGTGGAGAAGTCGAGACGTGCAATCGTGGACGCGTGTCGCGTTGCAGAAGTCCAAGACGTGCAGACGTGCACCGGTGCACGCGTAGGACGCGGGTCGCATTAACCACCCCTCGCCTTTATAGACGCCTCCTCGCACTCTCTCTGTCACTCTCACTCGCTCACGCATCGCCAACTCTCTCACGTCCCATCATCTTCTCCAAAGCAAAAAACCCTCTCCCTCTCCCTCTTCCTCTTCCTCCGCCGTAGAGATGGACAAGGAGAATGCCAATCCCATCGTCGAGGTGGGCTCAAAGCGCGACGCCTCCATCTTCGGCGCCGTCCCCTCTACGGACGACGACGCCTCCGCCGCCGCCGCCGTCGCCGGTGCATCGGACGCTGCTGCCGCCGGTGGCAGTCAGATCCCGGCGGGATGGGTCGACCCCTACGACCCCGTGCCGTACGTCCCGCCCCCGAACCCCTACGACACCTCCCTGGAGGACCCATGGAACGAGGTAACTACGGTTTGCTTCCTTTTTTGTTCCCCATTCCTTTTTGAACCCTATTTTTGCTGGTGTAGATGGATCTGTAGATGGATGAGTATTGGGCTAATATTTGCGCCGATTTTATTCCATTTTGTTTTGATCACTTCTTGATTTCGTTTAAGATTTGGGGTTCGGCTGTTCGGTTAATTTATGCAAGTAATATTGGATCTCAATCAGTTAATTTATGCAAGTAATCATGGGATCTCAATCAGTTATTTTATGCACTAATCAAAAGATATCAACCGTTTAATTTTGCAAATAATCTCGAATGTGTTCAAGTTTAGATCTAGTTCAGATCTAGAATCTGTTTCTTTGCCTATGATGAATGGTTGGGCACAAATTTTTACAGGGAGGGTTCAGCGAACCATTGCTGTGTACAAATCTGTTGTGCATGAGCTTTAGTTCGCTAACACCTTCCCTGTAGATATATAATCATGTCCACTCTAACTGAGGCTGACTCTGTTTTTCTTAACTTTGTTATCATGTACGTTAGTCATCGTTGCAACTCATTCACTAGTTTCTGTTTGATATGGATCAGATGTCTGGCAGCGACGTCGGCAGCGACGAAGAGGAGGAGGACGTCAAGACTCGCCAGGTCCTGCGGAGGCTGCAGGTCGGCCAGTACATCTCCTACTTCGCCAAGGAGGTGTACAGGTGCCCCTTCTGCACCAGGAGACTCGGCGCCACGGACTTCAACTGCCTCGTCACGCATGCTGAGAACATCAGCAACACCTTCCCCAACGTCGGCACGACGGTGAACGTCCACTCCTTCCGCGCCAAGCACAGGGCGCTCGGCATGCACCTCCGCAGCTTGCAGCGGGTGGAGATCTCCGCCGGCCGCATGCCTCCGCTCAAGCCCAAGGCTCCCAAGGGGAGCAAGAGCAACAAGTGGAGGCAGAGCCAGATGGGGTAGGCGGAGTCCCTGGACGTGTGCTGCTGCTGCTGCTGCCTCCTAGTTTGTTGTTGGGATCCCTTTGTTGTTAGCTAGGGATCCCTTGTTGTTATGTTAGTATGATGGTGCTGTGAAGAACCTGTTACTATGTTGGCTGCTGTGTATGCAGCCTATTATCTATCCATATTATCTAGGGATTATCTATCCCTAGTCTACTATATTTTGTTGGCCGTACTTAGTTTTCTTGATTTACTATGACTGTGAATTTATCGTACATTATCCTGGAGATTTGCTTCTAGATTTAACTACATACATATGGACCAGAGGGAGTACTAGATTTGCTGCCATATTGGGCAAACAACGAGGGCCAAAAGGCACAAATAATTGAAGAAAGTCAGAAATGCAAGCTTCTCTAGATTTTATACTAATTTGGTGAAAAGGACAGAGAGAAAGAGGGGAAAAAGGTGCACTTAATAATGCCAATTTTGGGCCGAGAGAGACAGAACCCAGCTCCTGCTCACGTGCAACCAAACGCTTCTCGTCCTGTCCCACGCGGTCCCTTTCTACCAGCCCCACGCGACGCGGGCCCACACGACGCGGCCCCACACGACGCGGCCCCACACGTGACAGAACGGTCAACTAAACGGGAATCCTGCCGTCTGAGTTGCTTCTGCGGGTTTCAGACAAACGTTTGGGGGTAAAACTGAGGAAAAACTAAGGAGCTTAAACTGAGTACAACATGCCTGAGGGCCGAAAATATATATATAACTAACCCCTAGCTAATCAAACCCTAGTTAATTAAAACACATAACCCTAAACTATACTAGCTATAACCCGATCTAATAAAAACATGCTCTATATATAGCATGCAGCTAGCTAGCAAATTAAACGGTAGATTAAAACCAATTAATATATACATGGCCTATATCGATCATATGTTGTATAACATCTCCCTGAGATTCATTAATTAATTATATAATTATCGATGATAAATTAATTAACTTGAATTTTGACAAGTTCTCTCGAATGAAAACACATTTGATTAAGTTTCCTCATAATATATATATAATTAGTGTGCATGCATGGCCTACCATGCATGCATTCGTGCATATATTTTAATATATATTTGAACATATTCTTGGGGGATTTCAATCTCTCTCTCTCGATCATCTATATGTCGTTGGTGGCCAAAAAACACACACATATACGCATGCACTTTATGCGCAAAGGCGCGTGTGCCTCTAATAATGTGTGTGTGCGCACTCGATCGATGATCCCTAAACCTTAAACCCTAAATAAACCCTAATCCCTAATCCCTAAACCCTAAACACCATAAACATTAAACCCTAAACCCTAGACCCTAAACCCTAACCTCCTAACCCTAAACCCTAAACCCTAATTAAACCCTATATATAGGCCAATGACACTTAATTGTGCATCAAGCAGGCCAGGGGTGCCTCGCGGTCCTCTAATTAAATTAAATGTGCCATGCATATATATGTGTTTAATTTGGGGATTTCAATCGCTCTCTCGTATGTAGCTCTCTCTACCTCTCTCTCTTTCTCTGTCTCTCTCTCTCTCTCTCTCTCGTTGGTGGCCAACAACACACACATGCACTTTGTGCGCAAAGGCATGCGCCTCTAATAATGTGTGCGCAGTCGATCGATCTAGTTTTGATTAATCATAGCACACAAATAAAGAAGTTGTATTTGAATCCACACAACCTAATCTAAAACACATAACCCCTAACATGGCCTAATTAATTAACCCTTCTCGATCTCTACCTAATTAGTGGAAATTGCACAAAATCAAAAGGGGTCCCTCACTAATTATGCATATCTGCTAGATTGTGATAAACTTTTGCCACATATATATTTGGTGGATGGGTGCATCTTGGCATGTAAACAATTAGTGTTTGCAAATGGCGTTGTCAAAATTTATGTACAAATGATTTCTTTCCATCCAAAGTGCATAAAATGGGAGTTTTAATGAAGAAAGTACAAATAAAACAGCTCAACATGCTTCCACACCCCGATTTTCACACGAAGTAGAGCATATTTAAAGGATAATTCCAGAGTTTTACTATTTTTCAAGCAACTTTGCTAATTTTCCCCCACTCACATGACTTTATGTCGATTTAACGAAAATATGGCGAATTTAAACTACATGGGCGGGATAGTTTGAATTGTGCGCGCGGCAAAGGGAACCGCCTATTCCTCAACCTTGTGCACGGCAAATTACACACGCAACTCCATTAAACGCCACCTACCGACCTTAATTATCACCCCGGCGGCCCGGCCGCATGACCCCCCACCCACCCGTACACAACTTATCCCCGTCCGTGCGAAGAGCTTCCCCTCCCCGTCCCGTCCGTGCGAAGAAGAAGCTTCCCCTCCCCGTCGTTCTTCTCGAGACGCACCGGCGGTCAAGTTGATCCACGGTAGGGCTGCTATCTCTAGCTCAATCATGTATCGGGCAAGACAGCCTAACGATTTATATTTTCTTGATGCTGCTAAAAAAATTCGTCAGTATGCTCGAACTAATTGGCACTTTATAGTTTTCCGCTCGATTTGTCATCGATCAATTTGTTCATTTGCGTGGGCATATAGAGTCAGTTCTGCACTCGATCCGTTAATTTGCTGAAATGCCATGGCAGAGTTTTGTACACGATCTGTTTGCTAAAATGTCGATGGGCATTTTTTGTTTTGTACTCGACATGATTGCTGAAATGCATAATCATGTAGTATAGTTTTGTACTCGATGGATATACATTTCCTACTTCGCCTTAAATTAATCACCAACCACTGTATCTCATAATTAAACAGATGGACAGAACTTGGATACTGCATGGACACTTATGTTCCCCTTCATATATAAATGGTGTTCAACCCTTTATGGGGTTTATTAGAGCTCATGATGGTCACAACCTGGACGTGTATTGCCCGCGCTGCACATGTATGAATGGTGAGAAGAGGCCTCACCCTGTAGTGGCAGATCATTTACACATTTTTGGGATGGACCGCACATATGTTAGGCGGGTTTAGCATGGTGAACCATATAATGATCCTTTAGCAGGAGAAGCAGATCTTGCTCACACTGTATGTGTGCTGGCATATGTAGTTAATTATTTATATTGATGCTGCCGCTGTTTCAATCAATAGTTTGCATTGCTGTGCAAGGTTCTGTACTCAAATTTAACTTGTTGCAGATGGATGGACGGGAAGGAGAGAAAAAGCGCTTGCTTCAGGAAACGGGTTTCAGCTCTGGGACATGTGCTGTGCCAGATGAGAAGGTAAATATGTAAAACGGCATTTGTTCAGGTTGCATCCCTTAGATGTTTGTCTAATCGGTTGATGTACTAATTGCAGAAGCATAGAGTTGAAGAGGTCTCTCAGTTTGATGGGAGATTTGAAGATGAATCTCAGTTTGATGCACCTGTGGATGGTACTGATGACGAGCCTTTCATAGACGAAGGTCCTGCACCTGAGATTATCCAGTCTACAGAAGGAGGCCGTGGACCGAGTACACAGCTTTGCGTTGAAGTGGATGCACGCCCGGAGATCATCACGGGCGTCCGGGTAGTCTCAAGACCACCCAGCCCTGATGCACCTGTGGATGGTACTGATGACGAGCCTCTCATAGACGAAGGTCCTGCACCTGAGATTATCCAGCCTACAGAAGGAGGCCGTGGACCGAGTACACAACTTTGCGTTGAAGAGGATGCACACCCGGAGATCATCAGGGGCGTCCCGGTAGTCTCAGGACCACCCAGCCCTGATGCAAAATGTTGAGCTACTTTATGATTCGTACTCTTATGTTCTGGTGCTGTAGTATGTTATGATTTGTACGCCTTTGGCGCTAGATTAAGCATTCAGTGGATGATCGCGTTGCAAAATTCGACACCCACACAATCAGTTCATCGTATGAGTAGTAGCACAATTACTTCTACAGCGATTCCTGCCAGCGCATTAGTTGGTAGCATGAAACACTTTCAGGTACTCCCCTCTGATTCATATTAATTGACTCAATTCTGTCTAGATATGGATGTATCTAGATGCATTTGTTAACTAGACTAACAAACTTGAGTCAGTTAATATGAATCCGTGTAAACCGCCCAAGTCCTCGAGCAGCTAGTTTATTGACTCTGGACTCCAAGCCTCTCGCGGCAAGCCATCGACGAAGCTTTGACCAGATCTTGGCCCGCAATTTTTTTTTGTGTGGCGAATAGCAAAGCTTTGACCAGTTCCTCTCGGGATACAGCACGCCGGTGAGCTTGCACGGTTGCCATGAGCACTTTCCGGCGGAACTTCCTCTTCAGCGCCCTCAAGCCGCTGCTGCGAGACAGCACGCAGTGCCTCGAGGTGGACGGAATTCTGGATCTCAGGGCGGGTGGTCCGCATCGTCCGGGAACGATCTCCAGCGGGTTAACGAGGACATGCATGGCGGCCAGGGGATTTGTTTTTTTTTTGGTTTGAGCTTGGGATTTGGGGTTTTTTCGGATAGGGGAGGAGGAACCGAGGAAGAGGAAGGAACAGCCGCGTGCTTGGCGCGTGGCGGTGTGCTTGAATTTCGAATTTTTGTGAAATGTTTCATTTCCCCGCTACAATTCGGGGGTTTCTTGACGCGCCAATGCGTCCCGCCGGGCAGCTTCAAGTAAATTTGGGGTGCCACACTATGGGCCCTAGTTTCAGTGAGACATGTAATGACTAGTCACATCAGTAAGTTCACTGTGTAATAAAATATGTTACCCCTCCCCTTTATGTAGCACCCCTTCTCTCCCGATCGAGTGCCGATTGCCGACGGATGCAAGCCGCTAGCTCGATCCCCTCCTTTCGCCTCCACCGTCCAGGCATCCAGCTTGGAGGGGCAAGCTGCATCTAGCCCAAGCGGATTAGGTAGGACTAGTAATGTTCTCTCCTTTCTCGAGATCGGTTCTTTTTTCCTCTCCTCGATATCTTGCGCATCTCTTTCCTATTCTGGGCGAAGGGGTGTCTTTCTGGTCACCCTCGAGCTGGGAGTGATTGATGGGGGTGGGGGCGGGGGCTACCTTTGCTTGGATTGGGGTGTTCTTCCTTTATTTGTCGACATTTGCAACCTTTGTAGTTTCTGCTGATCCTCACTGTATCTTTTGTCAGCTTGTACAGGAAAGGTAAGACCTCGGCGGTGGGGGCAATGGAGCGTAAGGCCACCACGCATGTGGGCAGTTGGCTGAGCCTGAGCTGCGTCCCCAGCCCCGCGAAGCAGGTACTCCGTTTGCTTATCCACTCTTTACCTTTTAAGTGTCTCTCTGGTCTCTGCATCCTCAATCTGTTCCTGTTCTGGAATATGCTTAAAGTAGCACATGTCTTCAGCTGTTTGTGCGTAAAGCCTCTGTGACACCATGCTCTATATTCTCTGTATCAGGTTGGTACCTCCAGGTTCCGTGCTGAGGCTATGGGGAACGAGAATAGCGCCCCACCTGCTGCAGGAGCATGGCCCGATCTGCAGCACAAGAAGCGAAATGCCACTGCCGAGCTGGGCAGGGACCGCCCAGGGGTAATTTTTTTAACCAACTTACCATGATGTAGTCTGAATCTGATACTCCCTCAGATCCAAATTAATTGACTCAACTATCTGTAGATACGGATGTATCTAGATGTGTTTTAGCTCTAGATACTACTGCCTCCATCCCAAAGCTTTGGGCTTATATTATTTTTAGAAAGTCAAACTATACCATGTTTGACTAAGCTTTTACCAAAAATCAGTAACATGCAAAATACAAAATTAATATCATTAAATAGATAATAAAATATATTTTCCTACGGTATCTACACAGTATTATATTTGTTGATAGAATGTTCTAAAATTTTGGTCAAACTTTGCTTGTTTTGATTTCTCAAAAATAAATAAGGCTTAAGCTTTTGGATGGTGGTAGTACATTCATATCTAGACAAAGCTGAGTTAACTAGTTTTTTTGTCTGTCCATAGCTAGTGTTCACGCTGCAAAAGGCTAAGAGCATCCACTATATGCATCAGTCTATCTCATACAGTAATTCAATATCACTGCTGAGGTCTGCCTTTTGTTTTGCTATTCATATGCAGACTGAAACTTTAGGGCCTTTACTCAAAAGGAAGATCAAAACTGCGGCTGATCAGGCTGCCAGTATGTTGATGCCGCCCCCATCTTCTAAATGCCTCTACAAGCACAAGGCCACGCACCAGCTGGGTGGTGATCTTTTAATGAATATGGTATATTTTCTTAATCCACAAAACATGCCTTGATTTTTCTCTGTTTATTGTCGGTTTTTTCTATGCTTGCCAAAAGTTTACAACAACAACAACAACAACCAAGCCTTTCAGTCCCAAACAAGTTGGGGTAGGCTAGAGTTGAAACCCATAAGATCTCGAAGCCAAAAGTTTAGAAACACCAAATTCGTTTGCTTACAATCATCATACAGTAATGTTCATCTACTCCAGTTCCCCTAACCCAACATAAAATGATGTTAATTACGATTTTTAGATTAAAAGAGCACCATTAGGCGCTGTTAATTACGACTTTGAGATTAAAATGTCATTTGCAATTGTTAATTACAATTTTGAGACAATTGGTTAGTTTAACCTCGATCTCTTCTGCTCTCCATTTTTCCCAACCGAACAAAAATGTAACCATTCCATTCCTCTGAAATGGAACCATTCCATTCCATTCCACGCTGTTTCAGAACCGAACACACCCTTGCATTGTTGTGAACTGTTGTCCATACACGGCCATACCCTTCCACTTACATCTAGCACTATATGCATCAGTCTGTCTCAGAGTCATTCAATATCACTGCTGAGATCTGTTCCCATTCTTATGCAGGCTGAAACTGCTGCGCCTTTACTCAAGTGGATGCAAAATGAGGCTAATGAGGCTGCTGTGAGGACGATGGTGCCGGCACCATCTTCCGAAAACCTCTACAAGCACGAGGCCATGGGCCAGCTGGGTGGTGACCTTTTAATGAATCTGGTATATTTTCTTAATCCACATACATGATTTCATTATTATCTGTTTAATTACTGTTGGCTTTGTCTAATGCTTACCAAAAGTTCAGAAACACTGCGTTTGCTTACAATCATCATACACTAATTTTTCACTTTTCAGTCTGTCTCATCCAGTATATAAACTGTTGATTTCCATTGGCTTCTTTTGTAATCATTTGCATTGTTGTCAACTGTTCTCTATGCACAACCCTATTCTTCCACTTACACCCCGCACTATTTGCATCAGTCTATCTCATAGATTTATTAAATATCAATGATGAGTTCTGTTGCTATTCATATGCAGGATGAAACTTCTGTTCCTCTACTCAAATGGATAAAAAATGATCCTGATGAGGCTGCTGTGAAGACGATGGTGCTGCCACCATCTTCTGAAAACCTCCTCAAGCACAAGGCCACGGGCCAGCTGGGTGGTACCCTTTTCAGTAAGCAGGTATATTTTCTTAATCCTCATACATGATTTGATTTTTGTCTGTTTATTGCCGGCTTTGTCTAATGCTTACCAATAGTTCAGAAACACACACACCTATTCTTCCACTTACATCCAGCACTATATGCATCAGTGTCTCATAGATTCATTTTATATATCACTGCTGATGTCTGTTGCTCTTCAATTTTTATATGCAGACTGAAACTGCTAAGCCTTCATTGGTCAAAAGGATTGCAACTGCTGCTGATGAGGCATCTGCAGAGGCTGCCACCAAGTTACTGTCAGCCCCACCTTCTGGATGCTTATATAAGCTCAAGTCCAAGGATCAGCCGGGCCGTAACCATCCAAGGGTTCGGGTATATTTTCTTAAGCCACATATACATGCCATGATTTATGTCTGATATTATCACTGGCTCTGTCTAATGCTTTTTGGAATTCGGAAACACCAAATTAGCATGCTTATATTCATCATACACTAATTTTTCACTGTTCAGTTTGTAACATAGTGTTATGCACTTGCTTGTCAACATTTGCATTGCTCTGAACTATGCACTTTACACAACCTAATTCTTCCACTTACGTTCAGCGCTACGCACCAGTAGTACCTCCCATGTTTCCTTCACCATCCCGATGCCGAGCTTGCGGGAATATGGCGGGCCCATGTACATACCCCGCATATAACACCTCCTATGGCTCTATCTACCTTTCTAGTAGCTCCTTCACAGAGTTACAGGTATGTATTCTCAGTGGTTTAGCATGAATTGGCATATAGTAAAGTCTTGTTTTTAGTCTTCCTGCTTCTTACATTTGTATCAATTTTCACATGCAGACTGTACCTTGTGAACTTCGTCCAATGATTAACCAGATGTGTCCGCATGAAGGATCTTTCACTATGCATGGCAATGGCAAATTGATGAACACCTACACGGTCTATGAGGTGTATGTCTACAAGACGCAGGCCATCACATATTTGTATGGACATGATTGGAGAAAGTTTGCTTTTGACTACGGTCTGAAGAAGGGCGACGAGCTGAGGATCAGAAACTCAAACGGGCAGATATACGTAACTGCTTACAGAGTTGGAGACACTTCCAAATATATAATATGTAACTTTTTTCTACTCATATCTTTTGATAACTGCATTCTGAGCAGTTGTTCTAAACCATTCCCTCTGTTCTAGCTTGCTGGGTTTAACATGATCAAAGCTGCAGATCCCCTGATGGAACAGGAGCGGATGTCACAAAGGGCAACCACACCAGCACCGGCACCGGCTTCCCACTCTCCTGCATCAGCACCGGTTCCTGTACCAGCTCCGTTTACTGCATCTACCCAGCAGTCCCCTACATCAGCATTGGTTCCTGTAGAGGCCCCATATACTACACATGCCCAGCAGGCTCCTGCATCAGCACTGGTTCCTCTAGCTGCACCGTTTACTGCACCTGCCCAACAGTCTCCTGCATCAGCACCGGTTCCTCTAGAGGCACCGTTTACTGCACCTGCCCAGCAGTCTCCTGCATCAGCACCAGCTCGTGTACCAGCCCAGGCTCATGCACCTGCCCCAGCCAGATCACCGAGGTCTCAGCTCATTGCTGTGGCCACCCGTGTGGTGACCAGGACGCATCTGAAGGCTATGTTCGTGAGTATATGACAGCATAACTGCTCTTATCTTGATGTCTTCTCTGCTCAAAGTCTCACATGGTTCAGTGCATTGGTGCCATTGACTAATTTTTGGTGGTATCTCTTGCTTTGAATCAGAAATTGCCTAAAAGTATCTCCAAGGATCTCAATGCTGGCCGAAGGGGCAAGATATCCCTCGTCATGGAGAGTGAAGGTCTCACCGTGGAGGGACGGTACTCTGTCAGTCCCACAGATGGCCGCTTGGCTGTTACTTCCAGGTGGAAAAAGTTCATTGACGGTGCCAAACTTCGCATTGGATCAAAGTTGAAGGTCAAGATCTTTCGATGCCGCTGTGACATGCTGGTCATAAAGTTCGCGGTTGTCTAGTTCTGTTGTCCCATGAGCCCTTAGCAAATGCATTTGTAGTTATACTTATATAAGGTTATCTTATCTGAACTGCTAATTAATTGTATGGGTGGTAAAACTCTGGCAAGCTTTTGCTCTTAGCAAGTATGTATGTATGATCAGCTATTATGATAACTAATGTTTGTGTTCATCTTAATTTGCATTTCCCTTTTAGAAAAAAACTTAATTTCTATTTTGGCTGACCTGTTAGAGAACTATCAGATTGAACCCACAACATGATTCATATAGATTCATTACACCGAGCCACATGTCTTGACCTTGCGATACACTACTTCCATTAATTAGTGCAAGAAGGCTTACCTGAGCTGCCTGAACCATGGCAGATTCGAATCCACCTTATCTATCTAGAAATACAACCTTTGCAGAAAGAGGATTTGCAGTATGGGGAGGCTGACATTGGGGACCCATGAGCCAGCAGCGTCGTCAACGTTTTAAAGGTGGCAGGAGATCGAAAGAAAAAATAAGCCAAAAATCAGTTGGTAAACAAATTCAAGAAAAGAAACATTTACCTTTCTGAGAGGATGACATGCGGGACCCATGAGGCAGCAGCATCCTCAACTATTTCAAGGCGGCAGGGGATCAAAATAAAAAAGGAAATAGCCAGAAATTAATTAGGGTCAAAAATAAATCCATCAAAGGAAACTTTTATTGTTCATAGAGGATGACATGTGGGACCGACTTGCCAGCTGCGTCGTCATCGTTTCAAAGGGGGCAGGGGATCAAAAGAAAAAGACAAATAGCCAGAAATTAGGGGAAAAAATAAATCCAACAAAGAAAACTTTTATTGTTCATAGAGGATGACATGCGGGACCCATGAGCCAGCAGCTTCCTCAACGTTTCAAAGTCGGCATGAGATTGAAAGAAAAAGTCAAGTGACATAATATCAGGAGCCAAAAATAATCCAAGAAAAGAAACTTTATTGTACATAGAGGATGACATGCGGGTCCCATTTTGTAGCAGCGGTCTCAACGCCCAAGGCGGCACAGGACCGAAAGAAAAATGAAGTAGCCAGAAATCAGGGTGTGAAAAAAATCCAAGAAAAGAAAGATTTCAATTGGGCTGTATCTGGACATCTGGGCCTTCGAACTATCCTGCTGGGCCTTTTGACTCGTACAATTTCAGCCCACTCCAAAACAGGAAAGGTCGGATTTTTCTCAAAAAAAACAGGAAAGTCCTATGCTTCGCAAAAACAAAAAACAAGGAGATTCAACATATAAGTTTGTTTATGTAGATATAAAGATTTAATTTATCCGTTTGCAATAGCTCAGAGCGAAATACAACGTTTATTGTCTGCAAAATAAAATATCACATGTTTCTTGTACGGGGAGGCTGACATCGGGGACCCATGAGCCAGCAGCGGAGTCAACGTTTCAAAGGCGGCAGGGGATCGAAAATAAAAAAAGCCAAAAATCAGTTGGTAAAAAAATACAAGAAAAGAAAACATTTATCGTTCTGAGAGGATGACATGCGGGACCCATGAGGCAGCAGCATCCTCAACGTTTCAAAGTCGGCATGAGATCGAAAGAAAAAGGCAAGTGACATAATATCAGGAGCCAAAAATAATCCAAGAAAAGAAACTTTATTGTACATAGAGGATGACATGCGGGTCCCATTTTGTAGCAGCGGTCTCAACGTTTCCAAGGCGGCACAGGACCAAAAGAAAAATGAGGCAGCAGCATTCTCAACAATTCCAAGGCGGCAGGGGATCAAAAGAAAAATAAAGGAAATAGCCAGAAATTAATTAGGGGTCAAAAATAAATCCACCAAAGGAAACTTTTATTGTTCATAGAGGATGACATGTGGGACCGACCTGCCAACAACGTCCTCATCGTTTCAACGGGGGCAGGGGATCAAAAGAAAAAGGCAAATAGCCAGAAATTAGGGGTAAAAAATAACTCCAAGAAAGGAAACTTTTATTGTTCGTAGAGGATGACATGCGGGACCCATGAGCCAGCAGCTTACTCAACGTTTCAAAGGCGGCATGAGATCGAAAGAAAAAGGCAAGTGACCAAATATCAGGAGCCAAAAATAATCCAAGATTTATTGTACATAGAGGATGACATGTGGGTCCCATTTTGCAGCAGCGGTCTCAATGTTTGTAATGCGGCTTGAGATCAAAAGAAAAAGAAAGTAGCTAGTAATTAGGGGGTGAAAAAAAATCCAAGAAAAGAAAGTTGATGGACATAGAGGATGACATGCGGGTCCCTTGAACCAACAGCTTACTCAACGTTTCAAAGGGGGCAGGGGATCAAAAGAAAAAGGCAAGCCAAAAATCAGAGGGTGAAAAAAATCCAACAAAGGAAACTTTTATAGCACACAGAGGATGACATGCGGGTCCCATGAGCCAGCAGGTACCTCAACGTTTCAAACGTGGCATGAGATCGAAAGAAAAAGGCAAGTGACCAAATATGAGGTGCCAAAAAAACTCCAAGAAAAGAAAGTTGATTGCTCATAGAGGATGACATGCGGGTCCCATTTAGCTGCAGCGGTCTCACCGTTTGAGAGGCGGCAAGGGATCGAAAGAAAAAGTCAAGTGACCAAATATGAGGTGCCAAAAATAATCCAAAAAATGAAAGTTTTATAGTACATAGAGGATGACATGCGGGTCCCATTTAGCAGCAGCGGTATCACTGTTTGAGAGGCAGCAGGGGATCGAAAGAAAAAGTCAAGTTACCAAATATGATGTGCCAAAAAAATCCAAGAAAAGAAAGTTTTATAGTACATAGTGGATGACATGCGGGTCCCATTTAGCAGCAGCGGTATCACCGTTTGAGAGGCAGCAGGGGATCGAAAGAAAAAGTCAAGTGACCAAATATGAGGTGCCAAAAAAATCCAAGAAAAGAAAGTTTTATAGTACATAGAGGATGACATGCGGGTCCCATTTAGCAGCAGCGGTATCACTGTTTGAGAGGCAGGGGATCGAAAGAAAAAGTCAAGTGACCAAATATGAGGTGCCAAAAAAATCCAAGAAAAGAAAGTTTTATAGTACATAGAGATGACATGCGGGTCCCATTTAGCAGCAGCGGTATCACCGTTTGAGAGGCGGCAGGGGATCGAAAGAAAAAGGTAAGTGACCAAATATGAGGTGCCAAAAATAATTCAAGAAAAGAAAGTTTTATAGTACATAGAGGATGACATGCGGGTCCCAGTTAGCAGCAGCGGTATCACCGTTTGAGAGGCGGCAGGGATCGAAAGAAAAAGGCAAGTGACCAAATTTGAGGTGCCAAAAAAACTCCAAGAAAAGAAAGTTGATTGCACATAGAGGATGACATGCGGGTCCCATTTAGCAGCAGCGGTCTCAACGTTTCCAAGGCGGCAAGGGATCAAAAGAAAAAGGAAGTAGCCAGAAATCAGGGGGTCAAAAAAATCCAAGAATAGAAAGAATTTTGGTTCATAGAGGATGACATGCGGGACCCATGATCCTGCATCGTAAACGGCTCGATCGGAGAACGTTGAACGAGATGGCGCGATCTAGAAAAAAACAATGCCAGAGAGGCTGCCATCTGGGCCCTACATCCCTCGGCGGTGCGGATTTGCGTTGACTCGGCCGGCGAACCCGAGATTTCGAGATGCACCACGTCCCGGGCCACCATACGCGACGTTTTGGCCGCTTTCGTCGGGCTAGGTGGCCTCAAAAACGAGAAAAAAAAGTTTTGACATGAACCACGGAGGGACCAAAAATCGTCGGCCATGGTACACCAGCAACCACGGCGCGACTTCAACTTCGTCGGCCATGGCAACTTTTCTTGTAGTGTACACTCCTCCACCAACAACCTGCACGTGCTTCTTGGCTCCTACTGGTTCGATAACCTTGGTTTCTTTCTGAGGGAAAACTTGCTGTTGTGCGCATCATACCTTCCTCTTGGGGTTCCCAACGGACGTGTACATCTACGCGCATCAAGCAACTTTTTCTGGCGCCGTTGCCGGGGAGATCAGACACGCTGCAAGGGAGTCTTCCACATCCAATCTCTTTACTTTGTTTTTGTCTTGCTTTACTTTATTTTATTTACTGTCTTGTTTGCTTTATATCAAAAACACAAAAAATTAGTTGCTTTACTTTCTGTATTGTTTACTTGCTCTATATCAAAACACAAAAAAATTAGTTACTTGTTTTTACTTTATTCTATTATGTTTTCTTAGTTTACTTTTACTACTGTTAAAATGAATACTCCTGAGAACACTAAGTTGTGTGACTTTGCTTGTTAGGCTTAATGGAAAACAACAAAAAAATTAGAGATCTTTATGAACTTTATATTGAATTAGGACATGATGTGTTTGAAGAGAGAATTAAAAAACCCATGGAACTTTGTTTGCAAAATAGTTGTAGCAATGTTATTAGCATGAACTCTTTGAACACTATTATTGCTAATGCTATGGAAGAATTTAAGCTTGGGGAGGTCGGTTTTGATGAAAATGATCTCTTTAGTCCTCCGGGTATGGAAGAGAAAGTTTATTATGATATGCCTCCTATATATGATATTTTCAGTCCATCTACTATTGAGGATAAAATTCATTATGATTATTCTATGCCTCCAATTTATGATGATTATAATGATGGATGTGATAGTTTTACTCCCACTATTACTAATAAAATTGATTATGCTTATGTGGAGAGTAATGATACTTTTATGCATGTGGATCATGACAAGAATGCTTTATGTGATAGCTATATTGTTGAGTTTGTTCATGATGCTACTGAAAATTATTATGAGAGAGGAAAATATGGTTGTAGAAATTTTCATGGTACTAAAACACCTCTCTATATGCTGAAAATTTTGAAGTTACTCGTGTTTTATCTTCCTATGCTTGTCACTTTGTTCTTCATGAATTTATTTGTGTACAAGATTCCTTTTCATAGGAAGTGGGTTAGGCTTAAATGTGTTTTGAATTTGCTTCTTGATGCTCCTTTTGCTTCATTTTCTATTTTCATGAGAGCATCATTAAAATTACTGAGCCCATCTTAATGGCTATAAAGAAAGCACTTCTTGGGAGATAACCCATGGTTTTATTTTACTACTGTATTGTTGAGTCTTGGAAGTTGTTACTACTATAGCAACCTCTCCTTATCATGTTTTTGTGCCAAGTAAAGTCTCTATGGTAAAGTTGATGCTAGATTTGGATTGCTGCGCAGAAACAACATTGCTGTCTGTCACGAATTCGAACTCTCTGTAGAAGAGTCAAAAAATCTGCAAATTTACGTGCGTGATCCTCAGATATGTACGCAACTTTCATTAGTTTTGAGTTTTTCCGTTTGAGCAAGTTAAGTGCCCCTGCAAAATTCGTCTTTACGGACTGTTCTGTTTTTGACAGATTCTGCCTTTTATTTCGCATTGCCGCTTTTGCTATGTTGAATGAGTTTCTTTGTTCCATTAACTTTCAGAAGCTTTGTGCAATGTCCAGAAGTGTTAAGAATGATTGTGTCACCTCTGAATATGTGAATTTTTGATTATGCACTAACCCTCTAATGAGTTTGCTTGAAGTTTGGTGTGGAGGAAGTTTTCAAGGGTCAAGAGAAGAGGATGATATACTATGATCAAGAAGAGTGAAAGGTCTAAGCTTGGGGATGCCCCGGTGGTTCATCCCTGCATATTTTAAGAAGACTCAAGCATCTAAGCTTGGGGATGCCCAAGGCATCCCCTTCTTCATCGACAACTTATCAGGTCACTTCTAGTGAAACTATATTTTTATTCCATCACATCTTATGTTCTTTACTTGGAGCGTTTGTTTGCTTTTATTTTTGTTTTGGTTTGAATAAAGTTGGATCCCACCATCCTTATATTGGAGATATTACGCTCCGCTTTTTCATATGGAACACTTGTGTTCTTAATTGTGCTTTAATGTTCATGGCGAAAGCTGAAATTGCTTCGTTAAATTGCTATTTGGTTGGAATCAGAAAATGTTGCATATGGTTTGGAATAACTTGGCAATTGTTTGAGCTCTCATAGATCATGTTTAAGCTCTTGCATCATGTAGTTTAATTTATTAATGGAGAACTACCGTAGAGCTTGTTTAATTTGGTTTGCATGATTGGTCTCTCTAAGTCTAGATATTTTCTGGTAAAGTGTTTGAACAACAAGGAAGACAGTGTAGAGTCTTATAATGCTTGCAATATGTTCTTGTGTAAGTTTTGCTGTACCTGTTCATACTTGTGTTTGCTTCAAACAACCTTGCTAGCCCAAACCTTGTACTGAGAGGAAATGCTTCTCGTGCATCCAAACACCTTGAGCCAAAACCCATGCCATTTGTGTCCATCATATCTACCTACTATGTGGTATTTTTCTGCCATTCCAAAGTAAATTACTTGAGTGCTACCTTTAAAATTTCATTCCTTTATCTTTGCAATATATAGCTCATGGGACAAATAGCTTAAAAACTATTGTGGTGATGAATATGTAGTTATGTGTCTTAGTTCTTATAAGTTGCTTGTTGAGCGGTAACCATGTTTCTGGGGACGCCATCAACTTTTTACCTTTGTTGGATATCATGTGAGATGCTATGCATGTTCGTCTTGTCTGAAGTAAGTGCGATTTCATGATCAAATGGTTTGAGTATGCATATGTTAGAGAAGAACATTGGGCCGCTAACTAAAGCCATGTATCATGGTGGAAGTTTCAGTTTGGACATACAACCTCAATCTCTTATGAGAATATTATTTGTTGTTGAATGCTTAAGCATTAAAAGAGGAGTCCATTATCTGTTGTCTATGTTGTCCCGGTATGGATGTCTAAGTTGAGAATAATCAAAAGCGAGAAATCCAATGCGTGCATTCTCCTTAGACCTTTGTACAGGCGGCATAGAGGTACCCCTTTGTGACACTTGGTTGAAACATATGTCATGCAATGATAATCCGTGTTATCCGAGCTGATTAGGACAAGGTGCGAGCACTATTAGTACTCTATGCATGAGACTTGCAACTTGTAGGAAGTATTATGCATAGCACATATGAATTATTACTACCGTTGACAAAATTGTTTCTATGTTTTCAAAACAAAAGCTCTAGCACAAAAATAGTAATCCATGCTTCCCTCTGCGAAGGGCCATTCTTTTACTTTATGTTGAGTCAGTTTACCCACTTCTTTCTATCTTAGAAGCAAACACTTGTGTTAACTGTGTGCATTGATTCTTACATGTTTACTTATTGCACCTGTTATATTACTCTATGTTGACAAATATCCATGAGATATACATGTTACAAGTTGAAAGCAATTGCTGAAACTTAATCATCCTTTGTGTTGCTTCAATGCATTCTACTTTGAATTTATTGCTTATGAGTTAGCTCTTATGCAAGTCTTTTTGATACTTGTCTTGAAAGTACTATTCATGAAAAGTTTTGCTATATGATTCATTTGTTTAGTCATTATTTTTGTTAACAATCTTTTGTTTCAGATCACTCCATCCATCTCATATGCTTTACAATAATGTTGATCAAGGTTATGATGGTAGCATGTGATACGTCCCAAACGTATCTATAATTTCTTATGTTCCATGCTACTTTATTGATGATACCTACATGTTTTATACACATTATATGTCATTATTATGCGTTTTCCGGAACTAACCTATTGACGAGATGCCGAAGTGCCAGTTCCTGTTTTCTGCTGTTTTTGGTTTCAGAAATCCTAGTAAGGAAATATTCTGAATTGGACGAAATCAACGCCCAACATCTTAGAATCCCGGAGCTTCCGAACACCCGAGAGCGCCATAGAGGGGCCACAGGGGGCCCACACATGGTGGCGGCGCGGCCCAGAGGGGCGCCGCCCTAGTGTCTGGTGGCCCCACCCTCCGACCTTGCCCTTTCGCCTATATAAGGTCCCGACCTAAACCCCGAGACGAATAAGCCACGGTACGCGAAACCTTCCGAGCCGCAGCCATCGCGAAGCCAAGGGGGACAGGAGTCTCTGTTCGCACGCCGCCGGACGGGGAAGTGCCCCGGAAGGCTTCTCCATCGACACCGCTGCCATCTCCACCGCCATCTTCATCACCGCTGCTGCTCCCATGAGGAGGGAGTAGTTCTCCATCGAGGCTCGGGGTTGTACCGGTAGCTATGTGGTTCATCTCTCTCCTATGTACTTCAATACAATAATCTCATGAGCTGCCTTACATGATTGAGATTCATATGATGATGCTTGTAATCTAGATGTCATTATGCTAGTCAAGTGGGTTTTACTTATGTGATCTCCGGAGACTCCTTGTCCCACGTGTGTAAAGGTGATAGTGTGTGCACCGTGTGGGTCTCTTAGGCTATATTTCACAGAATACTTATTCACTGTTATGAATGGCATAGTGAAGTGCTTATTTATATCCCTTTATGATTGCAATGTATTTTGTATCACTATTTATCTATGTGCTACTCATGTGATGTTATTAAAGTAGTCTATTCCTCCTGCATGATGTAATGGTGACAGTGTGTGCATTGTGTAGTTCTTGTCGTAGATTATGATCATAATCTCTTGTAGGTTATGGAGTTGATTATCGCTATGATAGTATTGATGTGATCTATGCCTCCTTCGTAGTGTGATGGTGACAGTGTGCATGCTATGTTAGTACTTGGTTTATTTTGCAAAGATCTATTATACTCTAAGGTTACTTAAACATGAATATCGAATGTTGTGGCGCTTGTTAACTCCGGCATTGAGGGTTCGTGTAATCCTACACAATTAGTGGTGTTCATCATCCAACAAGAGTATATGTAGCACAAAGGAAGAGAACTTATTTATTATGTGATCAATGTTGAGAGTGTCCACTAGTGAAAGTATGATCCCTAGGCCTTGTTTCCACCACAAAGAATTGCTTCCCACGCCAGCAAGCTATTTTCTGGCGCCGCTTGTTTATTGTTTTACTGCATCTTTACTTTCTGCAATATTACCACCATCTATACCACCTGTGTTTTACTATCTCTTCGCCGAACTAGTGCACCTATACATCTGACAAGTGTATTAGGTGTGTTGGGGATACAAGAGACTTCTTGCTTTGTGATTGCAGGGTTGCTTGAGAGGGATATCTTTGACCTCTTCCTCCCTGAGTTCGATAAACCTTGGTTGATCCACTTAAGGGAAAACTTGCTGCTGTTCTACAAACCTCTGCTCTTGGAGGCCCAACACTGTCTACAGGAAAAGAAGCGTGAGTAGACATCAAGCTATTTTCTGGCGCCGTTGCCGGGGAGGAAAGGTAAAAGGTACTCACACTCCGGATCTCGGCTACTAAGCTATGTTCCGGCGCCGTTGTAAGTACTCGAAGCTATTTCCTTTAGATCCTGCAATTGCATCTTTTGGTTTCTTGTTTACACTAGTTAGGCATAATGGACAACAATGAGCTTCTTATTTTATTTCCTGAGTTAAGACATGGATTGTTTGCTGCGAAAATTAAAAAACCTATGGAATCTTATTTGCATGCTAGTAGCAATGATATTAGTATGAACGCTTTGAACACCATTGTTGTTAATGATATGGAAAATTCTAAGCTTGGGGAAGCTGGTTTTGATGAGCTTGATATTTTTAGTCCCCCAAGCATTGAGGAGAAAATTTTCTTTGATGATACTTTGCCTCCTATTTATGATGATTATAATGATAGTGGTCTTTTGGTGCCGCCTACTATGGAGAGTAAATTTTATTATGATTATACTATGCCTCCTACACTTGATGAGAATAATAATGATAGCTACTTTGTTGAATTTGCTCCCACTACAACTAATAAAATTGATTATGCTTATGTGGAGAGTAATAATTTTATGCATGTGGCTCATGACAAGAATGTTTTATGTGATAGTTATATTGTTGAGTTTGTTCATGATGCTACTGAAAGTTATTATGAGAGAGGAAAATATGGTTGTAGAAATTTTCATGTTACTAAAACACCTCTCTATGTGCTGAAATTTTTGAAGCACTTGTGTTGCTTTTCTATGCTTACCACTTTGTTCTTCATGAATTTATTTGTGTACAAGATTCCTTTTCATAGGAAGTGGGTTAGGCTTAAATGTGTTTTGAATTTGCTTCTTGATGCTCTCTTTTGCTTCAAATACTATTTCTTGCGAGTGCATCATTAAAACTGCTGAGCCCATCTTAATGGCTATAAAGAAAGAACTTCTTGGGAGATAACCCATGTGTTTATTTTACTACAGTAATTTTTGTTTTGTTGAGTCTTGGAAGTTGTTTACTACTGTAGCAACCTCTCCTTATCATGTTTTTGTGCCAAGTAAAGTTTCTATGTTAAAGTTGATGTTATATTTGGGATCGCTGCGCAGAAACAACATTGCTGTCTGTCACGAATTCTGGCACAAGTCTCTGTAAAAAAATCTAAAAAATCTGCAAAATTACGAGCGTGATCCTCAGATATGTATGCAACTTTCATTAGTTTTGAGTTTTTCCATTTGAGCAAGTTAAGTGCCCAGTCCAGATGCATCTTTACGGACTGTTCTGTTTTTGACAGATTCTGCCTTTTATTTCGCATTGCCGCTTTTGCTTTGTTGAATGAGTTTCTTTGTTCCATTAACTTTCAGAAGTTTTGTGCAATGTCCAGAAGTGTAAAGAATGATTGTGTCACCTCTGAACATGTGAATTTTGATTATGCACTAACCCTCTAATGAGTTTGCTTGAAGTTTGGTGTGGCAGAAGTTTTCAAGGGTCAATAGAAGAGGGTGATATACTATGATCGAGAAGAGTGAAAGGTCTAAGCTTGGGGATGCCCCCGTGGTTCATCCCTGCATATTTTAAGAAGACTCAAGCATCTAAGCTTGGGGATGCCCAAGGCATCCCCTTCTTCATCGACAACATCATCAGGTTCCTCCCCTGAAACTATATTTTTATTCAGTCACATCTTATGTACTTTGCTTGGAGCGTCGGTTTGTTTTGTTTTTGTTTTTGTTTGAATAAAATGGATCCTAGCATTCACTGTATGGGAGAGAGACACGCTCCGCTGTTGCATATGGACAAATATGTCCTTAGGCTTTACTCATAATGTTCAAGGCGAAGGTTGAAATTTCTTCGTTAAATTGTTATATGGTTGGAATCGGGAAATGCTACATGTAGTAATTGGTAAAATGTCTTGGATAATGTGATACTTGGAAATTGTTGTGCTCATGTTTAAGCTCTTGCATCATATACTTTGCACCCATTAATGAAGAAATACATAGAGCTTGCTAAAATTTGGTTTGCATAATTGGTCTCTCTAAAGTCTAGATAATTTCTAGTATTGAGTTTTGAACAACAAGGAAGACGGTGTAGAGTCTTATAATGTTTACAATATGTCTTTTATGTGAGTTTTGCTGCACCGGTTCATCCTTGTGTTTGTTTCAAATAACCTTGCTAGCCTAAACCTTGTATCGAGAGGGAATACTTCTCATGCATCCAAAATCCTTGAGCCAACCACTATGCCATTTGTGTCCACCATACCTACCTACTACATGGTATTTTTCCGCCATTCCAAAGTAAATTGCTTGAGTGCTACCTTTAAATTTCCATCATTCGCCTTTGCAATATATAGCTCATGGGACAAAATAGCCTTAAAAACTATTGTGGTATTGAATATGTACTTATGCACTTTATCTCTTATTAAGTTGCTTGTTGTGCGATAACCATGCTTCTGGGGACGCCATCAACTCTTTGTTGAATATCATGTGAGTTGCTATGCATGTCCGTCTTGTCTGAAGTAAGAGAGATCTACCACCTTAATGGTTAGAGCATGCATATTGTTAGAGAAGAACATTGGGCCGCTAACTAAAGCCATGAATCATGGTGGAAGTTTCAGTTTTGGACATATATCCTCAATCTCATATGAGAACACTAATTGTTGCCACATGCTTATGCATTAAAGAGGAGTCCATTATCTGTTGTCCATGTTGTCTCGGTATGGATGTCTAAGTTGAGAATAATCAAAAGCGAGAAATCCAAAATGCGAGCTTTCTCCTTAGACCTTTGTACAGGCGGCATGGAGGTACCCCTTTGTGACACTTGGTTAAAACATGTGTATTGCGATGATCCGGTAGTCCAAGCTAATTAGGACAAGGTGCGGGCACTATTAGTATACTATGCATGAGGCTTGCAACTTGTAAGATATAATTTACATAATACATATGCTTTATTACTACCGTTGACAAAATTGTTTCATGTTTTCAAAATAAAAGCTCTAGCACAAATATAGCAATCGATGCTTTCCTCTTTGAAGGACCTTTCTTTTACTTTTATGTTGAGTCAGTTCACCTATCTTTCTCCACCTCAAGAAGCAAACACTTGTGTGAACTGTGCATTGATTCCTACATACTTGCATATTGCACTTATTATATTACTTTGCATTGACAACTATCCATGAGATATACATGTTACAAGTTGAAAGCAACCGCTGAAACTTAATCTTCCTTTGTGTTGCTTCAATACCTCTACTTTGAATTATTGCTTTACGAGCTAACTCTTATGCAAGACTTATTGATGCTTGTCTTGAAAGTACTATTCATGAAAAGTCTTTGCTTTATGATTCATTTGTTTACTCATGTCATTACCATTGTTTTTGATCGCTGCATTCATTACATATGCTTACAATAGTATGATCAAGGTTATGATGGCATGTCACTTAAGAAATTATTTGTGTTATCGTTTACCTACTCGAGGACGAGTAGGAACTAAGCTTGGGGATGCTGATACGTCCCAAACGTATCTATAATTTCTTATGTTCCATGCTACTTTATTGATGATACCTACATGTTTTATACACATTATATGTCATTATTATGCGTTTTCCGGAACTAACCTATTGACGAGATGCCGAAGTGCCAGTTCCTGCTGTTTTTGGTTTCAGAAATCCTAGTAAGGAAATATTCTCGGAATTGGACGAAATCAACGCCCAGCATCTTAGAATCCCCGGGAGCTTCCACCGAGAGCCGCCAGAGAGGGGCCACAGGGGGCCCACACATGGTGGCGGCGCGGCCCAGGAGGGGGGCGCGCCCTAGTGTCTGGTGGCCCCCACCCCTCTGACCTTGCCCTTTCGCCTATATAAGGTCCCTGACCTAAAACCCCGAGACGAATAAGCCACGGTACGCGAAACCTTCCAGAGCCGCCGCCATCGCGAAGCCAAGATCTGGGGGACAGGAGTCTCTGTTCCGGCACGCCGCCGGACGGGGAAGTGCCCCCGGAAGGCTTCTCCATTGACACCGCTGCCATCTCCACCGCCATCTTCATCACCGCTGCTGCTCCCATGAGGAGGGAGTAGTTCTCCATCGAGGCTCGGGCTGTACGGTAGCTATGTGGTTCATCTCTCTCCTATGTACTTCAATACAATAATCTCATGAGCTGCCTTACATGATTGAGATTCATATGATGATGCTTGTAATCTAGATGTCATTATGCTAGTCAAGTGGGTTTTACTTATGTGATCTCCGGAGACTCCTTGTCCCACGTGTGTAAAGGTGACAGTGTGTGCACCGTGTGGGTCTCTTAGGCTATATTTCACAGAATACTTATTCACTGTTATGAATGGCATAGTGAAGTGCTTATTTATATCCCTTTATGATTGCAATGTGTTTTGTATCACTATTTATCTATGTGCTACTCATGTGATGTTATTAAAGTAGTCTATTCCTCCTGCATGATGTAATGGTGACAGTGTGTGCATTGTGTAGTTCTTGTCGTAGATTATGATCATAATCTCTTGTAGGTTATGGAGTTGATTATCGCTATGATAGTATTGATGTGATCTATGCCTCCTTCGTAGTGTGATGGTGACAGTGTGCATGCTATGTTAGTACTTGGTTTATTTTGCAAAGATCTATTATACTCTAAGGTTACTTAAACATGAATATCGAATGTTGTGGCGCTTGTTAACTCCGGCATTGAGGGTTCGTGTAATCCTACACAATTAGTGGTGTTCATCATCCAACAAGAGTATATGTAGCACAAAGGAAGAGAACTTATTTATTATGTGATCAATGTTGAGAGTGTCACTAGTGAAAGTATGATCCCTAGGCCTTGTTTCCACCACAAAGAATTGCTTCCCACGCCAGCAAGCTATTTTCTGGCGCCGCTTGTTTACTGTTTTACTGCATCTTTACTTTCTGCAATATTACCACCATCTATACCACTTGTGTTTTACTATCTCTTCGCCGAACTAGTGCACCTATACATCTGACAAGTGTATTTGGTGTGTTGGGGACACAAGAGACTTCTTGCTTTGTGATTGCAGGGTTGCTTGAGAGGGATATCTTTGACCTCTTCCTCCCTGAGTTCGATAAACCTTGGGTGATCCACTTAAGGGAAAACTTGCTGCTATTCTACAAACCTCTGCTCTTGGAGGCCCAACACCGTCTACAGGAAAAGAAGCGTGAGTAGACAGCATGTCACTTGAAATTATTTGTTATCGTTTACCTACTCGAGGGCGAGTAGGAATTAAGCTTGGGGATGCTGATACGTCTCAAACGTCTCTATAATTTCTTATGTTCCATGCTACTTTTATGACAATACTTGAATGTTTTATACATACTTTACATCATTATCATACATTTTCCGGCACTAACCTATTAACAAGATGCCGAAGCGCCAGTTGCTATTTTCTGTTTTTGGTTTCAGAAATCCTACAAAGGAAATATTCTCGAATTGGACGAAATCAACGCCCAGGGTCCTATTTTTACACGAAGCTTCCAGAAGACCGAGGGAAAGGAAGTGGGGCCACGGGCGCCGCCACACTAGGGCGGGCGGGGGCCCGCGCGGCCCTAGTGTGTGGGCCCCCGTGACCCCTCCGACTCCGCCCTTCCGCCTACTTAAAGCCTTCGTCGTGAAACCCCCTGTACCGAGAACCACGATACGGAAAACCTTCCAGAGACGCGCCGCCGCCAATCCCATCTCGGGGGATTCAGGAGATCGCCTCGGCACCCTGCCGGAGAGGGGAATCATCACCGGGGGCTCTACATCATCATGCCCGCCTCCGGATTGATGCATGAGTAGTTCATCCTTGGACTATGGGTCCATAGCAGTAGCTAGATGGTTGTCTTCTCCGCTTGTGCTATCATTGTTTAGATCTTGTGAGCTGCCTAACATGATCAAGATCATCTATTTGTAATGCTACATGTTGTGTTTGATGGGATCCGATGAATCTAGAATACTATGTCAAGTTGATTATAAATCTATCATATATGTGTTGTTTATATTCTTGCATGCTCTCCGTTGCTAGTAGAGGCTCTGGCCAAGTTGATACTTGTAACTCCAAGAGGGAGTATTTATGCTCGATAGTGGGTTCATGCCTCCATTTAATCTGGGATCGTGACAGAAGGTTCTAAGGTTGTGGATGTGCTATTGCTACTAGGGATAAAACATCAATGCTTTGTCTAAGGATATTTGTGTTGCTTACATTACGCATCATACTTAATGCAATTATCTGTTGTTTACAACTTAATACTGGAGGGGGTGCGGATGCTAACCCGAAGGTGGATTATTTAGGCATAGATGCATGCTGGATAGCGGTCTATGTACTTTGTCATAATGCCCTGATTAAATCTCATAGTAATCATCATTGATATGTATTGAATCTTGATTTGTCAATTGCCCATCTGTAATTTGTTCACCCAGCATGTTAGTTATCTTATTGGAGAGACACCACTAGTGAACTGTGGACCCCGGTCCATTATTTTACATCTGAATACATTCTACTGCAATTATTGTTCTTACTGTTCTTTGTAAACAAACACCATCTTCCACTCGATACGCTTAATCCTTTGTTTTCAGCAAGCCGGTGAGATTGACAACCTCACTGTTACATTGGGGCAAAGTATCTTGATTGTGTTGTGCAGGTTCCACGTTGGCGCCGGTTTCCCTGGTGTTGCGCCGCACTACACTCCTCCACCAAGAACCTTCACGTGCTTCTTGGCTCCTACTGGTTCGATAACCTTGGTTTCTTTATGAGGGAAAACTTGCTGCTGTTCGCATCATACCTTCCTCTTGGGGTTCCCAACGGACGTGTACACCTACGTGCATCAGTGGGGAGGAAGAAGACATCACGAGAGCTGGCTGGATGGAGCCCGGAGGTGATCAGGCGAGTGCGGGGCGGGCCGGATGCGCTCGCGAGCGCGGATGCGGGCGACCGATCCGCGAGCGATCCGCAAGATCCGCGAGCTAGGTGGTGGAGTTCTTTTTGAAATTTGAATTCCCGATCGGGAGGGAGTTGTGCTTATTTTCATTAGTTTAGAAGTGTTAATTGTAAAACTTAATTAGACTGTGCCATCAAACACTTTTTCGGACCGGAGGGAGTACTGTTTTTGCTATTTACTATTTGTCTCATCATGAGTATGTCTAGCCATGAAGAGATTGGCTTGATTTTATATGAATATGTTCGATATTTAAAGAGAATGGAGAGAAACCACCTGCACCTAAGGTAGGGTTTCAAATTCATATTGCTATTTCCAAGAAAGCTATAAATCTAACATCCATAGGGGATAAAAGTCAAACTGCTATGGGATATTTACATGCTATTGAAGATATATGCTCTTTATTTAAATTGGTTGGTGTTCCTCATGATGATGTAAAGAGTAAATTATTATATCTATATCTTGCTGGTAATGCTCACATATGGTTTAGATCTCTGGAAGTTAAATGTCATCTGGATTGGGAATTATTGAGGAAAGCCTTCTATCTCAAAATTTATACTCCTATAGAATCTTATGATGATCATTGACATATTTATAATTTTTGGCATCATGTTGGAGAAATTATTGCTCAAGCTTGGGGAGGCTTAATGATCTCATCTGTAAGAATCCTTATCATGACATTCTTGGTAGTCTTATATTGATAAATTTCTAGGTGAGGCTGCCCCAGCATCAAAGGGACTTTTTGGATAATTCATCCAAAGAGAGTTTTACTAACACAACTCAGTAAGAAGAAACAAATTCATTGGATACTATTTCTAATAATGTTGCTGCATGGGATCTTGATAAAGTTAGCCAACCTCGTTTTGAATATGAATATGCATGTGTAAAGAATTTATCCACTACTATATTGTTTGAAGAATTGAAGAATAGGTTTGGTCCTGAGCCTCATATATTAGTAGAAGTTTCTAAATCTTTTGCTAACCATTTGAATGCTCCTAAGAAGGGATTCAAAGTTTATACTAAACCTCTTACACATTCTCCATATATTGCTAAAGTTGAGAAACAGGTTCAGCATATATCCTCTGTTCTCATAGAAGAATATGTGGAATATCTCCTCCATATCCAAATAGGGTGAAGGAAAATTTACTCACCACAGTTGCAAGTAAGAGTGCTAGAAGATGCCATGAACCATATGAACAAATTGACATGAAGCATCAAATTTCGGCCATAAAGGAATTAAATGAAGAAACTCCTTGTGATGTTTATTTATGCGAAGATTCCACTAAGGTAATTCAAGGTAATACTTCCAAAGTTGGTAAACCTATTATATCTTGTGCTATTGGAACTTCATGCTATCATGGTTTATGTGATATTGGAGCAAGTATAAGTGTGATACCATATTCTTTATATCTTGAAATCAAGCCTGACATTGATCCCATACACATGGAAGAAACAGGTATAACTATCCAACTTCCTAATAAGGAGTACATTTGTCCTCTTGGTATGGTTAAAGATGTTGAAGTATTAGTAGGAAAGATTAAGTAATCCACTGATTTTATTGTACTTGGTTGCTAACAAGATGCATTTTGTCGTATTATATTTGGTAGACCTTTCTTACATGCTATTGGTGCTGAAATTAATTTGCCAAAAGAGAGAGTGTTTATTAAATGTGCTGGAGAAAGTGACATAGGCATGCCTAAGGGGTATGTCGTGTATATACCCCTGGTTTATTATTATGGCCAGATGCCCATGGACTCGAAGCTTTGGAGGCCCAGAAGATTGAAGTTGTTTGGATTAGGAAAGTTTAGTTTATTATGGAAATTTGTATCAATATCGGGAAAGGCCCAGTGCGGCCCGAAAGTTTATGCTTGTATGACACGTTGTAACCCTCGGTTTCTCCTCCTATATAAAGGGGACGCTGAGGTCAAAATAAGGACCAAATCATTGTAACCCTAGTGAAAGATCGAGATGTCGCCTAGAGGGGGGGGGGTGAATAGGCAATTACAAACTCTTTCGGATTTGTCTTGTAAGAATGCGGAATTAAACTATCGTTTAGTTTACAAGCACAAACCCTAGATATGCTAAGCTCAACTAGGTATAACAATAACAACTAGAGCTAAGCAAGATAGGCACAAGATATATGTAGCACAAGTGATAGCAAGATATATATATACTTCAAGCACGATGGCTATCACAAGGAAAGAGAGCTCGGGTATAGAAATAACCGAGGCACGCGGAGACGAGGATGTATTCCCGTGTTCCCTTGCTTTGCAACAAGGTACGTCACGTTTGGAGGAGTGGAGGTCCCACGAAGGATTCCCCGCGCCACGAAGGCTCACCCTATTCTCCGAACCACACCCACGAAGGATAATGGCCCTTTCCTTATGGTTAGCTTTTCCTCCGCTCCGGAGATGGCAAGCTCCACAACCACTTCACAAGCTCCACGAAGGAGAAGCCCGGGCCCCTTCACAATCTTCACGAAGAGATCACCGGGACACCAACCAAGCCAACTAGGAGGTCACCCTCCAAGAGTAACAAGCTCACGGTCTCTCACTCGAACAAATCGTGGTGGAGAGCTCAACACTATGCAATGATGCAAAGCAAGAACACCGGAGGTGTTCAAGTCCTTCACACTCAAATCCCACCAAAGCAACGAATGCTAGGATGAGATTGGAGAGGAAGAACAAGGGGGAAAGTCAACCAAAGACTCCAAGATCTAGATCCCAAGAGATTCCCTCACTTAGAGAAGAAACGGTTTGGTGGAAGTGTAGATCTAGATCTCCTCTCTCAAATCCTCAAATATGAGCAAGAATGGTTGGAGGAATCAAGGGGGAGAGCAAGTTCTTCAAATAGCAACAATGGAGGTGAGAGAATAGGAAGAACTACTTGCTCAAGGTGGAAGAAGAGCTATTTATAGCATGGGAGCAAAAACCGTTGGGGGAAAAGACAAGAAAAACGGCAGAAACGGCTCTAAAAGTGGCTCACCGTGCAGCCGCCGACCGGCTGGGCGCCGAGGAGCCCGGTCGGCAGCTGTCCGGCCGGCCAAGAACCGGGCGGCAGCAGCTCGCGCAGCAAAGGACGATGGAGAGGGCGCGCGGGCGCGTGGGCGCGTGGGCGCGTGGCCACGCGGGGCGGAGGCGGGGGCTGGCCGCCGGCCGGAGGAGGCGCCGGGCAGGCCGGAGCGGACCGGGCCCGAGACCGGTCAATGGCCACTGGACACGGTCCGGATGGCACGGTGCTGGGCCTCCACGATCGGGTGGGCCGGCGCGCGGCCCGGCAGGCCGGCGGCCAACCGGCTGCCTCGCCTCCTTTTTTTTTTCTTTTCTTTCTTTTTTTTCTCTTTTTCCCTTTTCTTTAATAACTATTGCTCCCGAACCCCGATTGACATGAAACCAATTTTGTTGGAAAGATAGCGACGAATAGAACCTCAACAAAAACTGGAAATATGGAGACTCCTCAACATTTTTAGATGATTTTAGAGAGGGAGTCTCCCACCGTCAAGAAACGGTGAAGACGTCCAAACTCGAAACGCAATAGAAGATGCATGCGGATTCCGTTTTCGATGAACTTGGGCTTGTTGTAAAGCTAGCAACAAGCTCAAGAACCTCACACAGAGAAACACCAAGAAGCAATAAGGATATGCAAAGTATGCAAAGGGTTGAGCTCCCTAAGACGATGTGATCAAGTTACCCAACCGAAAGCCCCTCTTAATAGTGCGGCTATCTATCCTATAATCCGGTCTCCCATCAACCACCTTGAGACCGGTAAAAGGAAAACCTATCAAGGTCATACCTTTGCCTTGCGCATCCCGCTTGATCTTGATGATAACTCTTCAAGCTCTACACAAGCCGGAATGCCTTACTTGATCATCGTTGCTTTGTGAAGACTCGCAAATGCTCCCCCATACACCATGATGGGAAAGCTCCATTGATGCACATCTTCACATGTCCAATGTTACCAAATGGACGGCAAGCTTCAAGCATGTGATCCACTTGAGATGCTCATCTTGAACTTGCACGACTCAACCTTGTATCTTCTAACCGATGATCTTGATGCCAATACACAAGGTATATCTTTATCTTCATGGCATCCATACTTGAATCCAACATATGGAGTACAAGTAGTACCTATGGAATATTCCTTCATATAAACTCAATGAAAACATTAGTCCATAGGGGTTGTCATTAATTACCAAAACCACACATAGGGGCAATATACCCTTACACCTAGCCACCGTAATAACATTGAGTTGGACACCTTTGTTCGTCTAACAACCTTCGAGATCTACTTGCCCTCTACTTTCTACGAAACCCTAAGTCTACAATCCGTAGGCATTAACGAGTTGATACCTCGTCAATTTACACCGTCTGTGGGGATTGGAGGCAGCAAGGTCCTGATCTCGATGGCATCATCAACATCATCATCGGTGATATGTTGCAAACGTATCTATAATTTTTGATGCTCCATGCTTGTTTTACACCAATTTCTATATGTTTTGTTTACACTTCGTGGTATTTTTATGCATTTTCTGGAACTAACCTATTGACAAGATGCCATAGTGATAGTTCCTGTTTTCTGTTGTTTTTTTATTTCAGAAAAGTTGTACAGGAAATATTCTCGGAATTGGATGAAACAAAAGCTGAAGTTCCTATTTTACTGTCACAAAGACGGAGTCCAAAGGGGAGACATAGAAGAGCCAGGAGTTGGCCACACAAACCCTAGGCGCGTCCCACTCCATGGCCCTAGGTATGGTGTGGGCCCCTCAAGCATCCACCGACCTCGCCCTTTCGCCTATAAATTCACATCCTCGGGAAAAACCTAAACAGCCGAGCCTCCATCCACGAGAAGTTTCGTAGCTGCTATCATCGTCGACCCTAGTTCGGGAGGGTTCTGATGCTCTTCCCGACACCCTTCTGGAGAGGGAGATCATCACCGGAGGCATCTTCATCACCATGCCCGCCTCCGAAGTGATGCGTGAGGAGTTCATCTTTGGACTACGGGTCCATAGCAGTAGCTAGATGATTGTATTCTCCTCATTATGCTTCATGTTTAGATCTTGTGAGCTACCTATCATGATCAAGATCATCTTTATGTAATGCTACATGTTGTGTTTGCTGAGATCCGATGAATATTGAATACTATGGTTGAGTTGATTATTGATACGTCTCAAACGTATCCATAATTTCTTATGTTCCATGCTACTTTTATGACAATACTCACATGTTTTATACACACTTTACATCATTTATACGCATTTTCCGGCACTAACCTATTAACGAGATGCCGAAGAGCCAATTGTTGTTTTCTGCTGTTTTTGGTTTCAGAAAACCTACAAAGGAAATATTCTCGGAATTGGACGAAATCAACGTCCAGGGTCTTATTTTTCCACGGAGCTTCCAGAAGACCGAAGAGGATACGAGGTGGGGCGACGAGGCGGACACCACAGGCCGCGCGGCCCGGGTGGGGCCCCTCCGCCCTATGGTGTGGGGCCCTCGTGCCTCCACCGACCCGCCCTTCCGCCTACTTAAACTCTCTCTCGCGAAAACCCTATCACCGAGAGCCACGATATGGAAATATTTCAGACGCCGCCGCCAATCCCATCTCGGGATTGGAGATCGCCGCACCGCCGGGAGAGGGGAATCATCACCGGAGGGCTCTACATCATCATGCCCGCCTCCGGATTGATGCGTGAGTAGTTCATCCTTGGACTATGGGTCCAGCAGTAGCTAGATGGTTGTCTTCTCCTCATTGTGCAATCATGTTAGATCTTGTGAGCTGCCTATCATGATCAAGATCATCTATTTGTAATGCTACATGTTGTGTTTGTTGGGATCCGATGAATATTGAATACTATGTCAAGTTGATTATCAATCTATCATATATGTTGTTTATGTTCTTGCATGCTCTCCGTTGCTAGTAGAGGCTCTGGCCAAGTTGATACTTGTGACTCCAAGAGGGAGTATTTATGCTCGATAGTGGGTTCATGCCTCCATTGAATCTGGGACAGTGACAGAAAGTTCTAAGGTTGTGGATGTGCTGTTGCCACTAGGGATAAAACATCAATGCTTTGTCTAAGGATATTTGTGTTGATTACATTACGCACCATACTTAATGCAATTGTCTGTTGTTTGCAACTTAATACTGGAAGGGGTGCGGATGCTAACCCGAAGGTGGACTTTTTAGACATAGATGCATCGGATAGCGGTCTATGTACTTTGTCGTAATGCCCGATTAAATCTCATAGTAATTATCATGACATGTATGCATCTCTATTTGTCAATTGCCCAATGTAATTTGTTCACCCAACATGCTATTTCTTATCGGAGAGACACCACTAGTGAACTGTGGACCCCGGTCCATTCTTTTACATCTGAATACAATCTATGCAATCCTGTTTCTGTTGTTTTCTACAAGCAAACATCATTCTCCACACCATACGTTTAATCCTTTGTTTTCAGCAAGCGGTGAGATTGACAACCTCACCGTTAAGTTGGGGCAAAGTATTTTGATTGTGTTGTGCAGGTTCCACGTTGGCGCCGGAATCCCCGGTGTTGCGCCGCACTACACTCCTTCACCAACAACCTTCACGTGGCCTTCATCTCCTACTGGTTCGATAACCTTGGTTTCATACCGAGGGAAAACTTGCCGTACGCATCACACCTTCCTCTTGGGGTTCCCAACGGACGTGTGTAATCGCACGCCATTAAGCTCTTTTTCGGCGCCGTTGTCGGGAGATCAAGACACGCCGCAGGGAGTCTCTCACATCCAATCTCTTTACTTTGTTATTGTCTTGCTTTACTTTATTTTATTTACTGTTTTGTTTGCTTTCTCTATATCAAAAATACAAAAAAATTAGTTACTTGCATTACTTTATTTACTGTCTTGTTTGCTTCCTATATCAAAAACACAAAAAAATTAGTTACTTGTTTTACTTTATTTAATTCGGTTTTGCTTAGTTTATTTTAATTATTGCTAAAATGAGTACTTCTGAGAACACTAAGTTGTGTGACTTCACTAGGTAGGCTTAATGGAAAACAACAAAAAAATTAGAGATCTTTATGAACTTTATATTGAATTAGGACATGATGTGTTTGAAGAGAGAATTAAAAAACCCATGGAACTTTGTTTGCAAGATAGTTGTAGCAATGTTTTTAATTAGCATGAACTCTTTGAACACTATTATCGCTAATGCTATGAAAGAATTTAAGCTTGGGTAGGTCGTTTTGATGAAAATGATCTCTTTAGTCCTTCGAGTATGGAGGAGAAAGTTTATGTTGATTATGACACGCCTCCTATATATGATGTTTGCAATGATGAATATGATATTTTCAGTCCATCAACTATTGAGGATAAAATTCATTATGATTATTCTATGCCTCCAATTTATGATGATTATAATGATGGATGTGATAGTTTTACTCCCACTATCACTAATAAAATTGATTATGCTTATGTGGAGAGTAATGATACTTTTATGCATGTGGATCATGATAAGAATGATTTATGTGATAGCTATATTGTTGAGTTTATTAATGATGCTACTGAAAATTATTATGAGAGAGGAAAATATGGTTGTAGAAATTTTCATGGTACTAAAACACCTCTCTATATGCTGAAACTTTTGAAGTTACTCTTGTTTTATCTTACTATGCTTGTCACTTTGTTATTTTTGAATTTATTTGTGTACAAGATTCCTATGCATAGGAAGCGGGTTAGACTTAAAAGTGTTTTTATTTGCTTTTGATGCTCTCTTTTGCTTCAACTCTTATTTCTTGCAAGAGCATCATTAAAATTACTGAGTCCATCTTAATGGCTATAAAGAAAGCACTTCTTGGGAGATAACCCATGTATGTTTTTATTACTGTTTTGTTGAGTCTTGGAAGTTGTTACTACTGTAGCAACCTCTCCTTATCTTTACTTTACTACATTGTTGTGCCAAGTAAAGTCTTTGATAGTAGGGTTGATACTAGATTTGGATTGCTGCGCAGAAACAGATTTCTACCTGTCACGAATTTGCGTAGATCTCTCTGTAGAAAAATCAAAAAAACCTGCCAATTTACGTGCGTGATCCTCAGATATGTACGCAACTTTCATTAGTTTTGAGCTTTTTCATCTGAGCCCGTTAAGTGCCACTGAAAAATTTGTCTTTGCACTGTGTTCGACAGATTCTGCCTTTTATTTCGCATTGCCTGTTTTGCTATGTTTGATGGATTTCTTTGTTCCATTAACTTTCAGTAGCTTTGTGCAATGTCCAGAAGTGTTAAGAATGATTATGTCACCTCTGAATATGTGAATTTTTGATTATGCACTAACCCTCTAATGAGTTTGTTTTGAGTTTGGTGTGGAGGAAGTTTTGAAGGATCAAGAGAGGAGGATGATACAATATGATCAAGAAGAGTGAAAACTCTAAGCTTGGGGATGCCCCGTGGTTCATCCATGCATATTTCAAGAAGACTCAAGCATCTAAGCTTGGGGATGCCCAAGACATCCCCTTCTTCATCGACAACTTATCAGGTCACCTCTAGAGAAACTATATTTTTATTCAGTCACATCTTATGTGCTTTACTTGGAGCGTTTGTTTGCTTTTGTTTTTTGTTTTTGTTTGAATAAACTCGGATCCTAGCATTCTTTGTGTTGGAGGAAGACACGCTTCGCTCGTTCATATGAACACCGGTGTTCTTAGCTTTACTTTTAATGTTCATGGCGAAGGTTGCAACTGCTTCGTTCATTGTTATATGGTTGGAAACAGAAAATGCTTCATGTGGTAATTGGTATATTGTCTTGAATAATTTGATACTTGGCAATTGTTGTGCTCATTTAGATCATGTTTAAGCTCTTGCATCATGTACTTTGCACCTATTAATGAAGAACTACGTAGAGCTTGTTGAAATTTGGTTTGCATGATTGGTCTCTCTAAGGTCTAGATATTTTCCTGGTGAAGTGTTTGAACAACAAGGAAGACAGTGTAGAGTCTTATAATGCTTGCAATATGTTCTTATGTAAGTTTTGCTTCACGTTCATACTTGTGTTTGCTTCAAACAACCTTGCTAGCCAAAGCCTTGTACTGAGAGGAAATACTTCTCGTGCATCCAAATCCTTGAGCCAAAACCTATGCCATTTGTGTCCACCATACCTACCTACTATGTGGTATTTCTCTGCCATTCCAAAGTAAATTACTTGAGTGCTACCTTTAAAAATTCCATTCTTTGTCCTTGCAATACATAGCTCATGGGAAAATAGACTTAAAAACTATTGTGGTATTGAATATGTTGCTATGTATCATATTTCTTATAAGTTGCTTGTTGAGCGGTAACCATGTTTCTGGGGACGCCATCAACTATTACACCTTTGTTGAATATCATGTGAGTTGCTATGCATGTCTGCTTGTCTGAAGTAAGGGCGATTTTCATGATCAAATGGTTTGAGTATGCATATTGTTAGAGAAGAATATTGGGCCGCTAACTAAAGCCAATCATGGGTTTCGGCTTTGACACAAATCCTCAATCTCTTATGAGAATATTATCTGTTGTTGAATGCTTATGCATTAAAAGAGAAGTCCATTATCTGTTTTCTATGTTGTGCCGGTATGTGTGTCTAAGTTGAGAATAATCAAAAGCGAGAAATCCAATGCGAACTTTTTCCTTAGACCCTTGTACAGGCGACATAGAGGTACCCCTTTGTGACACTTGGTTGAAACATATGTTATGCAATGATAATCCGTTTTAATCCAAGCTAATTAGGACAAGGTGCGTGCACTATTGGTATTCTATGCATGAGACTTGCAACTTATAAGATGTATTATGCATAACACATATGAATTATTACTACCGTTGACAAAATTGTTTCTATGTTTTCAAAATAAAAGCTCTAGCACAAAAATAGTAATCCATGCTTCCCTCTGCGAAGGGCCATTCTTTTACTTTATGTTGAGTCAGTTTACCTACTTCTTTCTATCTTAGAAGCAAACACTTGTGTCAACTGAGTGCATTGATTCCTACATACTTGCTTATTTGCATTCATCATATTACTTTGTGTTGACAATTCTCCATGAGACATACATGTTGAAGTTGAAAGCAACTGCTGAAACTTATATCTTCCTTTGTGTTGCTTCAAAATTTTCTACTAAGAATTTATTGCTTGATGAGTTAACTCCTATGCAAGTCTCACCGATGCTTGTCTTGAAAGTACTATTCATGAAAAGTCTTTGCTATATGATTCATTGTTTAATCATTGTCTTTACCATTGCTTCGAATCACTTCATTCACTTCATATGCTTTACAATAGTATTGATCAAGATTATGATAGCATGTCACTTCAGAAATTATCCTTGTTATCGTTTACCTACTCGAGGGCGAGTAGGAACTAAGCTTGGGAATGCTTGATACGTCTCAAACGTATCCATAATTTCTTATGTTCCATGCTACTTTTATGACAATACTCACATGTTTTATACACACTTTACATCATTTATACGCATTTTCCGGCACTAACCTATTAACGAGAAGCCAAAGAGTTAGTTGTTGTTTTCTGCTGTTTTTGGTTTCAGAAATCCTACAAAGGAAATATTCTCAGAATTGGACGAAATCAATGCCCAGGTCTTATTTTTCCACGAGCTTCCGAAGACCGAAGAGGATACGAGGTGGGGCGACGAGGCGCGACACCACAGGGTCGCGCGCCTGGGTGGGGCCCGCGCCGCCCTATGGTGTGGGGCCCTCGTGCCTCCACCGACCCTGCCCTTCCGCCTACTTAAACTCTCCGTCGCGAAAACCCTATCACCGAGAGCCACGATACGGAAATACTTCCAGAGACGCCGCCAATCCCATCTCGGGGGATTCAGGAGATCGCCTCCGGCACCCTGCCGGAGAGGGAATCATCACCGGAGGGCTCTACATCATCATGCCCGCCTCGGACTGATGCGTGAGTAGTTCATCCTTGGACTATGGGTTCATAGCAGTAGCTAGATGGTTGTCTTCTCCTCATTGTGTTATCATGTTAGATCTTGTGAGCTGCCTATCATGATCAAGATCATCTATTTGTAATGCTACATGTTGTGTTTGTTGGGATCCGATGAATATTGAATACTATGTCAAGTTGATTATCAATCTATCATATATGTTGTTTATGTTCTTGCATGCTCTCCGTTGCTAGTAGAGGCTCTGGCCAAGTTGATACTTGTGACTCCAAGAGGGAGTATTTATGCTCGATAGTGGGTTCATGCCTCCATTGAATCTGGGACAGTGACAGAAAGTTCTAAGGTTGTGGATGTGCTGTTGCCACTAGGGATAAAACATCAATGCTTTGTCTAAGGATATTTGTGTTGATTACATTACGCACCACACTTAATGCAATTTTCTGTTGTTTGCAACTTAATACTGGAAGGGGTGCGGATGCTAACCTGAAGGTGGACTTTTTAGGCATAGATGCATGCTGGATAGCGGTCTATGTACTTTGTCGTAATGCCCTGATTAAATCTCATAGTAATTATCATGACATGTATGTATCTCTATTTGTCAATTGACCAACTGTAATTTGTTCTCCCAACATGCTATTTCTTATCGGAGAGACACCACTGACCCCGGTCTATTCTTTTACATCTGAATACAATCTATTGCAATCTCTGTTCTCTGTTGTTTTCTACAAGCAAACATCATTCTCCACACCATACGTTTAATCCTTTGTTTTCAGCAAGCCGGTGAGATTGACAACCTCACTATTAAGTTGGGGCAAAATATTTTGATTGTGTTGTGCAGGTTCCACGTTGGCGCCGGAATCTCTGGTGTTGCGCCGCATTACACTCCTTCACCAACAACCTTCACGTGGTCTTCATCTCCTACTGGTTCGATAACCTTGGTTTCATACTGAGGGAAAACTTGCTGCTGTACGCATCACACCTCCTCTTGGGGTTTCCAACGAACGTATGTAACTGCACGCCATCAATTATAGATCTGTTTATATGTTATTTTGATCTTGCATGCACTCCGTTGCTCGTAGATGCTTTGGCCAACACTACAAGAGAACTCCCGTTAAGCAACATATACCTTGCAACTAATTGAATATATGTTGCAATTCTTTTTGGTAGATACGCATAATGCATACTGCATCCGTTTTCCATTATACAAGGAGGGATAAAGTGAGTAAGAGTGCGGCAACCTTTATTAACGAAAAATAATTTTGAATGGTTTTCCCTCAAAAAAACTAGAAATAAAATTTCAAGGTCGAAAGAAATTCTCAAAGAAATAATTGGCGCTAAACAATATGTACCTTCACGGATGCAAACACGTTTTGTATGCGCGGGGCCAAAATTCAACCCGGTGGCGGTTTCTACTCGCGCTCGCGTGTAGTTGAAAATTTCGTTGTTCTCTACAAGTAGGCCCATGGAGTAGCCAATCCGTCATGTACTTCCGTGTTGACGCCGTCCCTGCATGAACTGTGCGATTCACCACTGACCCATGTACTAGATAATTAAACAACATACTTATGTTGTTGTATATTCCTTGCTCTGTTCAACTCAAAATCAGACTCTGGTTTGCTTATATCCGGATGGCATATACAACAACATAAGTGTGTTGTTTAATTATACAAGTCCCGGAAATTAAAAAGAGATTATGGACGAAACCCCCTGTGTCGCCCTCCTCTGGCGACCAGGGGGGAAACCCTAGCCGCCGCCGTCGCCCGAGGCCCCCCACCTTCCTCCCTTCCCTTGCCGCCGCCGGAGGGGGGCCGGCAAAGCCGCGCGCTCCCCAAGGAAGGTGGCGGCGGGGCGTTTCTTCCCGTCCCGCGTCCATGGCGAGAGGGAGCTCGCTCGGGCGCGGCTCAAGGACGGCGGGTGCAGCGGCGTGCGGCGGGCGCGGCGGCGTGCGGCGGGCGCGGAGGTGCTTCTGGCCCCTGGCGGCGCGGTGGAGGCATGCCGTCGCCGGCGTTTGGTGGCCAGGGCGGGCGCGGGGAGCGGCGCACGGGAGATCTCCGGGCTGTGGCGGCGCGGCGGCTGGCCGGCGTGGGGCCCCTGCGGTGTTTCGTCGGGTGCCCGTGACGGAGGCGCATGCGGTGGTCGGCGGCGCGGCGGCCGACGCCATGGGTGGGCCACGATCTAGGCCTGCTAGGGCCGTGCGGGCCACGGGCGCGGTGACGGCGTGGTGCTGGCCTGGCCCTAGGCCGGGAGGGCTGCGCGGCGGCGACCTTGGGTTGGCCACGAAGATGCTGCAAGGGGTCTGCCATGGCGGCGAGGTTGCTGCGGGACGTCCGCGGTAGGTCTGCTTGGTGATGTCGTGGTGCGCCGCGGATGCTGGCCAGGGGCGGTGGCGCTCGATGGTGGAGATGTGCCTGGCGGGGGAGCTGGGTGAGGGGCGCGACGGGAAGGCAACCCCGGAATCCTCGGCGGTGCGGCAGCTGCAGGTGGCCGCGTGGGCGACGCGGCGGCCGGATCTAGGAGCTCTTGTCTGCTGGCTTCGGCGTTTCGTCATCGAGCCCCGCGTTGGTGTTGGTCGGCGTCCCCTCTATGTGGCGTTTCCGCGGCACCCACGGTGCTCTTCGGCGGTGCTCCGTTGGCTTCAGGCGCGTTGCTCCGGGGGTCGCGATACGGCGGATGCAGGTGGTGGTCTGTGCCGGTCCTTCTTGGGCGGGCGCGAGATTTTGGGACTCTTGCTGGGCGAAAGCTTTGTCTTGGCGGCCGGCCAGGACCGACGACGGTGACGCCCGTGGGCGCCGCATCCTTCTTGAAGGCGTCGTCGAAGTGGGTGTCTCATGATCTCCGCCCGGGCTCTCCGGGGGAAACCCTAGATCCCTCGCGGGATCGGGCGTGGACGGCGCTCTTGTGTCGCTTTGCCTCTTGGGGCCTCGCTTTGGACGTCCACCGGACAGAGGGGCTTGTGCATGTTGTGGTGGTTTCGGCGGAGGCGGGTTCGTCTTCGGCTAGGCGGAGCGTGGAATCGGGGCCGGCGTGGTAGTTGGAGCGGTGGCTCCGGTCTTTCGCCTCCACCTGTTGCGTTGACGTGTGGTGTCGACCTGGTTGGTCGTCGACCCGTGTGGAGCGCAGCCTCGGGGCTGGTGTGTGGTGTCGTGTTGTACGTTTTTTTGGCCAGTTTTCCTCATAAACGGGCCAACTCTTTTCTCCTATATCAATAAAAGGCAAAGCTGTTTTGCTTCGTTTCAAAAAAAAAATTATACAAGTCCCGTCACATGATTCAGTACGTGAGTGATCTCTTGATCTTTCTAAAACTGATTTCTGTAGGAATGTGTTGAAGCACATAAAGTACATAAAGCTATAGTTGGTAGAAAAAAAGAACACTTTATCTACAAAAAAATCAAAGAGTAATTTAGAATCGACTTAGGCTTGTGCATCATCTTACACTAAATTTGTCGCATGCTGATGTAGCCAATAAAGCAAATGCACTAATGTATATTCCTTTTTTCATGCTTAATATACAGAAGGCATCAGCTGGATGTATTTTTTTCACAGAGCAACGAGATATATGTGATGTAAAATGGCTGAAATGCCTCATGTTTTCATCTCTGTACTTTTTTTTGACTTGTTCCTTCATACAAGCATAAATTCAGTTTCATTTGTTAGAGCTTGCTGTCAGTTTCATCAATATTTTCCCCACTTTACGATTCATCCATCTATTTATAGTGAGCTGCTTGGATAAAACTGATCCCTTAACCAGCTAGACGGATGTTGTAAGTGAACAGAAGTTAATTTCTGAAGCGTACGTTTCAGAAAATATCATCACATATGTTTATACACTTCCTTTTGCAATGCGACAAAAAATTTACCTAAGTTCAACAAAAAAAAAAAATCGGTTACCTGGACTAAAGACATGTTCCACAAAGTTCATCGATACGATATGGTTTCAGGAAGTATCATCACATAAGGGTGTAAAGAAGTGGTTTCTGTGTCAAATGTTTTCCTGTGTATGTCAAAATGCCAAGTTCGCATAGGAAAAAAAACTAATACGGAGTACATGATCTCATTTGAATGTTAGTACATAATTTAAGAAGTTCGATTCTTGAAATTTGTACATAAACCCCAGATTTGTTTATTTTGGTCAATGTATCTGATCTGTGGAAGAAAAGTAAGGTGAGCTACTTTATTAAATATAGAACTGCTTTAAACTTTGTGCAGTGCAAGTTATCTAGATTAGGTTAGAATTATGAATGCAAGGTTTGAATGGAAACCACAAAACATCATTTTCATAATATAGAATTATGTGTTGTAGGGCCAGACCTACTTTGGTGGGTCTCGCCAGTGGTGTTTTTCTCCCGGCCCTCTCCCGGCCTTGTAAAGGTTCTCTTTCAAGCTTAATACAATGATGTTCAGATCTTCCCATCGTTCTCGAAACAATCATATTTATAATTTATCAAACATTTTCGAAATAATATTTTATCATTGTTTATAATATTTTAATATTTCGTGACGAAGCACATGCATTCAACTAGTATAGTAGAGACTTGGTTGAGTGTGCAAGGAGAGCAGATGAGCCCGGGATCAGATTGTCATTTCCACAAACACGTAACTTATATAGTGATGTCACTTCACGTCTTACTCTCTCATGAGGTTTAAATAAACCACACAAAAGAGACATTTTGAAGTACTTGGAGACATAACATATATATCGGCCGCAGGGTCGAGCCCTGGCAGGGCCTTTTTTTGGCTTCCGCTGGGAGACTTGAGCTTACCAACTCCTGTCTCTCCAGCCTCCCGTTGTTTGCCATGGGTCTCTATTTGCTTCATGACACGACTCACGCGACGATGGACAAACACCGGTCCCGCTTCTTTTGGGAGGGAGTTGGGACCAAGCGCAAATACCATATGGTGGACTGGGCCATGATGTGCAAACCTCGGGTGTTTGGGGGGTTGGGCATCCTAAACACCAAGTCCATGAATATAGCCTTGATGGTAAAATGGATCTGGAAGATCTACCAGAACGAGGAAGGCCTATGGGTAGACCTTCTTAGGGCCAAGTACCTTGGGGACCATGACTTATTCTCCCCGGCGGTTCCCACGAAAGGATCACAGTTCTGCAACGCCATACAAAAGATCAAATGGTACTTTAAAATGGGAGCTAAACACCAGATTCACGATGGGCGACGGACCTATTTCTGGTTGGACTGGTGGACGGGTGCTGGGCCCCTCCGCTTCACCTTTCCACTGTTGTTTGCTTGCTGCGACAACCACTTTGCTACTGTCCAGGGGGTCAGGACTACCGAGGGCTGGCGGATTAGGTTCCGTCGCACCTTCGGCTTAGCTGAGCGGGTTGAATGGGACAACCTCTGCAGGGTTTTCGACCTCTCGCCGGCATCGGAGGGCGATGACGTGGTTCGTTGGGCTCTAGAGCCTTCCGGGGAGTACTCCACCAGCTCGATGTACTCCAAACTGTCCCGAGGGGGGACGGTTACCCACTTTAGGGAGATTTGGCGCACGAGGGTACCGCCAAAGATCCGAGTTTTCCTTTGGCAACTTATCCGGGGTAGACTTCCCTCCGGGGACCAATTGCTCAAGCGGAATGGGCCATCGAATGGGCGATGTGCCCTTTGTGGAGAGTGGGAGACTTGCGATCATATCTTCTTCACCTGCCACATTGCGAAATTTATGTGGGCAGGGATTAGGGATCTCCTTGCCTGCTCTTGGGACCTAGCAGGGGCTGCGGACTTCGTAGCCATTGCCAATGGCTTGACGGGTAGACTTCGTAGGATAGCTTGGTTCACCTTCGCTGCCCAGAGTTGGGCGCTTTGGAACATCCACAACAAGCTTGCTATTGAAGGCTCCCTGATATCCAGCCCGGCTGATGCTATCTTCAAAATGTCTATATATATGCAGAGCTGGAGGGTACTGGTCAGACTGGGGGACCGGCCGCTATTGGACGTGGCGCTGGACGAGGTTAGGAGGCTGCACGCGAGGATCTGGGCCGGAGGACACTGACGTCATCGGCATCCTGGCTGGAGCGAAGAGTTGCTGCCTCTCCTGCCACCTGCGCGGATCTTCGTTAGCTCCTAGCTGTTATCTATCTATCTTTGTGTTTCAGACTTGTGTACTTGTATGGTGGCACTAGACCTTTCGAGGTATCCGTTTGGTGGTGTGTGTTGTATCGACTCTATGGTTTGCCATGAGGGCTTTATATATAAAGCCGGGCCAAGGGCCTTATGTTTAACATAACATATATATATTATATTTGGAGTAGCAAGAGTCACATAGGGTGGATGTTTAGATACAAGTCTTAGCATAGCATGTTTGAGAATTTAAGCTAGCAAAAAGATCTAAAAGCATGTCATAGTGCAAATGGCGCCGAAGGACGGAAGGTGTGCTGTGGATAAGCCAGAACTTAGATTACATTAGATTGACAAATGAAATTAAAGAAAAAGTGAGTACGAGCAATTCCACATTCCTTCTCCATATTGTTAACCTTGTTTACAAATATAACCCCCTGCCCAAAACTGCGCTAATATAAACTCATGGCAACCATTCAAACAAACGACAGGTTTTTGTTAATCACATGGACTGGTAGATTTTGGTCTCAGACCAAACAGATTCGTCCTTTGGAAAACCGAGTACATAAAGACAAGTTTCTTAACTAAATAAGCTACATATCCCAGGGCCTGAACCTTATCACATCATATTTATACTGGGAGGTTCTCATCAGTTCCGTTCCAGAGCTTTTTTCTTCCTTGTACTCATCAAGCATCCAACAGAGAAACCACCTGCTGCAGCAGCACATATCATCCATTTCCTCTGCAGTTCCTTCTGGGCAAACTCATAACGAGCATTTGTGGAGCTACAAAGATACCATATTAGTGTTTCACCGCAATAAAAATGATAATTAGTTGTGTCTACCTTTCAACGATGCGTGCAAGGATATCATTACTCAGTGAGGAAACCTCTGTTGCTCGAACCACCCCACAAAGTGCATCCAACTATACAAAGAAAGATGTAAAAGTTTGATTAATAGTGCAAATGTACTAAAGATATGGCGTAACCAAGCATTTATGATTTATGTATCATTTGAAGCACATTATTTATAGATACCTAAGAATATGCAGAACATTAAATCAAGAAACTTATAAGTTGTGCAGAACATTAAATCAAGAAACTTAAAAGTTGTGCAGATGATAGTGCAACACCCAAATAATAAGATCGTGAATCAACGTCTCCCTTTATCTTAAAGGTATTTTGTGCAAGAGAACAAAATGGTCCTATGAATGTTAAGGGTGCGTTTGGTTCTAGGCCCAGTTCACCTTACCAATTTTGGCCTTGCCAATTTTTTGGCGCTGGATTTGACCGCCCTCATTTTTCCCACGATTTGGCGGAAAAGTGCACTGGCACCCACAGAGCGGAGCAGGCTAGCCAATTTTTTGGAGCCAAACCAAGCAGCAGCCCAGGGTCACGGGCGTGCCAACTATTTGGTCAGGCTAGCTCCGGCTGCAAATCAAACGTACCCTAAGTGATCATGATATACTGCAATGGAACCACCGCGGTTGTAAGCCATCGCCAAGATTCTACTCCCTCCAGTTCACAAATAAATGACATGTCTGGACACTGACACTATCTTCAAGTTCAATTTTGACCACTAATTTGTACTACAATATATGTATGAAAACCATGAAAATCATAATATTTCGAAAATATAATAAGAGGCATGTCTATAAATATGATTTTTCAACTCCAATATAAATAGTTAAAACAAAATTTTCTGTCACTGATTTATGGGTTTGACTGAGTGCATATCCAAAATGATTTTTTTAAACGAGCAAGACTTGCCATTTTCATTAATAGAGAAGAATAGGTGGCCGGTTAAACCAGGAAACCGGCCAAACACCGGTACAAACACCCTCGCCGACCGTCATGGAACACTACCGTCGCGAGGGCACACACAGCCACCATGGCAACCCACCGAGGATGCACAACACCACCGAAGCGAAGATCGTCGTCGAGGTTGCTCACCGGCATCACTCTGCAGCGACTCCGACTTCCCCGAAGAAGCAACCACCAAAGAAGACCTCGCTGAAGCGGCACCGCGAGGCTCAAGCCTGCCTATTCATGGGTCGAGGCTCAAAACTTGCTTGTAACATGTGTGCTCTCCAGCCCTGGCAGTTGCATTTGCTATTCATGGGTGGAAATGACACCACTAGGGAATAAACACTGTCTCAGGTTAGCTTACATCCTACTCTTCAGAAGTGCGATCTTTCGGAGCAGGTGCACCTGGACCGTACAACGTCGAAATGGTTCCTGGTGATGTGGGTTATCCATTACGCTCGTGAGCAGGCTGACAGCTAAAGCAAGCTGGCTAATCACGCTCGTGAGGATTCCTGCCTACGCCGTTCAGAAGAGAAGAGATTTTGATTCCCTGCTCCTCTGTAATACTGCACAGTACACCCGACCTGTAATTGACCACACCTTTGGCCTGACGCTGGTGTCGCTATATTAATGCGGTAAGATAGCCCATGAAGGCATACCACAATTCTTGAGTCGTTTCTTTTTTACACAGAAAGAAAAATTATCGGCAGTGAATGCACCAACTCTGGGATGTAAGTATAAGGTCTATTTTTGTCACATGATCAATGTACTTCCTCCATTTCATAAAGGAGGTCTCAACTTTGTCTAAATTTGGATGTAGCTACATGCTAAATTGCATCTAGATATATCTAAATTCAGATAAAACTAAGACATCTTTTATGGAGCGAAGGGAGTAGATAAAAAACAACAATTGTTTTTTGTAGCCAAAAGTTTGAACAACTTTACAGACAAATGTAGCAACATATATGATTTCCAACAAAAATATTATTAATCAACATAAAATTTCAAAGCAGATGTAGGGATACTAATTTAGTGTCATAAATATCGCTAAGTTTTCCTATATAGTGATCAAAACTTATGAAATTTAACATAAAGCAAACCCTAGAAGTACATTTGGACAGAGGGCATACATAATACGTGGAGTGCTAGTTCATGTGCTTGGAACATGTCACAAGACTGTACATGGAACACAACACTTGAGATACCGTCGTGATGTTCCCCTTACACCCTGAAGGTAATACTAATGAGATGCATTTTTGTTCTTTATGAAATACTCCCTCAGTTCCTTGATATAAGTTGTATAGTTTTTTGACAAAAAATCCTAAATATACGCCGTATTAGAATTAAGTCAAATTTTCCCCTAGCAGGCCGCATGGGATTCCTAAAATTGAGGCACAGTTAGCTTTCGCATGCATTTTTTAAAAAAATTGCCCGCATGCAAATCCCTCTAGTTTAGGAGTAGGTGTGATAAATTGTTTTGGCTGGCTAGTTAGCTTACCTTATTAGTCATTTTTGTTTGTCTCTCACGTAGCCTGATCTGTGGGATTTGTTGGGATACGATCAGGGGAATATCAGATTGGGATGGAGAGGATCCGGACTTTCCTAAACTTCCTCTACTACCAATTAGGTCCAAAACAAACGAAAATAGCAATCTCCAATGTAATTAATTCTCGTGTAGAAAAACTATACGGTCTATATTAAGAAACGGAGGGAGTAATGAGTACTCCAGTATGGTGCTGATCATGGCTTGATAGTTGCGCCAGAGCTTTGTAAATGGCATGGCTGGGGTACTATGTGCTTTTCTCGAGTGTCGTGAGCAGCTCTGATAGATGTGATGTCTGAGCGGTGGCAGACGTGCCCGTTAGTACAAGACAAGCAAAAGGTAAGGGCAACCCCTATGCAACAGGCATCTACAGCTAGATGTGAGCCTGTGAACTGTCTGGGCGCGTCTGGTAAGAAATCGTATCCCTAGAAACTCTGAACGTCCGCGATACACGTGCGTGAAGAGCAGGTGCTCAATCACGCTTTTCCCAACTCTTATAGCTGGCTTAAAAAAAAAAACAATCATAGTTAGATTTCCACCGCCCGCTGAGCAAGAATGGCTTGGAAAACATTGGTGACACATTACTGCATCTAGAGTAGAATTATATCACAAGAGGTTGCTTACCATTCATTTTTCTGTTGTCTGATTAAACCCCCAAAAAATCTCATGAACAGTGATAAAATGTGCTTAAGAAAGTATAAACCAACTTTGAAGCCAAATCAAGAATGCCGTTACTCTCCTAAGCAACAAGTCTCAGTGGCAACCGGTACATAAATGATGATTGATGATCTAGGCAGTGCATTCCCCATCCACTATATGTTTCATGAATCATGAGAAGGTTTAAGCTACAGTCAGCTTTTCATCAGAAAAGAAAAGAAAGAAAAAAAAAAACTTGATACTGGGAGTACTTTACAGAAGAGAATAGATACGCTGTAATGGTAAAATGGGAGTCCAACGTAACATCAGCCTTTGCTGTAATGTGGTGATATCTAAACTGGAATGTGGTGTCCCTTCGGGGACATCCGATAAACTGGAATGTGGCGCACTAACCGTGACAGTATGTGTATACCGGTAACTGGGAAGGAGATTCTCTAATATTGTTAATTACGTAAAATCGATAAGTTATGCGAGGCGACGTGTTGCTTTACCTGATTGAAATTAGAGTTAGGGTGCTTGCCGCCGGCAGGAGGAGATCCGGAGAGGTGGCGGCGCAGCACGGTGGAGATGGCGAGGTCGCGGGGGACAGTGGCTCCTCCCTCTCCTCCAAACACGGGAGGTGACGCTGAGGGAGCACGGTGGAAGGAAGCTCCCGATGAGGTGGGCGAGAGAGCACGGCGGGTAGCCGGCGAGCGCAGCAGAGACGCCATGGTAGGGCTAGGGTTCGCGACGGCGCTCCTCCCCTGGGAATTTCGACAAGGTTGAGAAACCTGTGCTTGCGGGAAGGGCCTATGTAACGCCTATCGTGGGCTGCCCACCAATCCCAAATAAAGGCGGGCCGGGCCGGGCCGTTCATAGATGCGCGCCGCGCAGGTGGGCCTACCGAGTCCCTAATCCCTAATAAATAAATAAATAAAAGTCCCTTTAGCTGCGCACTGCCAATCCGGCCTTCATCCCAGTCGGAGACCGCGACGAAACTAGAATACTCCATCAGGTAGAAACCCTACCTAGCAAAGCGAGCGAGCCAGCGATCAAGCTAGACTAGAAGATGACGGCGCTGCGACGTGTGGCTGCTGCGGCAAGACGGATGCCCCCGCCCTCCTCCGCCGCCAACCCCGTGCCCATCTATCAGCAGGTATGGCTTCTCTATCCTGTCCTCCCGCAGCCCCTCTTTCTGGACTCATGATCCGATCTACGGTTTGTGATATTATTACTTCAGATGCTGAAGAAGATCGAGGTGATGAAGGCGGCCCCTGCCCCGGCAGAGGATATCTCCAAGACTATTGAACAGATGGAGACCAACACCAGGAGGCGTCTGCAGACCTTGAAGTTCAATGAGAGGTACTAATTGCTTCTACTCGACAAAAATCAATTGTTTGCGGAAATAGACAAGACGAAACAATGAAGATGACCATGTCTCATCGTTTTATTACAGCATCATCAGTGTCTATTTGAATATGCCAATGCCTTTTAAATCCATGTTTCAGTGTTTTTTTTTTTTGACTTGATCCATGCTTCAGTGTTGAACATGCAGTAGATTGATACCTTGGGTGCGTCTGGTTTGAAAAAAAAAAAAAGCTTGATTTTTGCTCTTTTATATCTGATGATTTGAGTACAGAAACATATGATGAGATTCTAGTGGGAGGGCTGCTATGCGATAGCAGCATAGTCCAATAAGGATCCCTAATACCTGCAACTGCCTAGATCTGGTTGTGATCTTCAACTCCTGGCTTTAATTGAAGCTGATAATACTGACCAATGGGAACTACAAAATAGTACCTCTAGATTACTGGGAGTCATAACAACATTCCTGCTACCAAGCGCCACATTAGGACGTGTATATGTCAGGAGGAATTAGAATATATATATGTCATGACAGTATGACACCTACCTGAGGAGCACAACAAAGCTCAAGTTACTTTTCTAAATAGTCTTGAAAAGGGTTATTTAAAGTGTTTACTCTGCTTCCATCCTTCTGTTTTAGCAGCATAAAATAGTCCTTACTACTCCCTCCGTCCTGAAAAGGATGTCTCAGATCGGATGGTTTTAGGACCAAGGGAGTAGAATTGTAGAATACTTAGGGTCACTTCTTTTGGGCTTCTAGTCCACCTTCTAGGTCCCAGGAAGCTGAAGCCCAAAAGAAGTCTCCGGCTGTCGGCTCGCTTAATTTCACCGCTAAGCCGCTCGCTAGTGCAATTGGAGAAACTGCCTCGCACCAGTTTCCCGAGCTTCTGGTTTAGAAACCAAAACGTTAGACTGATCTACCCCTGGTTTTCATCTCTATTTACAGCAGATTGCCACCGCTAGATGTGTTTGGTTCCAAGTTAAAAAAAAAAATAACGATTCGACCAAAAACATGCATCCCCTCGCTCGACTCCCGCGTCCATGGTGAGCTAGGGTTCCTCGCTGCCACTGCCGAACCTCCGCTCCTCCCCCACGCCCCTGCCCCCGCCGCCGGTCCTCCGGAATTCCAGCGCTGCTCCTCTGCCAATGCCCCGCAGGCGCCGCTCCCCTTTCGCTCCGCAGCAACGACTGCGGCTCTGCCTCTCCACCTCGTAGCATGGACCTTTGATGTCGACCAAGATCTCCGCTCCACCGTGGAACTTCACCCTGATCTTGTCCTCAGCGACCGGTCACATGCCGGTGGCTCCGTTCTCAGTTGTCAATATGGATGCATTGTTATCTCGGCATGACCTAGGGGTACTACAGACATTGCATACCTCAACATGACAAAGAAGCCCAAGTTTCAGAAGCTCAAAAGAAGGGGAAGAAGAATTTCTAGGACCTTCTCCTCACTGGAGTTTCTCCTCACCGAAGTGCATAAGCTGGCTTCTCCATAAGCACAAGCCCAAAAGAATTGGCCCTTAGAAAGCTGTCCTTAGGGGTACACATACGGTTACACGTCACAGAGAAAATAGCTAGTAAGAGTTTGTGAACCATGATAATATTAACCAGTTGATCTTTTAAAAAATTGATGTTTTGATTTTCAGATTTGATATATTGATGCATGGAAAATTTTGATCTTGTTTAATTTATACATGTATATAAGCAAAATGAGTCAAAGAATATTGTAGCATTTGTGGATCTTGAATGTGTTTATCTGTTCTCGCTTATGACTAAGTGGATTTGTTTGTATAGACATGTTTCTAACTGTTGAACACCTTGTTGGAATCATCTAAAAAGAACATGTATTTTGCTATGTATACTTTAATATTTCTTATGTAGGCGTAGTTCTATATTTGCAGACTGGTAGTAGCTGATTTTATCACCTGATCTGTTCAACTCACTATTTTGCTGATATGGACCAGCCATTGAATGTGCCTATTTCTGATTTGATATATGAACTACCATATTTAATTCATCAAATATCATCTACTGCTTCAAAATCATATCTCACTTGAAACTCTTGGTAACCAAGGGCCAGGAATCCACCCCCCTCACCCACCCCCCCTTAAGCAGTTTATGTTCATTGTCTAATGTCATCGGAATCATTTGCATCATAGTACCTGTCCGCAGTATGTGCTAAGTTTTCCTTTGCTGTTGTTTTTGCTTGTGGTTTTCATTTTCTGTAAGATGAAAAAATATGTTGCTATGCAGGGAAATAGTGCGAGGGTTGGAGCGAGATAAACCGAGCCGGCGGCGCAGTTACCACCTAGCTATGTGTTTCTTTGGTGCTGCAATGTTTGCGGCGCCAAAAGTTGCAAAAGCAATCACCTAAATGTCTAAATCCATTATCTGGGTCATGAGTGGTTGGACTTCCATAAAATAACTGTTTCACTGTCCTTTTATTTACCCCAAGGGAGACTGTTGTAATCCTATATTTATCACGTTTGTGGATCTGAATGATTTAGTCTGTTGCCATGCTATGCTTGATCCTATAGGAAAAAAATGTGGAGTGGCCTGGAAGAATGAATAAATTAAAGCGGTGGTATGATTATATTTCTCTTACACTAATGCTGCGCAGGTAAATTGCCATTGTGGTAGGTGATTAGTTGACCCATTATCAAATGACAATTTACCACTTTGTCTATCTCCGGTAGACATGCGCACAAAGAGGAACATGTATTGCACAAAGAGGAATATTACCTCCCAACATAAAATAAGTCTTCCACTTTTGTCTACGGATGTATATAAACGCACCTTTTGTTATAGATACATTTGTGTTTAGAAAAAATTGGGGCACTTACTTGAGGACAGAGCAATGTAGATTCATACCACTTCATAAATAAAGCCAAATGGTTGAATCAATGCAAAGTGATTTTTTGTCATAGATATATTTACGTCTAGAAAAAATTGGGACACTTTATTTTAGGACGGAGAGATTAGCTTTGTCCACACAGCAATGTATATCTTCATCACACCACTTCATAAATAATTGAATCAATGCAAAGTGATTTTTTAGTTCTAGATATATCTGCGTCTAGAAAAAATTGAGACATTTTATTTTAGGACGTAGGGATTAGCTTTGTCCACACAGGCCTTCACACTGCTTCATAATAAAAGCCAAACGGTTGAATCGATACAAAAAGGTGACGATGAATTCCTCTTACAAGCAAATCCAAGATAAACAAGAAAAACTAAGAAGCAACGAGCTTGCCATTGAAGACACCATGACTCCATGAGACTTAGGAGACCCTAGCTTCACGACAACATCCACAAGGAGATAGCGACGCAAGGGTGCCGCCGTTGCCAAGACCACATGTGTCTTAGGTTTTCAATGGAGCCCTAAAATGGAGAGGGTAGCCATAACGACGTCCTCAAGAGGGATACAACACTCACAAGCATCGCCGTTAGACTACACTACCACGTGATCTGGGCACTAACCACATCGAAGCGCCCCAAACAACAGGAGCTCCAGGCGGTCACTCCTTTCCACCCTCATGGCCCCAAGAGACGACCAGCACCATCGCCATGCCGCCTACCATCCGCGAACTCACGCCCGTGTAGCGAGGTCCATAGCGTGACATGCGAGTCGGAGGAGGTAGAAAGGTTGGAACCAGAGGGCGGTGGCAGCACAACCACCTGGAGGACGTCCTCCACCGCTGTCGGCGAGTGCCGGCCGAACGCGGTGGACACACCAAGCCCGGCCGGGTATATCTTCTTGTAGCAGTCGACAGATTCACCAAGTGGATTGAAGCGATACCAGTAACTTCGGCAGATGCAACATCAGCAATAAACTTCATCAAAGGGATAGTTTTTCGGTTCGGCATCCCTAACAGCATAGTCACGGATAACGGCAGCAACTTCACCTCCCGAGAATTTAAGGAGTATTGTGAAGGTGTAGGCATTAAGCTGCAGTTTACGTCTGTCGCACATCCGAAAACTAATGGCCAAGTTGAAAAAGCAAACGGCCCCATATGCAACGGCATCAAGAAACGCATGTTGGCACCACTCGAGAAAGCAAGACACACTTGGGTCGATGAGTTACCCTCCGTGTTATGGAGCTTACGGACAACACCAAATGCAGCGACTTAAGAAACTCCATTTTTCCTAGTCCATGGTGGTGAAGCAGTGCTTCCGATAGAAATAGAACATAACTCTCCCAGAGTCGTAGAATATGACGAAGAGGCTTCACAGAAGGCGCTTGAAGATGATGTCGACGCAATTGATGAAGCAAGAGATGTGGTGCTATCAAAAGTAAGTGCATATCAGCAGAACCTTAAAAACTATCACAGTCGACGTTTGCGGCCCGCCAGATCCTTTGAAGTCGGCGATCTAGTTCTTCGGCTCAAGCAAGACGGGCATGAGAAGCTGGAATCACCATGGTTGGGGTCATACATCGTTACCGAAGTTATTCCAGGAGGACATGTAAGGGTACATTGCCCCTATGTGTGGTTTTGGTAATTAATGACAACCTCTATGGACTAATGTTTTCATTGAGTTTATATGAAGGAATATTCCATAGGTACTACTTGTACTCCATGTGTTGGATTCAAGTATGGATGCCATGAAGATAAAGGTATACCTTGTGTATTGGCATCAAGATCATCGGTATGAAGATATATATGTGATATGATCAAGAAGAAGAAATGAAGATGGAGTTCTTATGTGGAACTCAATATTAGCCATGCTCTATCTTAAGTGAGTATGAGAAGATACAAGGTTGAGTTGGGCAAGTTCAAGATGAGCATCTTGAGTGGATCACATGCTTGAAGCTTGTCGTCCATTTGGTGATAATGGACATGTGAAGATGTGTATCAATGGAGCTTTCCCATCATAGTGTATGGGGGAGCATTTGTGAGTCTTCACAAAGCAACATTGATCAAGAGAGGCATTCCGGCTTGAGTGAAGCTTGAAGAGTTATCATCAAGATCAAGCGGGATGCGCAAGGCAAAGGTATGGCCTTGCTAGGTTTTCCTTTACCGGTCTCAAGGTGGTTGATGGGAGACCGGATTATAGGATACATAGCCGCACTATTAAGAGGGGCTTTCGGTTGGGTAACTTGATCACATCGTTTTAGGGAGCTCAATCCTTTGCATACTTTGCATATCCGTATTGCTTCTTGGTGTTTCTCTGTGTGAGGTTCTTGAGCTTGTTGCTAGCTTTACAACAAGCCCAAGTTCATCGAAAACGGAATCCGCATGCATCTTCTATTGCGTTTTCGAGGTTGGGTGATTTTACCGGTTATTCATGATATAAGGTTCTACCTTTTATATTCATGATAAAATCCCCTCCTATAGATTCTTGTGTTTTCACTTTCCATAGGATAGCATTTGTTGTTATCTTCCAAACAAAACTGGTTTCATTCGAATCGGGGTTCGGGAGCATTTGTTATTAAAGAAAAAGGGGAAAAGAGAAAAGAATAAAAAGAAAAGAAAAAAAAAAAGGAGGAGGAGGCCGGCCGGCCTGCGGCCCCGCGCCGGCCCACCCAAAAACGGCCCGGCGCGTGCCATCCGGGGCGGGATCCAGTGGGCTTGGCGCTCCTCCGGCCAGCCGGCTGCCACCGGCCGCCCGGTGCGGCCAGCCGGACTCGCCCGACCGCGCCTTCCCCATCCGCCGCGCTGTGCAGCCGCCGGCGGTTGGCTGTCCGCCGGATGGCCACCGCCGCATCAGGCAATCCGCCGGCCGCCTGGCAGCAGGCCGTTTCTTCTGTTTTTCTACCGATTGCCTTTTTCCCCCAACCTATTTTTCCCCTTAGCTATAAATAGACCCTTCCCACCTTGAGCAAGTTAGTTCTTCCCATTCTCTCTCCTCCATTGCTACTATTTGAAGAACTTGCTCTTCCTCTTGAATCCTCCAACCATTCTTGCTCATATTTGAGGATTTGTGAGAGTGAATCTAGATCTACACTTCCACCAAACCAATTCTTCTCTAAGTGAGGGAATCTCTTGGGATCTAGATCTTGGAGTCTTTGGTTGACTTTCCCCTTGTTCTTCCTCTCCAATCTCATCCTAGCATTCGTTGCTTTGGTGGGATTTGAGTGTGAAGGACTTGAACACCTCCGGTGTTCTTGCTTTGCATCATTGCATAGTGTTGAGCTCTCCACCACGATTTGTTCGAGTGAGAGACCGCGAGCTTGTTACTCTTGGAGGGTGACCTCCTAGTTGGCTTGGTGATTGGTGCTCCGGTGATCTCTTCAAGAAGATTGTGAAGAGGCCCGGGCTTCTCCTTGTGAAGTGGTTGTGGAGCTTGCCATCTCCGGAGCGGAGGAAAAGCTAACCATAAGGAAAGGGCCATTATCCTTCGTGGGTGTGGTTCGGAGAATAGGGTGAGCCTTCGTGGCGCGGGAATCCTTCGTGGGACCTCCACTCCTCCAAACGTGACGTACCTTGTTGCAAAGCAAGGGAACACGGGAATACATCCTCGTCTCCGCGTGCCTCGGTTATTTCTATACCCGAGCTCTCTTTCCTTGTGATAGCCATCGTGCTTGAAGTATATATATATCTTGCTATCACTTGTGCTACATATATCTTGTGCCTATCTTGCTTAGCTCTAGTTGTTATTGTTATACCTAGTTGAGCTTAGCATATCTAGGGTTTGTGCTTGTAAACTAAACAATAGTTTAATTCCGCATTCTTACAAGACAATTCTAAAGAGTTTGTAATTGCCTATTCACCCCCCTCTAGGCGACATCTCGATCTTTCAATTGGTATCAGAGCAAGGTCTCTCCTTGTTTAAGGCTTCACCGCCTTGAGAGTAAAGATGTCGGCTAGTAATTTAGTGCACAATGACACAATTATCTTTGTTGGCACAAATTATCTTTTGTGGCGAAATTGCTTGCTTTGCAAACTTCGGACCTTGTGTCCAAACATTGAGCAATTTCTAGATGTAGGTTTTTCTCCTCCGATGGACCCTCAAAATCTATCTTTAGAGGATGAGAAAAACTTACATCTTGAAGCTCTAGTATCTAATGAGCTTGTATTCTCTTTGAGACCAGATTTTCATAGGTTCTTGATATATATAAAGCGAAAATCGTCTCATGAGATGTGGATCAAGCTTAAGGAAATGTTTGGTGGATCCACTTCTCATTTGGTTGGTGGTGACTCCGAGGAGCTCTCTTCCCCTTCACATCATGAAGAGCTCCAAGTTGCTTCCACCTCCGGCCGTGATGAGTTCTCATCTTCTTCCACTTCACCAACGTGTAGCAAGACACGAGGTAATGATATGGTGAGTGGTGAGAAAAATTGCAATGTTGATATTGTGCTCAATAGTGATGATTCTTCATCTCTATCCCATTGCAATGCTTCCTCTTTGGACTTAGACACATCTAGCATTGAAAATAATCTACATGCTTGTGTTGATAGTCCTCGCATATCATGTGTAAATTGCTCACATAAATCCCATGATGATATGCTTGCCTTGTCTTGCTCCCATAATCAAAATGCTTCTATCTCCTCTAGTTGTTTGACTAACAATGTAGAGGAAACCGAACACTCTATGGATCAAGACATGTTTTCAAATAAGGATTCAAGAATTTCTTCATCTTCATCCTCCGGTATGCACATGTGCCTTATGGCAAATGGATCAAAGGTATCTCCTACTTTGACTCCTAACACTTCCTCTAATGATGAGAGTGATGATGATGATAATGATGAAGAATATAATATCTTGGTGCATAATATGGCAATGGTATATGCTTCTCTTCATGGTAATAAAGAAGCTCGTGCTAATCTCGAACACTCTATGGATACCTTGAGTAAATATAGGGAAACCATAGTGGAGTTGGAGTCCCATGTTGAAAATGGGGAAAAGAGATTCACTCTCCTCAAGCATGAGCTAAAAGATGAGAAGCATACTAATTTTATGCTTACACAAAAAATTGAATCCTATATGCATGAAAATGAGAAAACTATTGTTGATGCTTGTGCTACTAACTCTACTTCTTGTGAAGCATCTACCTTAAAGGAGAATGTTGAGCTAAGGGCTCAACTTGAGTTGCTAACTAGCAATTGTAGGGAATTGGAAGAAAGCAATAAAACGCTCTCACACTCTCTTGAGGATCTTCTAACTTCCTACGATGAGCTAAAGTTAGCTCATGAGGCTTGTATCACTAAGGTAACATCTTGTGAGCCTCATGTGGACATTAGCACAATCTCTACTACAAATGCTATATCGACATGTGCTAGTCCTAGTAGTCCATCTAGTCAAACTAGTGATACACCTTGTGTTGGATTACTTGCTTTGCCTTGTTGCTCTAATAATGAAGCTTCTACTTCCTCTAGTACTTGTATTTCTACTAACCATGTAGAGGAAATCAAAGAGCTCGAGGCCCAAGTCCTTTCTTTAAAGAAAGACTTGGAAAAGCGTCATGAAGGGAAATCCGCACTTGACAAGATGTTGAGTATGCAACAATCCCCCAATGACAAGAGTGGACTTGGATTCAACTCCAATAACAAGAACAAGTCCAAGAGCAAGAGCAACAAGAAGAAGGGCCAAGACAAAGTCAAGGATCCGGCCAAGTTGGTTTGCTTCAAGTGCAAGGTTGAAGGGCATCATGTTAGATCATGCCCATTGAAGAAGAAGAAGAAGAAGCACTTGAGTGAGAAACAACAAGGGAAACGGCCACAAGGTCAAGGTCAAGCTCATGCTCGACCTCAAGTTGAAGATAGGCCACTTCCCAAGAAGAATCAAGATGTTGTTCCCCAAGATAAGAAATCAATAAAGAAGAGAAAGGGGAACACTTGCTACTTATGCCGTGTGAAGGGGCACTTTGCTTCTTCATGTTTAGGTAGTACCTTATCTAACCCTATAATTGTTGATGATGATTATTCTCTAGGGAAGGATAAGGATGGCAATGTGTTTGCCAAGTTTGTTGGAACTCAAAGTGGTCTCAAGAAAAGGACCATTTGGGTTGCCAAGCCTATTGTGACTAACCTCTTAGGACCCAACTTGGTTGGGGACCAACAAGCTCAAACGTGATCAATAGGTACATGTTGAGGTCATTGGAGACTTGGCTACTTCATGAAGAATTAAGGGATCTTCATATATTGTATTCTTACCAAGCCAAGTCGTATGGATTATCATCTATATCTTATATCCAATGTTCCTCTTTGCGGTAACTTATACTTCAACTCTTCATGTATATTGTAAGTTACTTGCCCCTTTGCATGTTTGGTTTTGTACCAAATATTTGTGTGTATGTGTTGTGTCTTACTTACCTATCTTGTGTATTCAAGTATGTTTGTTTGACTCATCATATGCTTGTGTATTGTTTTGAGCCTAATGCATCTTGATGATATTTTATTTGGCTCTCTTTGAAGTGATTAATGGAACATCCCATTTTGGGGGAGTGATATGCCTTGTGCATCTCTCTTTCTTTAAAAATGTGTACATGGGTACCACCACTTAGTATTGATATTGCAAGATTATCTAGTCACTATGTGGTGTGTCATACTCATGAGAAATTCAAATTCTAAAATATCCATTAATCATCTCTAGTTAAATTTTAAGTTGCCTCTTGTTTAGAAGAAATGTTTTATCACATTATGGGGGAGTAATATGTTTTGTACATATCACAAGCCTAGAAAATGTGAACATATGAGGTTATGCCACTTAGAGTTAATGCTCTTAATTATCTTGTTCTTAGGTGGCATGTTTGCTCAAACAAGCTCCACTTCTATTAAAAAGCTTTTATTGGCTCATCTTATGGACTCTTGTTTGATTAAGAAATTCTTGGTACGGTTTTCCTCAAATACATATCTCTATATCTTATTTGGGACACCGTTTGCTTCAAGTTATTCTAATCATTGCCGTGCGTGATTGTGTGACTAGTTGAAGCCATCAAGAATCTTCATCCGTGCATAGTGCTCAATTCTATATACTTATCCTATGCCTTTTATTGTGAAGTTGATCCTTACTAACATTGTGAATACTCCACCGGAAATTATTTCCAATATACTCATTGTCTTTGACAATTGATAACCTTGTATGTGGTTGAATGTTTTGGATCATCTTCACCTTGGATTGTTTATTATTGCCTTATTCTATTTCCAACAAATCTTTGTTGCTCCCATGTGTCTTCCTTGTCCCTTTGAAAAATCTTTTGATAAATTCTCTTGATTCATATCAAGTGTTTGTTTTGGAAGACAAACCTTTTCCTTACGGTACATTGTGCCATTGTGAAAAGTGTATAGGGTTTGGTTTATTTTGTTTGAACCTTGCTCTTTTGGGGAGTTTGCTATCTCATTTTTTCTTACATGATTCATTTGCTTGAATGAGATAAATCCTTGAGCATGTTTGCTTTATTTCATCCTTTATGCTCAATGGTTTCTTCTTAGTTCATTTGTTGAACTTTGTTGAACAAATCTTTTGTGATTTGCGTCTTTGATATATTTTGGACAACAAATTTGTTTGGTGATATCTTTATGCCTTATTCGATTCTTTTGGTGTTTTGTCCAAAGTATATCTTTCTTGGATCTTTAAAGTCTTTATGTGTGCTTATATGTAATTTGTTTATATTTGTAGCATGCTTGCCTTGTTTGATCCATCATATAGGGTATACTCCATCAAATCCTAAATGGCTAAGATGTGCATGAAATTCAAATTTCATCTAAATATGCACATATTTATATGGAGTGTGTCCTATATATTGTGGTTTGTCTAACCATGTTGGACCCAATGAGTTTGGGGGCCAAGATGTACTTGAATGATGTTTTAGGTACGTTGGAGATGCAATGGAGGCTTGTCTCATCTATAAGGAAGGTGTTATCACCATATGAGAATTGGAGTCAAGACTAGGATGATCTATGAACTCCTATCTACTACATCATGCCATTGCTATCTCGGTAACAAGTATCTTATTCATGCATACTCATATAGCATCCAACCTCTTGTAGGTTGCATCTTGGCATGAAATTCTTTATTTAGAAAATATTGAGGTTCTTGAAAAATCCTTTTAAAGAAAACTTCTTATTGTACACTTGAGTAATTTGAGAAGATGCATATGATGGGGATATATATATATCATGTTTATGATTCACTTATCCCGAATATGCCCTCTAGCAATTTATTGCATATCAATTCCTCAAAGAACTCTTATGTGCAATATTGATGAAATTGAGAAATAAATCCGCATTTGTGATACTTGTTGCCTCTCTCAAAACATTCCAACTATCTTTACTTCCCTTATTGTTGGTTGTGATGTTTTTGAGATTTTACTTGTTTGAAGCTCATTCATATACCATAAGTGAAAATTGGAGCCATAGGCTATATATATGCTTTATTAAGCAAACATCCTTTGGTATATTTTATGACTTCATCTTGGATACCTTGTCTTATCTATTTTATTAACCTCTTGTGTGTGCATGTTTCTTTATGGATCACTTGTCCACTTTAGAAACTCATATACATAAGAGAGCTAATCCATCACCTTGATATCCTTGTTCTTTGCCAACCATCTTCTTATCCTTTTGATTTTAGTGTTGTTGGTAAAGAAGATTTATGAGTGCTTAGTTTATTTGTTTTCCTTCTTGCACTCATATCTCGTAATTGTTGGACTAAAGTTGTTCTTGATAAGCATACTCTCTTTATCTTAGTTGTGTTCCAAATGATATATAGGGAGTGAGGATTCCATGTTTGTGCATATTGTATTCAAATACAAACATTATAAATTGTGCACGAACCTTGGGGAGCTTTCTTATTTTTAGAGCACTATATCTCTCTTATCATGATATCTTTGTTTGTCCAATTGGATCGTTGATTGCTTACTTTATTTGTTGAAGCTCACTTCACCATGTTATCTTTATGCAATCTTTGATCCTCAATATAGTTTGACTTCCTTCAAATATTCATCATTGGATATGTGCACTTGATTCCACTCAAATTATGAGAAGTGCACACTTTGTGGAGGAACTCACATTATATTGGCCTTCTAAATTTTTCACCCATTTTGACAATCGATGCCAATGGGGGAGAAGTTTAGAGGGTTTAAGGGAATGGTTTTATACTTAAGCTTGGTTTGTGCTTAAGTGTTTTGCCTCTCATGCATTCCATATTTATATGTCTTGCATGGTTGTATATATATAGTGGAAACTATCCCAAAGGTTAATCTTGACAATATATGCAATGAATTCATGTTCATCACACGTGCATACATTGTGGGGGAGTTTTCTCTATATATATTGGTTCCACTCACATCTCTTGCATGTGTTGTAGTTGTGTGAGTAGAGCCGGTTTTGATATGGGCTAGTAGCTTTGTGTTACTTGACCATATCAAATACAACCTCTTGTATACAACTTATTCTCGGATAAGTTGCGTACTTGTTTCTAATATTCATTATATAAACCCTCTTATTGTGGTTGTCATCAATTACCAAAATGGGGGAGATTGTAAGGGTACATTGCCCCTATGTGTGGTTTTGGTAATTAATGACAACCCCTATGGACTAATGTTTTCATTGAGTTTATATGAAGGAATATTCCATAGGTACTACTTGTACTCCATGTGTTGGATTCAAGTATGGATGCCATGAAGATAAAGGTATACCTTGTGTATTGGCATCAAGATCATCGGTATGAAGATATATATGTGATATGATCAAGAAGAAGAAATGAAGATGGAGTTCTTATGTGGAACTCAATATTAGCCATGCTCTATCTTAAGTGAGTATGAGAAGATACAAGGTTGAGTTGGGCAAGTTCAAGATGAGCATCTTGAGTGGATCACATGCTTGAAGCTTGTCGTCCATTTGGTGATAATGGACATGTGAAGATGTGTATCAATGGAGCTTTCCCATCATAGTGTATGGGGAGCATTTGTGAGTCTTCACAAAGCAACATTGATCAAGAGAGGCATTCCGGCTTGAGTGAAGCTTGAAGAGTTATCATCAAGATCAAGCGGGATGCGCAAGGCAAAGGTATGGCCTTGCTAGGTTTTCCTTTTACCGGTCTCAAGGTGGTTGATGGGAGACCGGATTATAGGATACATAGCCGCACTATTAAGAGGGGCTTTCGGTTGGGTAACTTGATCACATCGTTTTAGGGAGCTCAATCCTTTGCATACTTTGCATATCCGTATTGCTTCTTGGTGTTTCTCTGTGTGAGGTTCTTGAGCTTGTTGCTAGCTTTACAACAAGCCCAAGTTCATCGAAACGGAATCCGCATGCATCTTCTATTGCGTTTTCGAGGTTGGGTGATTTTACCGTTATTCATGATATAAGGTTCTACCTTTTATATTCATGATAAAATCCCCTCCTATAGATTCTTGTGTTTTCACTTTCCATAGGATAGCATTTGTTGTTATCTTCCAAACAAAACTGGTTTCATTCGAATCGGGGTTCGGGAGCATTTGTTATTAAAGAAAAGGAAAAAAGAGAAAAGAAAAAAGAAAAGAAAAGAAAAAAGGAGGAGGAGCAGCCGCCGTCACCTGGGCCGCCGGCCCACCCGGCCGAAACCGGCCCGGCGCTCGTGCCATCCGGCGGGATCCAGTGGGCTTGGCGGCTCCTCCGCCAGCCGGCCACGGCCGCTGCTGCCGGCTGCTGCTCAGGACCGGCGCCCTTCCCCTTATCCGCCCCGCGCGGCGGCCATTGCGGCCGGTCCCGGATGGGCCACCGCATCGTCACAATCCGCCGGCCGTGGGCTGGCTTTTCCTTCGTTTTTCTTTTTTCTTTTCCCCCAACAGCTATTTTCCCCCTTAGCTATAAATAGACCCTTCTTCCACCTTGAGCAAGTTAGTTCTTCCCATTCTCTCTCCTCCATTGCTACTATTTGAAGAACTTGCTCTTCCTCTTGAATCCTCCAACCATTCTTGCTCATATTTGAGGATTTGTGAGAGTGAATCTAGATCTACACTTCCACCAAACCAATTCTTCTCTAAGTGAGGGAATCTCTTGGGATCTAGATCTTGGAGTCTTTGGTTGACTTTCCCCTTGTTCTTCCTCTCCAATCTCATCCTAGCATTCGTTGCTTTGGTGGGATTTGAGTGTGAAGGACTTGAACACCTCCGGTGTTCTTGCTTTGCATCATTGCATAGTGTTGAGCTCTCCACCACGATTTGTTCGAGTGAGAGACCGCGAGCTTGTTACTCTTGGAGGGTGACCTCCTAGTTGGCTTGGTGATTGGTGCTCCGGTGATCTCTTCAAGAAGATTGTGAAGAGGCCCGGGCTTCTCCTTCGTGGAGCTTGTGAAGTGGTTGTGGAGCTTGCCATCTCCGGAGCGGAGGAAAAAGCTAACCATAAGGAAAGGGCCATTATCCTTCGTGGGTGTGGTTCGGAGAATAGGGTGAGCCTTCGTGGCGCGGGGAATCCTTCGTGGGACCTCCACTCCTCCAAACGTGACCTTGTTGCAAAGCAAGGGAACACGGGAATACATCCTCGTTCCGCGTGCCTCGGTTATTTCTATACCCGAGCTCTCTTTCCTTGTGATAGCCATCGTGCTTGAAGTATATATATATCTTGCTATCACTTGTGCTACATATATCTTGTGCCTATCTTGCTTAGCTCTAGTTGTTATTGTTATACCTAGTTGAGCTTAGCATATCTAGGGTTTGTGCTTGTAAACTAAACAATAGTTTAATTCCGCATTCTTACAAGACAAATCCGAAAGAGTTTGTAATTGCCTATTCACCCCCCCTCTAGGCGACATCTCGATCTTTCAGGACAAGAATACATGCAAAGATGAAGGGAACCCGTGGAACGTTGCACAGTTGTGACGTTTTTGCGCCTGGAAGGAAGCCAATATAGTAGCAACTATGTAAACATACATTGTACCTGAACAGCTCACAAGTTTTCAGACGCACTCTTTTCCTTTCAGGGCACCGAGTGGGGCTGAAAGGTTTTTAATGAGGCAGGCTTGTGACGCTACAGGGCCGGTGTCGACATCAGTTGTTCGCGAGAGGGAGAGAAGAGGGGAGTTGCGGTGTCGGTGGTTTTCGCGAGAGGGAGAGAAGAGAGCTGTTTGCGAGAGGGAGAGGGCCGGTGTCGACGTCGGTTGTTCGCGAGAGGGAGAGAAGAGGGGAGTTGCGGCGTCGGTGGTTTTCGCTAGAGGGAGAGGGCCGGTGTCGGTGTCGTCGTCGGTACTATATATACTAACTATATTACTAACTTAATACACCGCCGGTGTCGGCGTCGGCGTCGGTACTATATATACTAACTATATACAAAATAACTAAACTAAACTAAATACAAAATATACTAACTATATACAAAATATACAAAATAACTAAACTAAACTATATATACTAACTATATACAAAATAATTAAACTAAATACAAAATAACTAAACTAAATCCAATATAATTGAACTAATTGCTAACTACTAACTAAAACTAAATACAAACTAATTAAACTAAATACAAATTAAATAACTAACTAAATTACAAAAAAACTAAATGAAAAATGGCCGGCCATACTGGCGTGCGTACGACGAGTACTGCGCAAGGACGATGGCGCGAGGTGGCGGGGGCGGCGCAGAGGTGGCGGCCTGCGGGCAGGGAAAGCTTTCGAAGGCGCGGGAGCGGCGGAGAGGGGCGAGGCGCAAGAGGGCGAGGGAGGCTGGCGGCGCGCGGTGAAGCGCGAGGGCGGAGGCGCGCATGGCGCCTGGCGCGCCGTATCGATGTCTAGGGTTCCTCCGGTGTCGCGGGTGGGCGGCCGGCCCGCGACGCGCTCCATACATACCCTTTGTCGCGGGTGGAGGCACGGCCCGTGACAACCCCTTTTATCGCAGGTCGTGCCACCACCCGCGATAAAAGGGGTCTTTATCACGGTCGTGGCACGACCCGCGACGGGGGTGGGGCTGATCCGCGTCGCATCCAACGGCTCCGGCCGTTTGATTCCAACGGCATGGAGCCGTTGGACGCGGATCAGCCCCTGGAGTCCTTTTCTGTTTTAATAATAAACCCTTATTTATCTATTTTAACTTAATAAAAACTATTATTTCAATAACTTTTAAATGGTAACTCAAATAGAAAAGTTTTATATATGAAAATTGATCAGAAAAATCCAATGAACATTAATATGACATCCATATAACTATTTGCATCTCGCATCATATCAAACATTGATAGTCGTGTATGTTTCACCCTAATGATATGCGGAGTGACACCGACTAAGGTTTCCCCATGCCATGTGTCGCTGTCGCTTCCACGTGCCTTGCCCCGTCTCTGCCGGCGTGCGACATGTGTAGCCGTGGCTTACACGTGCCATGCCCCGCGTGCGCTATATAGAGCGCCCCGTGCGGGCGCAGCCACACGTCGTTAGCGCCTCCGCTCATTCATCTCCGGGATGCTGCCACGTCGTCGAGGGTCGTGCAGTTTCTGTGGCATTCGAGTGCGTCCGAGCAGTAGGTTCTACACCGAGATACGCGCTGGTGGCTTCCGCCTCACCCTCGGCACGTACAACACGCCGGAGCTGGCGGCGCGCGCTTACGACGCAGCGGCGTGGCGCTTTCGGCGACCACGGCGCGACATGAACTTCCCGGATGCTGAATCGCTAGAGGAGGCGGAGTTCCTCGCGCCAGCGCCGTGCCTCGTCGACAACGAGGACCGTCGCCGGCACCGCCAGGTGCAGCGCAAGATCGCCATCGCCGAGCATGACGAGCGATGCGCTTGGAGGGCGCAGTTCCCGAACGACGTCGACAACACCGACGCGTTCTTCGCTGACCTCAGGGCACAACGCAGGTCCAACATGCGCCACCGTCGGGCCGTCGCGGTTGGTGGGTGCAACCGGGACTAAAGCTGTCGGCAAGATAAGGACGCGTGGGTGGACGCACTGCTCGATGTGATAAAGCATGTAGCGCACGACGCCCTGTCGAAGGAACAAGACAAAGTAGAAGCGGTGCCGTGCTTATAAAAGGAGCATCGATACGCCTTGCCAAGCAGTGTTGGGGAAAGGGTTGGGAAATCTCCCGTGGCGCAGCTTCTCGAAGATGTTGTTGGTGCACACGCCCTACGGCATCTTCGGAAGCTGCTCGGAAAACTTTCCATGCAAGCCCGCGAAAGACTTCATCTCCTCTAACTGTTGGGGAAAGGGTTGGAATCTCCTCGTGGTAGCCTCGAAGATGTCGTTGGTGCACACGCCCTACGGCATCTTCGGAAGTTGCGTCTCGGAAAAATTTCCCTGCAAGCCCGTGAAAGACTCCATCTCCTCTAACAGTGTTGGGGAAAGGGTTCTCATTATTACATAAATGTAGAGATTGTCTTGGGAAATATGTATGAAGAATACATTATTACATCGGCATCTATTGATGTGATCTTCTATGCCGTAGCCATGGAGAATCTTCATCATTTAGCAAGATGCTTGGGTCAATTTTCACCGTGAAGGGCGGAATTTCTTTAAACTTATTATAATCTTCTGACATGTCTGTCTTGTCATCCACTCCCACGATGTTTCTTTTCCTTGAAAGAACTATGTGGCGCTTTGGCTCCTCAGTTGATGTATTCTTTTGTTAATTTCTTTTTCTCGATTTGCTAGACATGTCCTTCACGTAGAAAACTTGAGCCATCTCGTTGGCTAGGACGAATGGCTCGTCCATGTACGCAAGATTGTTGAGATCCACTGTTGTCATACCGTACTTATCGTCTACCTGTACACCGTTGAGCTTCACCCATTTGCATTGGAACAAAGGGACCTTAAAAGTGGGTCCATGGTCAAGTTCTCATATCTCCTCTATGTACCCATAATATGTGGTGGTCTGCCCATTCTCGTCTTTTGCATCGAAGCGGACACCACTGTTTTGGTTGGTGCTCTTTTTATCTTGGTCGATCGTGTAAAATGTATTCCCATTTATCTCGTACCCTTGGAATGTACATATGTTTGAAGATGGTAACTTGGCCAACAAGTACAGCTGCTCTACAACAGTGGTGTCACTCATGAGATGTCTTTGCAACAAACTGCCGAAGGTATTCATGTGTTGACGTGTAATCAAGGACTCGGGCTGCCCCGGGTTTATTTCTCGTAAAACATTCTTGTGTTTCTCGATGTGGAGCCACCAAGGAATTGTATAGAACTGTGTAGTGTGCTTGATTGAAAGAAATCTTGTCCCTGCACACCATTGCTTTCCTTCGTAGTGTGCCTTTTCCAGTCGGCCTCCCCTCATACCGAGATTCAGGAACACCAATCGGCTTAAGGTCAGGAAAAAAGTCAACACAAAACTCAATGACCTCCTCAGTTCCGTAGCCCTTTGAGATACTTCCTTCCGGCCTAGCGCGGTTATGAACATATTTCTTTAAGACTCCCATGAACCTCTCGAAGGGGAACATATTGTGTAGAAATACAAGACCGAGAATTCTAATCTCTTCAACTAGGTGAACGAGGAGGTGCGTCATAATATTGAAGAAGGATGGTGGGAACAACAACTCGAAGGTGACAAGACATTCGACCACATCAGCCTGTAACCCTGACAAAGTTTCTAGATCCATTACCTTCTGAGAAATTACGTTGAGGAATGCACATATCTTCACAATGGCTAGTCGAACATTTTCTGGTAGAAGTCCCCTCAATGCAACTGGAAGCAATTGTGTCATAAGCACGTGGCAGTCGTGGAACTTTAGGTTCTGGATTTTTTTCTCCTCCATATTTACTATTCCCTTTATATTCGACGAGAAATCTGACGGAACCTTGATACCGAATAGGGCTTCAAAAAATATTTCCTTCTCTTGTTTGGTAAGAGCGTAGCTGGCAGGCCCTTCAAACTTCCCTAGATGATTGTCGTCTCGTCCTTTATGATGTTCCTGGTGCTCACGTGCTTCTGTTGTATCTTTTTTCTTCCCATACACGCCCAGAAAACCTAGAATATTCATACAAAGATTCTATGTCAGGTGCATCACGTCGATTGCAGAGCGGACTTCCAGGACTTTCCAATATTCTAGCTCCCAAAAAATAGATTTCTTCTTCCACATGGGCGCGTGTCCGTCAGCGTCTTTCGAAACAGGTCAACTGCCTAGACCCTTTCCAAAGATAACATTTAAATCCTTGACCATGTCAAATACATTAGCACCACTACGGGAGACAGGCTTAGGACGGTGTTCTGCCTCGCCATTGAAATGCTTGCCTTTTTTCCTTAAGGGATGCCTGCGCGGAAGAAAACGGCGATTGTACGGGTACACATTTTTCCTACTTTTTTCCAAATATTTACTTTCAGTCTCATCTAAACAGTGTGTGCATGCATTGTATCCCTTGTTCATCTGTCCTGAAATATTACTAAGAGCAGGCCAATCATTGATGGTTACGAATAGCAACGCTCGTAGGTCAAATTCTTGCTCGGTGTGCTCATCCCACACACGTACACCTGGTTCGGCCCACAACTCCAAAAGTTCATCAACTAATGGCCTTAGGTACACATCAATATCATTGCCGGGTTGCTTTGGGCCTTGGATAAGCACTGGCATCATAATGAACTTCCGCTTCATGCACAACCAAGGAGGAAGGTTGTAGATACATAGAGTCACAGGCCAGGTGCTGTGACTGCAACTCTGCTCCCCAAAAAGATTCATGTCATCTGCACTTAGACCAAACCATAAGTTCCTTGCCTCACCCGCAAAATCCGGGAACTCTCTCCCGATGTTTCTCCACTGCCGACCATCAGCGGGGTGCCTCAACATCGCGTCTTTTTTACGTTCTTCCATATGCCATCGTAACAACTTGGCATGCTCTTTGTTTCTGAACAAACGTTTCAACCGTGGTATTATGGGAGCATACCACATCACCTTCGCAGGAACCCTCTTCCTGGGTGGCTCGCCCTCAACATCACCAGGGTCATCTTCTTATCTTATACCGCAATGCACCACATATCGGGCATTTGTTCAAATTCTCGTACTTCTCACCGCGGTAGAGGATACAGTCATTAATGCATGTATGTATCTTCTACACATCTAATCCTAAAGGGCAGACAAGCTTTTTTGCTTCAAACGTACTGGCGGGCAATTCGTTATTTCTTGAAACAGCTTCTTCAATATTATCAGCAATTTTTCAAACCCCGAGTCAGTCACACCGACCTCTGCCTTCCATTTCAGCAATTCCAATACGCTACCCAGCTTTCTCTGCCCATCTTCACAACCTGGGTACAACAATTTGTGGTGGTCCTCTAACATCTTGTCAAACTGCAACCTCTTCTTATTTGTGCCACAGTCTCTCCTTGCATCAGAAATAGCCCGACGAAGATCATCATCAACAGGATCATCTGGTGCCCGTTCTTCACCTCCGTCTGCTTCATTGTCTTCCATTGCGGTATCATCGTAATATTCAGAGAACATAGGTTGGTACTGGTCATCGTTATCTTCTTCTTCATCGCCGTCTTCCATCATAACCCCTTCTTCTCCGTGCTTGGTCCAAACATTATAGCTGGACATGAATCCGAACTGAAACAGGTGGCTCTTAATGTTTCTTAAGCAAGAGTAATCCTTCTCATTCTTACATTTCAGACATGGACAAAACATAAATTCCTGTTTCGACTTGTTGGCCTCGGCCACAAGCAGGAAAGAATCCACGCCCTCTCTGAAAGCGGGAGCGAATTGGTTACCGTACATCCATGGATGACTCATCTGCATCATAGGTACAATTATGGGTCAGATACAATTACCATGCTAAAATTAGTATTTTGCGGACTATGTATACGAGAAAATAGTTGCTAACCTTTTAGGATCAAAAAGAGAAGAAATTTTATCAAATAAAATCAAGTGGCCTCCTCACAAACATTTCATCAAACACCTCTTGTGCACAAGAAGAAAAAAAGAGCTAGCACAAACCTCTCCACCTTTCACCACCAAGAAAAAAAATGTAGGGAGGTGGGGGGCAGGCTGTGTATATATAGGGCTGACCCTTTTGTCGCGGGTTGTACCACGACCCGCGACAAAAGGGGTGCCAGCAGGCGGCACCAAGCCTCAAGCCCCTTTTGTCGCGGGCCGTACCACGACCCGCGACAAAAGGCCCCAGGAAACGCAAAGGGTTTCGGAGCGACATGGTCAGGCTATTTGTCGCGGCTCCAGACGGGCCCGCGACAAAAGGCTTCCACAGAAGCCCTGTTTTCCACTAGTGCGCTGGCAAATACTGTAGAACTGAAACGTTACTTTATAATTTCATTATTTTCACTGTAATTTTTTTCCTTTTCTTTCTAAAATCACATACCTATTATGATGTGAAACTTATCTGTCATTTTATGAGCGATTCGACTCGTTTTGTTCCATCCACGAAAACATAAACATAAGCTCGATGCAAGCCGGTGGCCTGCTCTGCTTTTCATGATCTAGACAATAGCCCATTTATTGACGTGCAAAACACCAAGAATCCCAATCCTAGCAGATATCATGACTAAGAATTCCTCTAGCAAAAGTGGCGCAGCGGGGTGTCGGCGAACGACCCATCCAACACCCCGGCGGCGATAATGCTATAAGCCTTCTCCGTCATGTGGATGCCGTCCCAGCTGGCGAAGCCCAATGGGTTGCCCCATAGCGTCGCGTTCTTGTAGCACGACTTGCCGGTGTGGTACTTCCCGTCGCCGCCGCAGCACGCCACGAGCGGGTCGGCGATGCCGAACTGCTGCGGGTTCCGCACGAACTGCATAGCGGCGCCGTAGTAGTCGGCGTAGATGACCTTGGCGCCGGGGTTCTTCGACCGGAGCCGGCCGACCTCCTGCTTCAGCGCCGCGTTGTGCCTCTGGGAGAAGTCATTGTACCACCTCAGGCACCCGTGCTCGTCGTAGTCCGACTGGTTGCCGCTCTGGTGGGCGTTCAGGTACACCGGCACGCACCCGATGGGGAAGTTACCAGGGACGACCACCGCCCTCGCGCCGAGGTCGATCACCTCCTGCACGGCGGAGCCGATGCGGGCCACCACGTCGGGGACGTACTGGTCCGGCGTGTCGCGTGAGTTTTTGGGGTCGCCGTTGAACCAGAAGTTATAGTCGTTCCCGCCTATCTCACCCATCAGCACCAGGGACTCGTTCAGGACAGCCTTCGTGGAGCCTGTAGTGTCACACCAAGAGAGAAACAATTATACGGAGTATATATTTATCGAGTAAAGTTGCATGTACCATGTATGTTAGCGGTAACTCTCACCGGGAGCGATGCGGGCGAGCACACTCTTGAACGAGGCCAGCTGCGCCCCTAGGTCGGACGGCACGCCCATCGTGAAGTTGTACTTGCTCTTGTAGTACGACGGCGGCAGCGCTATGGACGCAAACACAGCGAAGTTGGCGCCGGTGGCGAACTGCCCCGTCTTCTCCTCCGGGATGCTCGGCGGCAGCAACGGCAGGTTGAACGCCTCCGCTGAAACATGCAATTTCATCATCATTAGCTAAAAGATCGATCACATCCAACTAGATATCCATGCCGGCGATGTACGGGTACGGTGGCTCACCATAGAAGTCGACGAGGACGCGGCCGTCGCAGATGCGCCCGCTGGGGCGCTTGAAGAAGGTCATGCCGAAGGGGAGCTCCTTCAACGGCGACTGCCCGTTGCCGATGTCGAACACGAAGTTGCCGGTGTCGATGATGGAGTCCCCGAACGAGAAGATGCGCTTGTAGCTGCACCCGTCGCACAGCGCCACCTCTGCTTTGACAAGCAGCACGACGGCGACGACGAGCAAGATGGCGGAGGAGGAGCACGTGAGACGCCCCATATCTTCTTCTTCTTCTTCTTCCTAACACAAACGTTCGTGTTGCTGCTAGCTCCTGCTACGTACCTATGTAGGTGCTTCTCTCCGTCCTAGGTTTTGCTGTCCTTTTATAGACAGACGTTTTTTAAAAGGGGAATGTGTGATTAATTTGGAATGCGTATCAGCATTTGTATCAAATCGGGATCATGTCACGCGCGGGGGTGTATCGCAAGAGATTTGTTTGCTTCTATTTGTGTACATACATGCAGTCCCTCTCAAGGAGAAGATATGGGTTTTATGGCATTCTTATTACTCCAGGAATTATGTACGCGATATATATAGAGGAACCAACGAATTATGAGGAAGGTATATCTTAATTTTATGCAAAAGATTCGGCTCTATGTACAAGTCCTTTTTTTTAAGGTATGTACAAGTCATTTAGCCTTCATGCCTCAGCAAAGTATATATTTGGTACTCTAGTTTTCCACAATGTAATAGGGGATGTGAAACGAATAATGAGCAAGTTAACCTGATTTAGGGGTGGAGATATAAGGGCATGTACAATTGTTATATCTTAGGATGCCACATAGGATAATTGATGATATGGAGGAAAGAGAAATAAAAAATCTAACCACATATTTAGGGATGTCTCATTACTAGAGATAAAAATAAAAAATAATCCATTGTATATTATGTTTTGTTGTTATATCTAGACTACGTGGCGAAGTTAAGATAAGACGGTCTTATCAACCATTGTTCATGCCCTAATGAGGCACTCCCTTTGTCCCTAACCCGATTCTAATTTAATTTATAAACTTAGTAAAAAAAGGCATTGTTTTCTAACTTTGACCAAATATATTTAGTAAAATATGAACAACTATAGTAGTATTAAATAAGTTTATTATGAAAATATATTATCATGAGTCTATTGATTTTCATTTGGTATTACATATCTTCATATTTGTGTATATATTATTGCTCAAACTTTGAGAGAATTGAACTTTTTATTTGATGGAGGGAGTATCTCTTAGTTTTATGCAAACGATTTGGCGGTGGTGGTTAAAATTATTTTTGAACATACGGCGTAGGATACGTTTCTGTATTAAAATGTAAGGAGAATGTATAAAACATGTACAGATACAAACATACATAGAAAGGATTTGGCTGCTTCTGCCAATATATAAAGAATGGACGAAGAACATATCTAATGAACACAAAGATAACCTCACCGAGGGACATGCCCCCTTGGCCCCTTGCACTGCCGCCGTGGAAGACACCAAAGTTTGCTTGTCGCACAACATCACAGTTGAACCTCTCATCTTATTCGGAAGACAATACGATGCACCCAAGTTTGATCGTTGCAAAATTGCAGTCGAACCTCTCGTGCTGCTGCATGTAGCTAAAGCCAGAAACTGACTCCAGACAATTCACAAGATCCAACTTTCTCCTAGCGAAACGATATGAAATAATTGCTGACTTGGAGGAAAGAGAAATGAAAAAAAAGGTACGTCTTCTTCCTTTTTTAACTATCATGTCATCTTTTTGATCTAAGAGAAATTGTTTGCTCTTCACTGTACCACATGTCCACATGTCTTGGTCAGGCGTTTTCGAATTAAGTTCGGCACACATATATATGTTTGGACACATACAGGCATCAATTGTAGAGGTAACGCCTAGAGATAACCAATTGCAAAAGTTGGTCATCGTTTTTGTTTCTTGAGAAGGGTCTTTGTTGTCATCTTTACATGTCGTGTAGGCCACATTCTCTAGCAGGTTTCGGATATCAATTTTGACATGTTAGATCACTCCGATCAACAGCGTCACTACAATGGGGAGGCCCTTCATGGGTGAAAGGCCTCCATCGCCCCCCTCATCATCCCTGCGGTTTGGGAGGCTTGGAAGAAACGGAAAGCACGAGGTGCTACACGCTAGCAACGTCACCATCACAATTAAGAATGTGAGATGAGAGGATGCGGGCACGACAGGGCTGGGTCGTTTGAGTCCTGGCCGGCTGATGTTCCTTCGGTTGTTGCACTTCACTCTTAACACTATCGCTGCTTGTAGCTGATCCAGCCCCAAGCATGGTAGTCCAACCGTCCACTGTTCAAAAAATCATTCCATCCAACCATTAATTCGCCGATTAATCGCTACCCGGTGATCATCTATTTATAAACTCATTTATCGGCTAATTAACTCATTTATCGCTCAATTAATTAGTTGATTTGCCTATTAATTACTAATTGTTAGCCGACCAAGTTGACACCGATAAGCGATTTCCAAAACATTGCCACTGTTTAACAATATTTTTGGAGGTCCGGTTAAAATTTGCACTGCTTTCCGTGTGCGCACTCCAAATTTAGGAAACGTTAAACTTCCCAAAATGCAAGCAATCAGCAAAACGTTGATGAGCAAGCAACTAAATCTCGACAATATTTCTCAGTTGCTAGAGATTCCAGCCAGCTAGTGAAACAAAAAACATGCAGAGCCAGCCAGAAAGCGTGCACAAAATGTTTCTCAGTTTCCAGAGACCAATGGAAGAAATCGGAAGCATGCCGCTTATTTTCCCACTAAGATGAGCTTCCATGTACAGTGTACAGTTTTGTAACTACAGGGCAATGGCATCTAATACATACAGGCAAACTCTATTGGGGAGCGAGTTGCTCGCCCTGACTATTAAGAACATCGCAGAAGGTTATATTACACTCGCTATAGAACCAACAGTCCAGCACCAGGTGAAAATTGTGATGGACGGAAGCAATCACTACTAGGAGGATGTCCGTGTCCAAGCTTGTCTTGGGAGTCAAAACAAAATGTATCGTGTATCCATACTTAAGACTTCAGTTAGAAGAATTATCTGCGTGATCAGCTCGGGCATTCTGCAGAATCCTAACTCCTGAATCTAATGTTGTATGTACATGCGTACAGGAGTAACAAACTGTTCTCTTTTACATTTACTGCCGGCAATCTGCAGGTTTCAAAATAGAAACATCAATATTCCCAGACAAACAAAGAAAATTGTGCAAAAACAGGCTGTACAGTAGCTTCAGACAATTTGCCTTGCACAACTAATCGGATAAAAACAACAAGAAATTTCTTCAACCATACAGTAATAAGCTAGTGTATGTAAACTTTGTAAAGACATTACCAGAATCATAAATTAAGTCTGCCAGTATTCTAGTGTCCTGAAGAGCACATGACAGTGCAGTAAAGGTTTAATTTATTAGCGGGTGCATGCAACTGAAAATCTAGAAAGATGTGCCAACTACAATAAACTATATTCATCTTCTATAAAACTCATGATAAGTAAAAACAAGTGGCATTGTCTAACTATAGTAAACACTGTAGGTACAAAGAGAAGCTTAAATGGGTAAACATAGTAAAAACCCTAATGGACACCCGGCAACTAGGAGCCTAAATGACTAAATACTACCCTCATTGACACACAGAGTCAAAACATTATCCTTCCCTAAAAGATCCAGAAGGGCAAATTAACTATGCAATTTGAGCATCCTGCAAGATTGGAGATGATAACAAAGTGGTACAAGACAACAGCACAAAGAGATCAATACGCAGAGTGGTAAAAAAAGGTACAAAAAATAAAACGATGCCATGGGAAGTGGCAATGACTCACCTTTTGTTCAGAATGTGCAGCGAGGAGGGCTAATCAATGTTCCTCGATACACCACTAGCCTAAAGAAGATTTTATCTTGTTCCGTTGTATGCCACCTTTGCGAAGTAAAGGATTTTCTATTGAAAATACAATCAGGCTACCATCCTTGGTTCCAGCCAAAAAGCACTCCTCAGGAGTCACAGCTAAAGACGTTATTATCTTCCCAGCTCCCTCGTACCTCCAAACAACACCAAGTGAATGCATAGAGCGCAGAATGATTTGTCCATGATCACCAGCACATACCATAAACTCTCCGCAACAACTTAGTTCCATGCAATTGAGGCGGCCATTGGATTCTGATGAAGCAATATGTTTTCCATTTATGGAATACATATGCAGCGAGAGATCACTCTCAGAATAAAATACTAGCCTGCCATGCTGTGATGCCACCAACTTTGACAGACCAGCACCTGACGGATGTCGAATGGATCGAACATAAGTCCCCTCACGCAATGTATGAAATATACAAGTTCCATCTTTTGATCCACTGATAACAATATCTAGATCCGTACTAACAAATAAGCATGTGATGATATCATCATGACCACACAAGATATGAGAAGGGTTTTCGATGATAACATGGTCCTTAGTTGATAGATCATTATTTGCATTCTTCGATCTTTTGTCATTTGATCTTCCTCGGAATGCATGCCAGATCATAATAGTTGTGTCGTAACTTCCAGTTGCAATTACACTTCCATCAGATGAAACTGCACAAAAGTGTGTCCTCAGCATGTTAAGGCAAAGGGAAAAGGAAGAATGCATATATGAGGCTTGCTTAGTTGCTAGCCCTAAACGATACTCCCTCTGGTTCACAATATCTGCCCAGAGCACATAGCCATAGATGGCTCAAGAAGTAATATTTCATTGAAGTTTGACACTATCATATAGACATACAACTAATCAATCTAATGGAAGCAAGTATGGTTCAATTCCATTTTATCTTATTACAGTTCTATGTCTCCTACATGTGTTCTGGACGTATATTGTGGACTGGAGGTAGTTTGCTGCTATAATTGCTTAAAGCTGGAGCTTAAAGATGAAATTTAATACTATACACTTCCAGAGAAGTTTAACTACCTGCAACACAGCTGACAACATCTTTATGCTGCCGGATGCTCTGCACAATTCTTCCATCACTAAGAGAAATGATCTGGAAACTGTTCTCCCAATTACCACATAAAATCAAATAGTTATCGCCATGAATTTGGACAGCTGCTAGGCATTGTCTTCCAAACTCAACATTTTCAGCCAAGGAAGTAGCAACTTTTCGGGGAGAAATAACATCAGAGCCAATTCCAAAGAAAGGTTCCTGAAAGAAAATAACATACATAATAAATTTAAGTAAACATAATTATAGAACAATAATGTATCTATTAGATATAATTGTCATTCAGAAGAGACCATTGATCCAGAAAACGTGAAGTTTCCACCAGACTGTAATTGTGTTGTTAGCCAAAGCTTTACTGAAAGTATGAGCCCCTCACTCATTAAGACAACATTTGAATCCAACAAGTCAATGAACAATACAGATGATGAAGAGTTGATTGCACTAGGGACAACAGAAGTAACTGTTATCGACTGTGGAGCAAAATATAGTGGGTGGGCAATTGGTATAGGCGGTCCTCTTCTTGGGTGTTTCTTCCGGAAAATTTGAATGGGTGTCTGTCCAAAATTTGCAATTTGGTCTTCAATAGCAGACTTCTGCAAAATATCATCCATGTTTTCCAAATCAACTGCACCCTCGTATGTCAAATAGTAAAATATGTTTGCTGCCTGCTCCAGGTAATTGTAATGTGATTAGTGAGGCCAAACTGTGAGAGCTAAGAACTGAAGTGTGCTGCAAAATAGTGATAAATCATTTACCTCAACAGCAGGCTTGCCACGCTGCTTATAACCAAATATGAGGTCAATCCAGTGATGAAGATTAGAGCTTACATATTCACTTTCAAGGGCCTCTCGATTGATATGAATGAACTCTTCAGGTGAACCCTGCATGAGACATATTTCCTTCGGTCATAAATTCTCGTTCCATAGTATGCACTATATCTTGTGTATCTTTAACCAGCAAGAACCCTTTCAAATATTTAGATTGGTTGAGTAGATTCACTCAAAGTTTATCAACAAAATTGCAGAAATTATCCATTACCTTTGCCCATGGAGGGAGACCAACACCACCTAAAGGTTCACCGTCCTGCTTTACCCCAAAGTGATACGAATTTAAATTTTCAAGAAATTCGGGCATGTAAAAGAATTCAGGTGTAAGCTCTTTAACGTCACTTGTATTTGACAGGCAGTTCCTGTATGTGCTTTCAATACTCTGAAAGAGACGATCTGCATGGTCAAATTTACCACCCTGTATAAACATATAAATTAACGTATTAGCTAATATGCTTTAATACTATTTGCGGTTCAGGGAAAAATATGCCATGAAAGAATATAGACGCATCGTAAATTAATCCTCCCTTGTTGTGAGAGAAAATCATATTGAAACTAGTAAGGAAATACTCAGAACAAAGTGAAAAACCACAAAGGACAATGAATTATGAACAAATGCAATGCCAACAGAGGGCATGATAACAAGAATATAGGACCTGAAGATTGCGGTGTAGAGCAGTAAAAGGCTCAAGCCTTAGAAGGTAATAGAGAACAATTCCCATGCTAGAGTAGTGTGATCCATAATAAAAACTGCAAAAGAGAACAGAAGTTTGATGTAATGAGTATCTAAACTTGGGACACAAATAAATGTTTGAAAGAATACAAACCTTGGTATATCAGGATCACAGAAACTAAGATATCTATCTTCAAAAACCTGCACATTGCATATTGTTTATTGGATGTTTACCAAAGATGATGACCAGAAGAGACAGTACTCCATAGCTCGTAAACATACCTTAAAGCGTTTTGCATCCAGTGCACCAACTGGCTTTGACAGGTCCCTGAAAGTAGATGACTTGTTAAAATCAAGCTTTTCTGACGAATAGTCGGCCAATATCCAAGGAAATATAGGATACTGAGTTAAATCATTGTAGGATCGTCCAGAAAGAGTATTCAGAATCATTAGGTACTCAAAGTTGCTGATTTCTCTTCTTCTCCAACTTTCTCTGACACTCTCAGCCATTTCCAGTGCGACCTTTCTGTCAACAAACGAAATCACACTATTTTTGTCTTTCGTACTTCCTTTGGGGAACAAAGCATCATTCCTCAGGGAAACTAAAAGAGACCCAACATTTTTAGCATCATTTTGGGAGGAAAAATTAAGAAATATAGGTGCATTTGCATCATCAAAGAATATCTCTGTTGCAGTATACTGTAGTAGGTAACGTGTCCAGTGAACTGCTCTTATCTGTCAACAAAGAAAGTGGAGTCAAATATGTGACTGACAATATGCACAAAGAAAGTGGAGTCAAATATGTGACTGACAATATGCACATCCACACACGCAATGAGAGAGAGAGAACACACCCTGGTTATTTTCCACCTTCTATGGTGTTTGATTTTGTTAGATTGACTTTTCAGCAGAGCATCACCAGATTCAGCCTTATTGCCTCGTCCTACATCAGAATTACTCTTCAGATTTTCCACACTTCCCAGCTCATTCTTGGAATCTGATTCTTTTTTATCTTGAAACCTGTTGAAAACAGATGAGCCCCCTGTGCCTTCAACCAGAAACTCGAAAGAAAAATGCATGGCATTTCGTGTGATAGTCAATTGTCCAGCTAGTTTTCTTTTTGGTGTTACAAGAACACAATGAACGGAAGATAGCACCTGCGAAATGAAAAGGAAAACGAAGGGTCTGAGGGAGGAAAAAACAATAAAATCCACAAAATTTTGCATGCACATAACAAAACCTCCTTACCTCAGCATAATCGTTATCTCCACCAGTAGATAATGGCTCTTTCCTATTTTGAACAATAGTAGGATACCCTGAAGAGTCTGCAGAATCTACAGCATCACTTGATGCCTGGTTATCTGTTGGATTATTCTGAGAAGGCTCACTCGTTTCATTGTTATCCTCACATGATTCAGAACTAATATCCCCTGTGATTCCGCGCACTCCTTTCAGAAGGAAGCGCTTCATCTTTTCTGGAAGCTTGGCATTAACAAACGGATAAACAGATGGGGTAGTGTCTTCGTTACTAGATTTGGTGGACAGTGGCTGACAAAGGCGTTCATCAAACTTATAATTACGCTTGAGCTTCAGCCGCCGCCGCCACTTATCCTCTGTCTTATCATGTTTCCAGTGTGTCACCATATTATTTGGAAAAGGACTAGCAGACCATGGTCCTCTTTCATCACTCAAAGCACGAAAAATGTGTATCCATTTATCCTGATATGAAGCACATGTCAGTTATATGCAATTTGAACTACTAAACATCGACTTATTAGGTAAAATTTACTGCAGAAGCAGCTTACTGCAATAATTTGCTGATCCTCATCGAATGCAAGCTTGAAAGCTGCTTTTCTATTGTCATCTGCAGAAACTGCAGCAGTCTTGGCAAACTGTATATCATCCTCAAAGCTCTGGAGTTGTTCTATATCTTCAATCAAGCGCTCATCATGTTTAGAATTTAGTTCCTGGAGCTGCCTTAGGCGATCAGCCTTAGCATCCTTCATGTACTTCACTTCATCAGCAGCCTGGCAACGGATTTTAGAAGAAAAAAAAAAAGATAATATAGAGCAAAGTATAAAAAAAAAATGCAAGGCAACATGTAAGGCATCATATTTGTATGCTATAAAGCACAAAACTTCTGAATAAACGAAAAATGAAGAGAGGGACAAACCATGGCAAGAACACGATCTTTCTGAACAAGATTAAGAATGAACCCAGACTCCTTATTGCTATTTGCTTCAGCAGAATCGTCTCTGCCCGACATGCTAGTGGCAAGCATAGACTTTCCATATATGACAGTTTCAAGAATCAGATGGGACATAACATGGAAACGTGCACCATCATCAAGTTCCCCATACCGGGATCTGACCCTTAGTAAAGACCTGCAGCAAAAGGAAATTACTACAAAAGTCACAATAATAGAAGGGAAGTGTGTACAGTATTATAAGTGTTAGTAGACATACCAAATTAAGAAATGGAGTCTGCTTTTGCATTGATCTTCTTCCGAAATAAAGTTAGGAAGCATTGTTATAAATTGCTGGACACACTTGGATGCATTTTCTAACCCAGCTTTGCATAAATACATAATTACGAGGTGGAAAATGATTCTTGGGAACCTTTCTCCTCTTAACATCATGGCTTTATCAGTAATTTTATTGTTCTTTGCACTTAATGCGGTACCAATGCCCCCAGCTACAACTACAGCAGCCATTTCTGCAGCCGGGATATTCAGAGATTCTACCAACCCACGTGCCCTTTGTCCGATAGATGGAACAGCAGCATTTGATCCCTTCGGTGTCAATCTGTTTTGTCCTTTGCCATTTAAGTTCCAAATAAGAGTCCATATTTTGTCATAAAAGCTCCACCAATCATCAGTCAGCTTATCTCCATCAGAAAATATGTTGCTACTCCAAGAAAGACTGCAAAAGTGCAAACTGAACATGTTTACTGATGATAAATCTGATATTATGAGAAGTTCTGCCTTGCATATCATCGAAACAGAAGACAATCAAATGAACAGAGATATGAACAAGAGTTACTACAGACAGTTTGGTGTCAAATTATCGATCTTAAATTGCCTAACTAGCAAATACCAAGACAATGTGACTTGTACTGCAGCAGCAGCAGCCATCACTAACCCTAAGTATGCCACTTGATATATACTTGATGATAATATCACTGATTTTAGCAGCATAGTCGTCAGTGTTTTAGCATATCATGTTCCCATTAAACTAGACAGATCATCAATTGTGTTTAGCATAACATGTTCTTCACTAAGCTTGTGCTTCCGGCCTATGCTGTGGTCACAATCTCTACTGTGCTAAGTAAAACATAAATGGTTAACTAAAGAACCATTATGTAGCAAATAAGGCACTCTTGGCATCAGGATGAGGTTCCGCACAGGAATACACCGCAGTTTCTAGTGTGCCTAGCTTAGTATAAGTAGTAGATATTTCCAGCACCTTGAACTTTAACATGCACACATTACGTATAAGAAAAAAAATACATGTGGTTGTATTGCAGAAGCATCTAAGCAATTAAATTAGTTTTCAAGATTAGTGACAAACAGATTATATGACTACCATTTTCAATGTGATTCATGAAGGTAAAATAATCCCAGATTTGGACAAGCTTTGATGGTATACAATGAATGGGGCTGCGCTCATATGTACCAACAGAGCAGATATGATTACCTTGTAGGTTGGCCATTTGTCTCGGCATTTATAATTTCTACAACTGCAGAGCTAATGTCATCTTTCTGTGAGCCATCAGATGAAGATTGTGCATTCACATCAGGTGAGTGAAACTGTGTGGAGACAAAAGGGGCAGAATGAGTGGATGACACGGTATACAAAAAACACAACATTTTCTTTCTGTTCTGCACGAAGTATTGCTCAGAGCATACCAGGAGTTTAATTCCAATTTGATCAACAAGCAATTCATCACTCAGCTTCAAAAGATACAAGATATTATCACGGCATGGTTGTGAAATGAAAATGTTTTCATCAGGAGATGTCTCGAGCAGGCTTCCAATGATATCTTCAAAAATGTCTCGCAGCAGACACAAATTCGGTAACTGCCCCTGTAGATTAGCAATATCAAAAGGGTTACTAGAAAAGGGAAGAAGCTACTGAATTGCTATAACATAACCCAAACGAGATAGCACTCGAACCTCCTCAATTTTCAAGAGAAGAAAATTTGTTGTGTCTTCCAGCTGATGCCAGCCACCTTTCACATAGCACAAGCAATAAGAGAGGACTAACGAATACATGTTCCTTGTAAGAATTAGCTCATTGGTCTCCAAATTACTATCCTTCTCTTTTGAAATTGATTTGTAGTTCCTGAAGACATCAAGCTTCACAGATGTCTCAAGCCAAGAGCTCCAGCCATACTCCTGATGGAATTAATTTATGAATTATGATAACACGGAAGTAATTTATATAGGTATAAGGAAAGAAACCGGTAATTACCATAATGGCTTCGACATTTGAGGGGTTTGAATCGAGCAAATCCAGAAGGTCACTCAAGATCTTTGTGCGTGCTGACGCGTCTTGGCAAGATTGCATATATTTAAAAATGCAGACCAACATCTGAGGAACATAAAATGGAGCCAAGCTCACTACTGATGTACTGCTCCTATCTTTTAACTCATTAGATTGGGAACGTTTCTGTAAGACCTGAACAGAAAATATAATCCAGGAATCAGATTATTTGTTTACAGGAGTCTGACATCAGAGGATAGAGAGCGTAGCACGATATTCAAGCTGAAGTTTGCCAAATTACCTGTTTAGGGCTGGCTCCACCAAGAAGAACATCAAAAAAGGTAGCACATAAATGATCTGAAAGTGGAAATTTGAAAAGTCTTTCAGATATTGAATAGAAAAACAGTTGGGGTGTTGCTGATATTCCTTTTCGTATATTTTCAGAAACGGATCTAGGTCGTCCTACAGGAAGGCCAAAGAGTTTTGGTCCTTTTTTCTCAGATGGAACTCCAACAAGAAGCTTTCCAAGAAACTGAAGCCCCAGTAGACGGATTGGTTCGAATTCCCTGAACAACAACTAATGTTAGAAATACACATCGCCAGTAGTACAGATCATAAAGTGTGATATAAAAAAATATTTGATTTACTCATATAAACAAGAAATGTCACGAAATGAAGGCAAAAAATACAGTCCAGCAGCATAGACCCTATCCTTCTCAGAAAAATATGGCCAGAGATTATAATTCAAAGAACAAGAAATGGCTGTGGGCCGCTGACGGCGCCGCTGGATGCAGCTAGGTTGGGCACCTTGCCAGGCAATCTGTGATGCTGAATATGCCCTTTGTTGCGGTCGTGGAGGTCTGGTTTCCTTAACAGGTTCTTTTGCTCCCTTAGCTTGATGCTCGAAAAAATGGTGGTTGATCTTTGTTTTGGGCTGGTCGTGCTAGTGGTTGTTGTCCATGTGGTGCTTGCACAGCTGCCATCGAAAAAATGATCGTGATCTTGTGAGCTCTGCTTTGGCTAACGCTGCAAGCTCTCGTGGTGGATGAATGCATTCCATGCCTTACAAGCTGCTTCTCACTTTGCAGAGAATTGCTAGGGTCTCTTAGTCGTGCCACGGTGAGGAGGAGTGAGTTCTCAGGGCATGGGGTGTCACCACCACTAAGTGTCTTAGGACTGGAGGTACTTAGAATGTTTAGATCGCTTTTGTTTATTTTGATGGGTCATGTCTTTATTGTGGTGTCGTAAACTCAGTAAAGCGCACTAAACATAAGTACTTAATGACTTGGGTCCAACACTTCTAGATGTGTGTTACCTTTTAAGAAGATTGACGAAAATGTAACAACCACCAACAGCATTCACTTGCTCCAAGAAAGATGATAGAAGTGAATTCTGTGAAAGGGCACGTATAATCATGTAAAGTACATCCTCGATACATGCAACATCTTGACTTTTCTCGAAAAAGGACACAAGAGCTCTTATATCATGTGAAGAAACCTTCAGCCTACAACAGAAGTTTTTTGTAATACTGATTATATCTCAAGAGAAAATACTAAGGAACAAATAAATTTGTTAGCATATGAATCAAAGAGAAATATTTTCAGACTTGCGTATCTGGCAAGCATTGAACATGATAATAAGAAGATGATGCAGAAGTTTGGATGGAGAGAAAAACGCAGCATTCTGGAGAGTGAACACGAAAAGAAAAAAAAAGCATCTCTGAATGAACAGTTCAGAGTACTTACTTTAAGCTCATTTCTGCAAGACTCAAGAGGAGAACACGGATCTTCCGAATTTCTTCTATATGCGGTCTCTCTCCAATCAGTTGTTCAGTAACCAGATGTAGTAAAGGCTTAGAAGACCTAGAGTCTAACTTTTCTGAATAGAACTGGCGTACAATGTCAATGATCTTAGGGAGCCCACACAATATTGGTAACAATTTCCCATCAGTCTCAAAATACTGTATAAGAAACAAATAAAGTTCTCTTTGTACTTCATAACTTGAATATGCCCAGATGTGTGGGTTCAGATAAATTTGTGAAAGAGCATCTTTCAATAGAACTTCTGACATACCTGAAAGAGCAGATAGGTTAGTGATATACACAGTTCAGAGAGAGAGAGAGAGAGAGAGAGAGAGAGAGCGAGAGATCACCGCAGTTCGTCAAAACATTAAACATGTACTTCAGTGCTGAAAGAGTCTTCAAATTTAGCAGCTGCGCTGAAACAGATTGAAGCAAGAAACCTAAAATGGAGAATCCAGAAAGAAGATGCATCTGTTGCTGATTTGCTACATTTCCATCCAGAACAGATGCAACAAGCTCAATGACTTGACCTGCCAATTCATCACCAGTGGCAGATTCTCCACTATGGGTGATGGCTTCATCAAAATGTATCAGAAGTGGAAGAAATACAGAGACACCGCCAACACAATAAATTATGTCCTGCAGCAAGCGGCGCGAGCATAACTTTGTGCCACCCATGATGGTTGCCTCAAGCCTGCTCTTGTCAACACTATCAAGTACAGAGGACACATTGAACAAAGTCCTATTATTGCTAGCCTGGAAGTAGAAAAGAACACAATATTCAATTCTCTAGTTCCAGTAACTGGTCAAAAGAAGATAAAATGATGTTCAGGGCCAATTTGTACCTGAGCGTTCAAGCCAAAAATCATCTTTGATGAAATACCATCCCTTGCATCCAAAATTCCCTTGTACAGTGAGTCATTATTCATAAGCAAGTTCTGATCACCAAGGAAAGAGTACATATAACTAGGTCCTAGATTATATATGCCTCTTATTTGTTCAGAAGAGAGAGCATCGGAAAATGCATAAACGGGGCCCATTTGACCAGCAAAGGCAAAAGTGCCCTCAAAACCAAGAGAAGTAGGTTCTTCACCAATGGGCATCAATTCTGTGCCAAGACTGCAGCGAGTCATTACTTCATTAACTTTTGCATACCTGAAAAGAGAAAAATAGTGGCATAAAATATCTCAGCTACTGGAAATGAAAATGGCAGAAAAAAATCCTCAGTATCTTAGAGTTTACAAGATACACAGTAGGTAGGTTTTGCAATTAGGGCATGTGCAGGTCAGCTTTCTGCTCAAAGTTTTAAGAAATTTGCACTAACATCATTTGTCTTTAAAAGGATATACAAAACATGTGAGAATTAATAGTGCTAAGAACCATGTATAGAGACAATATCTGAAAGACTTCACCAACAAGAAATTTCAAATAATCGAACAAGAAAATAGTGGATACTACTTGAAGTCCTTAGATATGATCATTGAAACAGAGCATGCCCAAGAAGTTCAAATGGTGTACCAAAGAAATGAAGAACCACGCACCTGCACTTCTCCGTTGATACTAAATCACCATCTACATAGCATCTCAGCTGGCTTCCTCCAGAGAAAGCTCTCCCTATTGTGTGAGTAACAGAAAGGAATTTCCATTGCTTCGTTGGGAGGCTTAGAGGCAACAAAACACACTGATTCTTTTGACTGACTGACTGCATAGGGTAGGGACATTAATTATGAAATCAAACTTCTATCATCCGATAACTGATGGAGGTAATGAGCTCATGCCATGTGGAAGATGTAGAAGTAATCAATTATGACGAAACATTATAGAGTTTTTATCGGGAAAATGGCTGATTTTTTAAACCATCTTGTTAATGGATACTAAACAACTGTGAATAGCAGAAGACCGAATAGTAGGGGCTAGTAGAAACAGGGCTAGTAGAAACATAGATCATAATCATACTTACGTTAGGAACGGATATACTACGTATAGATAAGGTGAAACCAGGAATGCATCAGTCTGGAAAATGGATACAGTTCTTTTTGATGAAATTAAGACATTTCTTAAAATATATATTCAAAACTAAACAATGATTTTCATGAAAAATGCAACTCGGTCACTATGCGGAATTAAAATACTCCCCAATTTTACTGATCAAAGTTTTTTATCAGAATATAATGTACTTAATGAAAAAGAGTGATTAGTGCAGCTCAACGAATGTTCTAAAAATGAAGCAACCACCTTTACCTCATAGACTAGAGTATTTTTCCCAAGCATAGCTAAAGATCCTTTTCCATTTTCCGTGAAAAAGGAGAAAAGCCCCATCATACCGTTGTCAGGGAAATTTTCCACTCTGAGCCAACAGCAAAAAGATAAACCTTTACTGTAAGGCCATTGAACAGGTGATTTTATTTCAATACCCTGTTGAAGGGAAGAAAGTAGGATACTTAGTTACCACATAAATATTTGAAATTGTGCAGCAAATTGTATTCGGAATAACAAAGAAAACCGCATCACACTGCTTCAATATGGAAAAATCATTAAAATTTTGTCAGAATACTATGGAAAACGATGAAAGTATTGAAAATGATAATAACTCACAGAATCATGACCGCTATACTCAAAGAAAGCTTCAGGTCCCTTTTCCTTGAGCATATGACTAAGACTTGTCAAAAGCAATGAACTATGCTTCTGCTTGACACTAATCTTCTCACCACGCAGGAGAGCGAACATTTTTCGTATATCTTTTCCAGAAATACTATGTCCTCCGATAATCTGAATTAACTCAGCAATTTTGATGACTGTGTCCTCCGTTTCCTCAACTGAAAACCAGTCAAGGAGAAAACTAAGCAATCCTGCTTTGAAACAATAAGTTCTATTTGTAATGGACCCCTTGAGCAATTGCTGTAAGACCACAAGCCCATAATGCTGAAGCGAAGTGCTGCTCTGCCGATCAGAAATCACCAATGTTACATAAAATATACAAATGCAAAATATCAGTGAGAGAGAGAGTGGGAGGGGGCGAACCTTTTGTAGAACATTTAAAAATAGTATAATTACATCTTCATTCTGCAAGCAAATAAGAAATAAAAACATCAGGGTGTAGAATCAAGCAACAATGCAAGTACAATTGAGTGAAGCAATTGAACATACGAGTATGTCATTGCTTTAATCATGAAGACTGCATACCTTTATTGTTGTCTTTTCATCTATCTTAAATGTCCCATCGACAAGCATGCCAAGTAGGGCATCCAAGAGTTTCCGACTTGGTAGCCATTTACAGAAATCCAGTAGCAAGCTTTGAAGTGTTTGGTAGCCCACACCAACCAGCATTCTGAAAGTAGCCTGGATAAGACAAACCAGAATGTTTTTTGAAGAGCATTAAACAAAGAAGGTATATGAGCCATAGTAACTCGAATCGTTGCCAGAAATGCAAGTATGAGGGAGAGGATTATGCCATGTTTCTTTCTAATTGACATTTCCAATTTATCGTTACATAAAAAAATGTTATGTACATGAACACTTGAAAATAGGGGGGATTTTTTACTTGGTGGATAACCTGGGTTGACCAGAAATCATCTGGTTCCACAACAAAGAAAAACCTAGCAACTAATTTGGAATGAATATCTTGGAACAAGATGGCGCAAGTGGCCATCCAAAAATGACCAAAAACTAGCGCTGGTCCCACATAGTTCATACAGAATATGTGTGAAATGAACTCCTTCAGATAGCAAAGTATTTTATTACCTTGGATTCATCGTTTTCAGCAAGTAATTCGGTCAACGTCTGAAGGACATTAAGGACCAATTGCTCTCCAACTGCTTCATCAAAAGTTCCATTCAACAAAGAGACTATATGCAGGAAGCACTCCCCATTGCGAAACAGATTTTGGTAATACTAGCAAAAGATATGAGTGATCCATCAGGCACAATGCACTAGTAAGATGAGAAGAAACAAAGGATAGTACGCAATTACAGTAACCATCTATAAGAATACGTACCACGCGATCTATCAAAATGATCTCTCTCATGTTAACTAATAGATCAATTGATAATTCTGCAAAGTCCTTTTCCTTTTCTTTGGCACGAGTGAAGGTCTCTAAATATTTGGAGCATAGTTGCAACTTTGCTGCATGATCTTGTGATGATAATGGGGGCAACTGATCGTAAGAAAGAACATGGGAGGAGAGAGTTAATTCTAACAGTAACATCAAGAGCGACAAAAAGAGAGAAAGATAATGAACATGATTATACCTTATATAAGGCAAGAACTTGCTCGAGTACATGTTTCCGGAGGTTTTCTTCTTGGAACAAATCAAATAGGCACCCAATACAATTTGCATTATGTAAAACTAGAGTCCTTCCATGGTCAGATATTTTGACATATTCCTTGAAAAGGTGGAAAGCCAGTTCAACACATCTACGAGTATTCTTAATTCTCTCGTCCAAAGAAGGCATCAGAACATTTTCTGGTTGAGAACCATTTCCACTTAAGTCATCTCTACAATTTAACTTCCTTAATTCTTGTGCCTGAAGGCATGCAACCTTCAGGACTCTGGCAAGCACGTCCAATGACTTGAAAGAAGCTAGAGTTTGTTCAGTGGCGAGTTGTAGGATAACATGAAAGCTCTTAAGAATAGCACCAACTAATCCAGGACCGTTAGTGCAATATTCAAGTGCATTTAACAATGCTGAGCATTCTGGCTACAAACAAAACAGAACAAATACATGAATGCCAAAAACAATATCGCAGTATTCAAACTAGGTACTCCCTCTGTCCGAAAATAACCTGCTCAACTTTTTCTAGATACGAATGTATCTATACACTAAAAACATGTCTAGATGCAACCGTATCTAGACAAACTTGAGCAGCTTATTCTGCGACGGAGGGAGTAGAATAAGTAACATCTTATGTGAGGAAGGAGAAATTTCGGAATACCAGGTTATTTGTATTTTCATTCAGTGTTGCAGCAAACTCCAAGAAGGAAATAGCTTCTGACTGAAGGACGTTGACATCCGCTAGATTACTTTTGGAACCAGTTGATTCAGTAGCATCAATTAAATGATCACTTTGTGTGTCTCCAACAATATGATGAATGCACTCCTCAGATGACCCAAAGTAGAAAAATTTCTCTGAGAATATCAGATCCCACAAACCCTCCTCTCGAAAAGATTTGAGTAGAACTGGTGCTGAAATGAGAACCTTCCTAAATGTGCAGAGCATATAATTCTGTAGGCTATTTGCAAGAATCCTGAACCAATCAAAAGAAGTAATCAGTAAATGAAATTTAGAAAAGAAAACAAAGAATTTGAAAATACAGACATTTAGAGATTCGATCACAAACTTAGAAAACATGATACTTCCACACAGGCAAAGCTGTTCACCTCAAAAGGAAAATGGATAGACAGAAGCCCAGAACAATGAACGATTTGCAAAAAAGAAAATGGAGAGTGGATACTACAAGACTAACTACACTTTCGAAAATTACTAATATGTTGGGAAATATCTATCATAAGACTGGATATTCCATTAATGTAATTTGGTAGAGTTAATTATGCAACTGAACTTTCTTAACCAAAATCCTAGGTTGGACAGTGTTTTTCATGAAGCTAATAAAGCATCTTCATAGACTGGAAATACTGAAAACAAAGCATCATAATCAGCTAATCTAGTCAGCAAGAATGTACACATTACAAATGGAGAATAGGAACTTACATTATATGGTTAGGTAATTCGGTGTCACTAGCACAAGCTTTGATGCATGGGAAAACTGTTGAAAGAATCTTTATGATCCACCTTACACATTGCTCCCAGTACGCCAATGAGATGGATAGAGAAATTTGGGTAACAACAGTTGCCCCAGGACAGTACCTGACCTCATTAGGAGGAAGAAGAAAGGAGCAAAGTGCCATGCTTAACTTCACAGAATACTCATTCCATTCTGTTGTATCGAGAATATCAACAGGACTTGGGAAAGATTCCAATGTAGCTGAAGTCCCTGTGCTTTGTCTATCGATTTTCCAGTTGGGCACTTGAGGATCAAGAAATTTCTGCTGATTAAACTCCTGAAACATAAATGCAGGCCAGCAGATGCTGTTCGCAAATTTATGTATCCGCCCATTTTCACATAAGAACTGCAAGTTGTTGACATTACCGAAACTGAATAACAGTCAAGGAGCCAAGAGAGATAAATAAAGCAAAACAGAAAACAAAATTCTGACAAAGTGGTGAGCAATGACCTCTCATACATAAAGTTAGCACTATCAGTCTACACCCATGATCTAATTGGAGCTCTTATTTATATATTATATCATTGCTCCAGAAAGGAAGAATCAAGAAGACAACAAAGTCTAATGAGGGATCCACTAATTTATCTACATAAAAAGTTATGCAACAGGATACACTGCTTCCCTCAGAATTTCCAAAGATAGTATCTGGAGCTGTAGAATGTCACTCCTGCAAAAGCATGTCATTTCAGACCACAAGAACAAAACAGAACGGCAAACAAACAAACACAGTTAGATAAATGTAGCTTGCCATCTCTGGCGGATTGCTGGTTTAAGCGTGTTGTCAATTTACAATGGCAAAAATGGTCTTATTGAACACTTGATGGCAGGTAACTAACAAGATACTTTCATTGCTGTACAGGTATCTCCTCTATTAGAAAGCGGAATATAAGACATTCCTCTTAAATGGCAGTACCTGGCAAGTTAGCAACACTAGCTGTTGTGAAGTAGAAGCTACGGAATATATACCGGCCATACATTTGTTAATCCTATGTGGAGTAACATTTATTAATGATGCTTGCCGAAACAGATGAAAAAATATGCTGCATATTGCAATGCAATTGAACCAAAGTAACAGAGTAAATCCCCGTATAGAGGGGAAATTCCTCCCAGAATTGACGAACTATCGGGTAATCCTTAAGAATATTGTGTTTACAATGACAAGCAATCTACTTTGTTTATTTCTTCCGATTCATCATTATTGTTGGTCCTCTTTTTCCACCTTTGGAACCTCCTATGAGTGACTGAAGCAGTAAACACTCACCTTTCATCACTAGGGACAAAAGACTGCTTTGATACTGAAAATTTGCTTGATGGTAGTCCCAGTCCATCTAACAGAACCTCCAGCCCTCCGATGCTTCTGAAATGATTCTGCGCACGAGTATTTTCAGATATTGTTGATCTCAGAGCATACAAAGTTATAAAGTGAAGTGACAAATCAGTCCACTGCTCTTTCAAATTCAGTCTTCGAATGACCCTTAAGAGTTCTGCAAAGAATAACTTCAGATACGTAAGATAATAACGATTGAAAATGTAGATTAATAAATATAATATCAGCGGCTTCTGAGGAGTTCAGTAACCATAGTTTCCTGGATATGTTACCAGCTGATACGAATCTACACTACCTACGTATGGCATAAATATTCAACACGCACTGTTTTACCACAACGTTGAAACTCTATTTCCTATAATATTTACTTTGACTATTATTTTTCATATGAATACATACAAATTATAAAATTATAAAAGCATTGTTTGCAACAATATAACGATAGTACTATTATTTGAGAAGTTCAAATAATTTTCAATATGTTAGTAGTCAAATTTAGAGGAGTTTGACTGCACACATTCTAAGACATCTATTTCCGAACAAAGGGAGTAACTTGTTTATCCAAATTCAGGGCTGATCCACAAGTTACTAGTTTATTTCTAATGTTATACTAACACAAACCTTAACTGCATCAGCAAAGTCTACAGCATACTATCAAGCCTTATGGTCACAAGATATATTAGAAGTGCCCCATTTTAATTTCAGGGTAGAAGCTGCGTGGCACTAAGTACAAAGCATGGAGTGTACTTATAACTGTCAGCAAACTCTTCTGAGTAAAGTAGACTTGTTTAGCGGGAGTAAAGAGGACTTGTGACCATACTATATCTATATATAGATTAAGATTAACTGCCCCAAGCAAGTACCAAAGCAAATAGTTACTCCCTGAGCGTACTGGTTGTAATAATATCTTATATCATCGGCCGGAGGGAGTAGAAGATATAATAAACTGTACGTAAACATCGAAAACCCAACTTTACCTACTAACCAATTGACACCACCAGCTTCCATAACTGAAACAATGGCCTTCTGCTGCCAATTTCTATCAGGAACATATCTTCTTGTAGTATTGGGAGTAACTGTGGTCAAGTACTTATTTGGCGGGGTAGGAATAGTGGTACTGACGACCCGTGAAATCCTTGTTGCAGCTGGTTCCAGATCCATAAAGTTCGAAATTATTGTAACAATGTATACAAGAATCTTTTGCATCATCCTCATATTTTCTACAGTTTTATTTGACAGTTGCTCATCTGTGGCAAGCAAACTGGTCAAGGTCTTGAGCTTTACAACTGCGGCTGAATACACGAGAAAAAGGGCAGTTAAGATAAGGTTGTTTACAGAAGCAATATATCACATTCATCATATTCTATGCAACGAGTTCATTCAAAACATAGAAAAGAGTAAAGAATCAAAATGAATCTATAACGGTGAATACTCAAATAAAGAAAGAAACTACCTTTCAAAAGAGCAGTAACCTTCTGTACACCTCCATAATAACTAAATACTCTACAGTTATGCACTGAGCGAGTAACAATACTGAAGCACTCCAAAACAGTCAACACTTCAGTACTTAATCCCAGGTCTGTGGATTGCTCTGAGAGATTGGCAGAGGATTCTGGACAGCTGCTGCCTACTAATACAGAGAAACAAGTAAGATCTCGATTCTCACTGAATCACTGCAATTGTCAAACCTAATGAACCACTGAAAATACAACAGTTGGCATAGAATAACAATTGTTCATTGTATCTGGTATGCAGAATGCAATAATTTTTTAGTATAACACCAAACTGAAGTGCACTTCCACTGTTTCACAGTAAATGAAGCTCAAAATATTCAAGAGACAGTTCAAGAAAATAAATAGCTAACTCAATACTAGCCCCACATAGCATTTGAGTGTACCAAACTGAACCTTACAGGTTCCACCTGCTTGAGAGCATCCAGCAAACACCAACAAGTTTAGAACTGTCTTTAAAATTATCTGATTACTGATTAGTGGATACAACTGTTTTCTAAGTCATATATCCCAGTTCCCAAGTCTAGCAATTGTTTCATTCCTTTTTCACCGCAGTCATAGTCTTAGATGATACAGTAACAAACGACGTGCAAAGATGTCCTTGCAGACATATGAATGGCAACTTGAAAAGGTACATGACTAGTGCTGACTGGATCACTGGAAACCTATTAGATTGTATCTTACAGTATAAGAAAGGTGAAATGAAGGAGCCAGGAATACATACTCAAGAAAGATGGCATTTGTTCAGTGAGTCTACTTACTCTCAGTGACAAATGAAGTTAATTGAGCGATCTCCTGAACGAGAATAAGAATGACCTCAGAAGGATGCCCACCAGAACATCCTAAAACTGTATCATTCGATGCTGATTCCCGGTCAACTGATAGATCAATATGGTGTGGCTCCCAGTCTTTAAATGCTTGTATGAAATGCAAGACAAATACTTGAAGGGACTTTTTCTTTTCAGCCTATGAAATTATTGACATGAGAAATGAACATGACCAGATAATATGGAATGAAAAATCCTCATGCTATAATAAAAATCCAGAGTTCAATCCCTGTCATAGCTCATAAGTACCTCCTCTCTAGGGAGTTGTCTTCTTGAAAGAAACATAAAGGTGTGCAATTCCATTCTTAATCTAATTTACATGAGCTAGAAGACATATATTGATTCATTCATGAATTTGGACACTCCTCTCCTTATACATTTTATGTGCACCAGCACGCATGCAACGGGCAGTGGTCAGTGGATAAATGCTATGCATTATTAGTTTAAAAGGAGTCAAGTTTGTTAAGATATAAGGAAATTGGGAAGATCAACATAAGGTATTATAATTAGTTAGATGTGTATCTTTATAATAGTCCAGATAACAATCTTATGTTTAGTAGTAGATCGGTTGCATTGGATACCCTTTACAGGACATTGACAATATAAGCACAGCACTGCCAACTACTTTCTAATAAACAAAGAGTGGCCTAGGTTCTCTTCTAGTCTCTCGATATATTCTTCTTTGAGTCTTGGAGCCTGTGGGTATAAACGGCAGTGAAGAACCTTGCCAGAGGCAAGATGAGGGCAAAAGCTCCATACCCTCTGTCTTCTACCCAACCAAGGTCCTCAATAATACAGGATTCTTAGTGAGGATATTAGTCAAATTACTCAGCAAAGCCATCTCGTGGACAAGATGCAGCGTTAGAGAATCAAGTGTTAGAAAATATTTTTGTTAACTTATCATGTTGCACCCAAATCAGGATGTCTGCTGACAGCTTCAAGTTTGAGGCTATGGTCTGCACTACGCAAAGGTTTCATAGATACTAATTGAAGGATTGGGTGACACTATCTTAGATATATAGTCTGGTGAAAATTCAGTAAAGGTGAGTACCTTGTCGATGGCATTCTCGTACTTCTGCCAAAGTGTGTTTAAGACTCCTTCCTCGCCGCTGTCACTGGAAGCATATAACACAGGATTAGGATAGAATGGCCACGTCGGATCATGAACTGGTACATTTCACTGAGGCGCAAGCTATGTGATGTTAACAGAAATGGCGATGGAAATGTTAACAGAGTTTGGTTGTTTGCCTACATTGCAATCCATGAATATAGGTACAGGAAAACAGAGTAGTCCACTGAACCAACTACCCCAGTCACCAACGGTTTAGTGTGTGTACATTCTACAGCAAAATGCTAAGCAAGCCTAGTGAAACGGGAAGGATTAGTAGCAGATTAATCAGCATCCTAAGTCTGTAAGATGATAGTGCTACCATGAGTTAACAAATTATCAAGTGTGGTTAGTTCCACGTAGCTAAGCCGTTGTCCCAGCAGGCAGAGTAGATACTACTGACTCCTGGAAGCTTCGTCCCAACAAAAGCGTGAAGAACTTAACAGGCTGAAGCAAGTTGTAAGATGAGAAAACCTAACACCACCCAACACGAGCTCGAATTCAGCAATGCAACTTGAGCACATCCCCGCACAGTTGTTGACACAAGCAAGTAGCGGTCCCCACGGCAAACGAGCCACTGGCGCGAGTTGGTGGGTAGGGGTGGGGGACGTACCTGAAGCGGACTCTGGGGGACGGCGCGGCGGCGAGCTTGTCGGCGGAGGGGGAGCCGGCCCCGCCACCACCCCCGCCCGCGCCGCCTCCGCCGGCGGCGCCACCGCTGGCGCTGGCGGCGGCCGGCGAGGAGGGCGTGGACTTGCGGAGGAGATCGGCGACGCCCTTGACGATGTTCATCGGCCCCCGATCGGACGCGCGCGGCTAGCAGCGGCAGTTCCAGCAGCTCATCGCCGCCGAGCGCGCGCTCGCGGGGAAGACGGCGAGCCGGATCCGGCCCCGATCCCTCCCCGGGGTAGTGACAGGAGTGGAGATCGCGTGAGGGGAGCCGGAATTCGGAAAATGGTTTTGGTTTTGGTTTTGGTTTTGGTCTCTCTCTAGCGTGCGTGCGTGCGCGTGCGCGAAGCCTTTTTTTTGGTTGGTCTGACGACGGATCGAGGAGGAGTGCGGAGGAAGAGAGGGATCTGGATTAATTCTGCAATGTCAACTTCTACGAGCCCTTTTGTGCAAACGAAGAATGTGTACTGTGTGCTGCTCGGTGTGAGACGGTGGGTTTCTTTGCTTTGCGTGTTTTGCGTTTGTGCCCCCGTGGATTATTTTTTTTCTCGTTGCAAGAGTTGACCGTCGTGGTTTGCCGTGCCGATGTCGATGACGTTAGCGTGCAGTGACGCAGGCATAAGAACACTGTTAGTCAAGCTCCTTCTTGTAAGTACATGTGCAAGATTTTCATGTTTTTTCTTGAATTTTGATAGCTTTTCTTCTAGTCTCATCAAGAAGTCTTCTTTTATAAAAATATATATGGTTTGTAGCATGAGGGAAGTTGGAATTTGGAAAATGTTTTTGGTATGCAGCGTGCGAAGCCTTCGTTTTAGGGTTAGTCTGACGGATCGAGAAAGAGTGCAAGAAGAGGGATCTAGATTAACTCTTGCAATGAAGCAACGGGAGGACGGGAGGGGTCCCCTATACCACGAGAAAGTAACTATATTTCCTATCCGTTATATTAAACAAGAACTCTCGTACACATGAATGTTGTTTGCTTGAATTCATGAAGAAAAAACATGTGGAGCAGCGAGGGCATGGCGCAGGAGGTGGGTGGCATCGCATGGTCCAACTGTGTGTCTCACGGTCGGCAAGTTCCTCATTCATTACCGAGCGACGCTAGATGATAGATAGATATGGCGATCATGATTCATATGAGGCGTCGAGATTTTATGAACTTCTGATTGTGGACTCTGCTCTATAAAATATACTGATGTGGTTGGGTATCCATCCCGCCTCTCATCTCGTGAGTCGGTTTGATATCTAATGCCAGACAAACTAAGTTTGCAAATTTTCACTCGATATATCGATGGCTTGTGTTTGTATGATTTTCTATGGTGAACTCGTCTGAAACATGGCATCCCAATGCATTTATATTTCAATTAGGTGTATAGTTTTACACTTTAGTTTATCTTATCAAATTTTGTATATATATTTATTGGTTTTCTTTTACTAGTTACTCCCTCTGTCCATGTATAAGTGTACATTTACGTTTACCTTAAGTCAAACTTTATTAAATTTGACCAATTTCTTCAAGAACCGTAGCAACATTTATGACACTAAACTAGTATCACTAGATTCATCTTCACATGTAGTTTCATAATGTACTAATTCGATGTCACATGTGTTCTAACTAATGCATAAAAAATTAGCCAAATCTGAAAAAAGGTTTGACTTTAAGAAAAGCTAAACATACATGTGTGTTATCTAGAAGCATACGCTCTGAGAATTACTGGGCTAAGCTTGCCATCGAGAATGAATGAGCAATCACGAACATACAAGTGCTAACTTGCATCAAACCATGTTTCCAGTGAAGCCAAGGAGCACCAATTCCATACAATTTACACAAACTAGTATCACAGAACCTAGTGTCCGATGGTGACATGGAAATCCTAACCGATGTGATGTCAATTAGTGTCGGTTTTGGCAGCTGTAAATCCTAAGAAGATATAGATATATTGTATTCTTGACATATATTTAGTACATTATTAGCATTGACAATGTCAAAAGGCTACGCTAGGAAGTGCAGCAGACAAAAACCACCTTGACGTGAAAAGAAAAACTTCTCATCGGTGACTGATTGTACACCACTACCTTCACAACAACCTCCAGGTAGGACCAGCCTAGTTAGTACATGCAGAACAATGAATGTTGTTATTTTCATTAAGCTGCCGCGCCGCAAGTCTTATCGTATGTCCATCATCAACTTCCATGTTGCTTTTGGTTGAAACCAGATATGGATCCAAATCTATATTGTTGTTGTCCGAGAGAACAATCACATTTTGACTTGGACAAGCAACTTCTCCAATGTGGCTACAACTTCCTCTGCCATACCACTTTCCTTTTAGAGGAACTATGATGATGCTTCTAGGGTTGCGAATCATAGCAATGTCATTCTGTAGAGTGGGAAATGACTCAACGTGCAGACCGGCCCAACTCGCAGATGCCTCAACAACCCTTAGCGTCACAGTGCTACCGAGTCCGGGTGATAGGTTGGTTGCATTCAACCAAGATCATATCTAGAGAGTTGGCCATCTTCTCTTGAGAATCAACAACCCTCTTTTGAGAGTTAGCAATCTTTTCGAGGTGCTAGAAACAAGTGACATGTGTCATAGGGTTATAAGTAATAGCGGTGCCTCAAAGTCTAAAGTACTTGTCTTACAGAGGTAATTTAAGATATATGATGATCTATATTTATACTAGACTTTTATACTTTTTATAAAATTTTATAAAGTATGAAATTAAGTACTATATTTTTTCAGATAAACCACATAATGTTATTGTTTCATATTAGTTATAGTGTTCTTCATTATGCCTTTCTAGCATCCATTATTAAGAAGTACAGACGTAACACGGTAAATTTAAATTATCTTTTGTATTGTATTTATTTTTGTTTTTCAAGACAATGTCACTACAAGAGATTAAGTGTAATTCTCTTAAGTGCGATAAAAAGATATTTAATGTATTTAGAGATTAATGTATGACACTTGCACAAATTATGGTGTATATATGTATGTGTTGTGTGTATTTAATATTATTACATATCTCGGCACATAATTGTAAACATATGGTTCAATAAGTATCTTGACAGTGGTTTCTAGTGATTTTTAATTAGGTACAAGGAAATATAATAACTAGGTGATATCTCGCGCGTTTGTGCGAAAATTAGTAGTAGACATTTTGCTTGCAAAAGAGAACAATCGGGAAAAACAGAAACTGATCATGTAGATCTAGACAGAGGAATATTTCTTAAATAGCAAAAATGTGTTAAGTTGATACCTGCATATTGCGATCAAGAATGCACTAAAAAATGTGCCAAATAACATATGTAGCACAGTAGATGATCATAGTGGTTCATGCGGCAATCTAAAAATCTTCTAGATGGCATATACCATTCAAAGGAAAATCTCGGTCATCTAATGAAAACTTAAATTATTAGAGTTCTGCATATAACAATATACACAATGGTACTAACTAAAGCCAAACAAATTGGTGGCAATAAAAAACAGGAAAATAACATGACATGATACGAAATGTAATCAGGGAAAAAAATAGGATTTTGAGTAGCAAAGCTGTAAAAGATATAGAACCTGAATTCAGGTGTACACTTCTGCAGATGCTTGCATTCCTAACTTTTTGCTTTTTTGCATTCCTAACTTGGTCTACTGCTCATCGTGAGCTAAGCTGAGAGCAAAAAACTCAACCACACATCAGAATAGTAATAATACCAAGGTGGTCAAAATGTGTTTAAAAGAAAAAATCTCTTAGGCGCTCAAGGGTGAGCGGTGCGTTGATCTACACCAACTTGGACTCAGGGTCGGCTTCCGGGAGTTTCCTTCTTCGGGCGTGGCGCGGTTCAGGAGCTTGGTGTATCGCCTCCTCGCCATTCTTGGTTGGCGACGGTGCAAGGTGAGCTTTCGGTGTTTCGTTGTGGGTTGTGTTGTAAGTCGGGTGTGTGTTTGCAGTGTGGTAGCCTTAGTTGGCGTTGTCGGGTTTGTCGTGGAGTGGAGTTGTATACTTCTTAGCATTTTACCGTCCCGTACCACGTGCCTCTACCAAGTGCATCGACGGTAAAACTCGCCTGGTGGGTGGTTGAGAGGCCAAAGCATCCATTGTTCTTCAGTCTTTCTCTGTCAAAATCAAACCCTAATTCCCCCAAATCTTCGTTTTTTCGTTGATTTCGTCCGTTTGAGTTGCAAATCCTCCGCATCTGTAAGTTTCTTATCCATCCCTTGTCTTATTTTTGGTTTTCGGTTTTTGGTTGGGTAAATGTCTTGCATTGACTATCTAGATGAGTTTCATCTACTAAGTGACTCTAGATTATTGGTCACATTTAGGATTCAAAGTTTTTGTGTAGAATCGTTTATAGATGATATATAAACATGATGCCTATGGTTTTGTTGTGAAATTTTTCAGTGTAGGTATGGCAAGCCGTTTGTTCCGTGGTTCGAGTTCGTCCACGAGCCAGTCCAAGCGCTGCCGGGAGGATGAGCGCATCCGCGCTGGCACCGACGTCGTTTACGAGCGGGTGTAGCAGCAGAAGGTTATAGCCACTCACTAGGTCGATGAGACATTTCTCTCGAGGGGAGGACTCAATGAGGACTTAGACACCATGGCGCATGACATCGGCATGTCCTTCTTTGCTCAGCTCGAGAAGGTGACGTATCGGTAGCTGGCTTACGAGTTCATCACGAGCTTTGAGGACACATTCTCCAGCCACCGCAAAAAGTGCAATATGAGCTTTAACTTGCTCGGTGAGCGAGATCGAACCCTTTCTTATTAAGATTTTTGTGATTGTTTTCAATTTGCCCACACTTGCAAACCTTTTTTTAGCTCACGCTACGCTCAGTGAGAGCATAGCTACTTGGGAGAAAATTTCCGTTCACTGGAACATGAACTACTACCGCAGGAAGATGGCGATGTTCCAGAACCCAACCATCCTCTACTTCGCCATGTTCTTGACGAACACATTATTTGGGAGATGGGACATTGGGGCCATGACAGGTCCGAACATCAGCGTGCTTCACATGGCCCTTGACGCCAACTCGTTGATGAGGCCGATCCTTAGAGCGCTCTTCATCGCACATTCGCCACCAAAAGTCCAACGCTTCAGGTGATATTGTTGCGATGGTCTGATCACTCAAATCGCTTGTGGACTCCGTATTGCCCTTCCTCCCAACATGTGTCATGTTCCATGCACCCGCACTATGGATTTGAACTATATTATGTGTTCAAAATTTATGGGTGTCTATACTTCTGACCATGCGGTTCACGCTTATCAGTTTACCTTTGAACCTAATGTCCGCTCCAGCAGGAGAATCTCTCTATCAAGCTTTTGATCTACAGGGAAGAGACCGTTGGGTCCAAAGCGAGGATGAACTGCACCATGTCAAGGTTTTGATAGGGCGTGCACTTGGAGAGGGAGGCGACCCTGCAACAGGACGAGGACGACTTGGGATGGGATGACTTTGGAGCGGCGCACAAACATCAATTCCAAAACCCCGCATTCCAGGCACCGCAGTACCCGTCAGATCCACCAGTGGAATACAACTATGTCCCCTATGATCAGTTCCAGACTCTGGTGTATCGTGTTGGCGAGGTGGAGAGCACCCTCCATGAAGCGAACTACAACATCGACCTCTCTCGGCAAGCTTCCACAACCTCATGGAAAACTACCAACACTACTATAAGCCGCCTACCAATGGCGATGAGTGATCCTAGCTTGGCCAAAATCTAAGCTTGGGACTTATGAACCGGCCCAGCCTTTAAACCTAATTGAGCTTAGATTTTTGTATGAAAGGTGTTTTTTTTAGCACCACGGGAAAAATATCTTAGGGACTTATGAGCCGGCCCGGCCTGATAACGTGGACTGCATGTTGTAATCCATCTTTTCTTTTAGAGAGAACGTTGTAAGTTGTAACCCTGGCAGCCCGGTCCAGTAAAATACTATGGCGGTTAAGAGCCCAAGCCCAGTTAGCATTCAAGTGCTGGGCCTCCGTGCCCGGCCGTCACCAGCGGCTTTCGGGCGTGCACGGACACGGTCGTCTTGGGACCCTGGGGTTTTGGCCAAACTTCCCACCGGCGGCCGGGGCCAACGCCGACGACCCCCGACGCTTCCTCCTCCTCCTCCGTCCTCCGATACTCCCGGCACAGCGTGCGGCCATGAGCACGAGAGACCTCCACCTCAGGCTGAGCCAGGCCCAGAGGGTCCGCCTCGAGGCCGCGCTCCACGAGCTCCAGACCCTCGCCCCCGCCGCCGCCGCCGCCGTCAACGTCGCGGACAACATCCCCGTCAACCACGAGGACAGCATCCTCAAGTAATAACCCGCCCTTCCTCGTCTCGCCCCCCTGTCCGCCCGCTTCTGCGCTCGTGCTTGGTGATGGACTGATTTTTTTTTGGTTGGGTGTGCGCGTGTTTAATTTGGCTGCAGAGGGCATGGTACGTTGGATCGGGACGGGGAGGTTGTGGCCACGCTGTGCGGCGTGGTGGAGCGGGTCCAGAGTCTCGTACGCGTGCGGACGCTCCGGGCAAGGTGCTCTCTCCCGGCCTAACTCGGCCTATCAGTTTCTCCGGGCAGTTCGATCGAATTCTGTTTTCCTGCACTGGCAATACTGTTACATGACTGTGGTAATTACTGGGTGTAATGAATGGTGTACATATGGATGGATCAGTGGGCTTGCTTGCGACTCGATGAATGGATTAATGTAGCTCTCAATGTAGTTTCATCTCAAATAGCAATGGGGTAGGTTTGATTATTATTTCTGCCGAATTAAACTGTAGGTACTCCACTTTGCTTCTCTATAACTTACTATATTAATTGATTTATTTTAATGGTCAGGAAGTAAAGGATTGAGTTGGTAATGAGTTCTCACATGGTACGAACCAATAATTTTATTAGTGGGGGTGTGATGGGGGCCATCTCATTCTACTTTTACATAAAGTTGTTGTCAGCGAATATATCATTTAGGACTGTCAGCTCATTTTGTTCTCTTGGATCTTTTCAGGTATAAGCCAGAGATTGGGGATATCATTGTTGGCCGTGTCACTGAGGTATGTCACTCGGTATCTCAGCGTTCTTCTTATTTTTACAGCATGGTCTATGCTAGGAATGCCCTACAGGCCCCAATGCAATAAAATATGTTCAGTCCATGACGATGATCTCTATTTTGGCTTAAAGCTCGCGGTTTAACCTATGAGTATTGTTGGACGTTATAAAAAAATGGTGATATGAGATTCTGTTTTTGCCCGGCCCTCATAGTAGACACATGGATTGGGTAATTGGTTTTCCCTATGTTTGCTAGGCTAGCATCTCAAATTGTATACGAGTGTAATGGTCCACTGCTATTTATTTTATTTTAGTACATTGGGAAAAATTTGGCTTCAAGTATTAGTCAAGCTGCCACCTTGTGATTCACTATTCCATTTTTGGCCGATATCAGTTACTATGTTGTTTTTTTCACTCAAGATTGCTCCTAAGCGCTGGAGGTTGGAGATAAACTTTAGCCAAGGTGCTGTTTTGATGCTTTCTTCTGTGAATTTGCCTGATGGAGTCCAGGTATGCTATTCTGCATCAAATGTTCAAAGCACCTTTTCTAGTGATATACTAAACACAGTGGTGACCGATAAATTATTCAATTTACTGGTTTGTTGGAAAGTAGGTATACTGCCTTTACTTTCTAGATGTGTAGTTGCAATTTTATTTTAGAATGACAGCTTAAACGTAGCATTATCTTCAAAGAGATCATTGACTGTCATCATTCAGAAGTTTCACTAGTTATTTCTCTAATATTCTGGTTATTGGACTCTTACCCTTTCCCCTATTAGAGAAGGAGAACCGCTGTTGATGAGCTTAATATGCGGAGTATATTTGCAGAAAATGATGTTGTCTGTGTAAGTATTGAATTCATTCCTCCTTTTGTATGAATGATTATATGTTATTTACCTATATATCTGTCCTGTGAGACCAAGCTACCAAATATGCATAACCATTGCTATATGCGGTTCAGCTTGGCATATTTAAACGAAACTTGACTAGATACGAAAGGCTGCACCACTTGCCAATACATAGTTGTACCTATGACTGTAGCAGCCAACCTGCAACCAAGTGTTATCAGAACGTGGAAACAACCAAGAGCAGAATAAGTGTGTGATTATAGGCAGCGCCGTACTTCCATTTTACAGTGACTTGACGATAATTTTCCATATCTGGTCAATGGACTACCAGCATTATTCACTTTGGTATATCATAGTGGGAGTTGTAGTGTGGAAAATTTTCTTGTGTTTTGTGAACTAGTTCTTGATGAAATATTTGGAATGTAGGCCTTCTGCCCTCTGACATGCAAGGACTCCCTGATAAGACATTATGTGTTTCATGGCCCTCAATTATTTCATGTATCCAAGCTTCACACTTGTTTTGTACATTCTTTTTTTTTTGAGATTTTTTTATAGATTTGTTTGTACATTCTGTTCGACTGTTCTTCCCTAGGGAACTAGGGAAGTCCATGATATTGGATACATTGCTTGCGATGCCTTATCATTTTCTATAGTTTTATATCCTTTATTGCTTTTTAAGGGATGAGTACTGATTAAAATCTGATGCTGCTACATTCCATGAAATCAATTATCAGGCTGAAGTTCGTGGATACCTACCTGATGGTTCTCTTGAGCTACATGCAAGTAGTCAAAAATATGGAAAGGTACAACTCTGTGTTTGCCATTGTTATTGTGCAGTGTGGTACCACTTCAGGTAATGCTACCTTTCGATGTGACGAATCTGTCCGATTCAGATTCCTCCACGGCAGCTATGCATTATTCTGAAGGTGTTTCCTTTACAATGCCGCCTCTTGCAGATATTTCAAACCTCTTCTTTAATAAATATAGGCAGAGCTCATGTGCATGCAAAAGTTGGTTGATGTTAGTTACCGTGCAGTACTGCAAAACATATTGATGATCTAATTCATAGTCATGTTGTTAAGTCCCGACATCTCATTTTGTTTTTAGTGTTGAACTGTTGATGATAAAGTAGCCAGGTCAATGATTTGAATTTGACTATTAGAGTTACAACTTCAGCTACTCAGACCTGGATTTGCTTCCCGGGACAGAATTAACATAATGACTTGTTATTGATTTGTTTTGAGGTTTTTAATGCAGCTTCAGAGGGGTCAATTGCTCACTGTACCTGCATATTTGGTAAAACAGTGGAATCAGCATTTCCATCATCTTAAGCAATATAACGTGGACTTGATTCTTGGCTGCAATGGTTTCATCTGGGTTGGTGAGCATGTCGTGGTGGCTGAAAATACAGATGTGAAGGAAGATCAACAGAAGTTGGCCATGGAAGCAGATAACTTTACCCCAATAGAAACTAGAAGACATATTTGCCGGCTTGCCAATGCTGTTCGAGTGCTTTCAGCCCTTGGATTCACTCTGACCGTTGAACTGATAATTGAAACCGCTGAAGCAAGTTTACCATCAACTGTCGAGATAAACGGAATGCTCGGAGCTGAATTTTATGTCCAGACTGCAGAGAGAGAGGCTAAGCGTCGAGCTGATTCCTTGAGGAAGATGAATGGGGCAAGGTAAACTTTGTTGGCCCTGCCTGACTGATTTGTCGAGTATAACAGACTAACAGTACCTGAACCGCACGAGAGCTGTAAGGGAAAATAGTGCCAATCAGTGGCACCATAGTGTAAACATAGAGACAACGGTTTTGAGATTCACTGGGCTTTTGATCCACTCTGTCGCGTGCATTTTTATAGTGAGAGTATCAAAATAGCAGCTGTCAAATGGAGCTGCTATATACCCTGTTCTTCTGGTGTGCGTTTTACTTGCTTTTGGAGATTCATTCAGTATTCTGAACTTCGATTCCTTGAATTTGAGTTCTCATGGTGTTAAAGCCAGGCTCTTTCAACGATGCCAATAGCAAATATTTTATTTGCTTTGTATCCGACTGTTCACTTTCTAAAGATTTAATGAAGGTGCTATGTCAGCAGTAGGATTATTTAGTGTGGGGATGCAACTCCAAAAATAGTGATACGAACAAAGTGTATTTTATTCTACTCTAGATTAAAGAATCCACTTCTCATACACGCCTCATATCTCCCGGGTTTCATGTCCCAGATACTGCCATCTGTTTTCTCATGTGGAGAGCAAATTTGGTGTTCCTTCAATTATGTGGCACGTGTTTGTACTGGAAGAGTATAACGTTTGTAGAATTACATTCAAAACCTCTCTCGTTTTCTCAGTTGCGACTTACCAATGACAGTTAGCTATCGCGGGAGCGCTGTTGAAAATAGGTCACTAAAAGATACAAATAAGGGCTCACAAGGCAAGAGTGTATGGAGTAACATTGAAGAGATCCAACTGCCTATTGTGTTCAGATCCTGAGACTCTAGCTCCTTCTAAAGATCCTAGCCTCTTTTCTTTCCTCCTTAGAGCATCTCTAGCAGAGTCCGTATATCTACGAACCGAAAACGCCGAGTTCGGTCTCCCGAACTATTGAGTTTAGAAGGTTTTTGTCACGGCGCAGATCAGAAACCAAACTCGCGAACTGAAAAAGCGAAAATCAAACGTCACGGGCCGTGCCGTGTGGTTTCTCGGAGACCCGAACTCGTTATACGGGCCAGGCCGCGAGTTCGGGCTCCGTTCTGAACCAGTTTCGGCCCGAACCCGTATTATTGCCGGAATTTTTCAGTTTCCGCCTCTTTTACAGGCTGCTAGAGATGCTCTTACCCCTTTACTCCGGGCCATCAAGGGTTGTTAGGCTTCCTTCGATGCTTGTACCAGCCGTTAGCAGCAATTTGCCCTTCCTATTTGTTTTAGGTAAACACTCCACGCCGTAGTCCGATACGAAACAAATCATCGGACCGATCTGTCGTCGTCAATTTCTATTCCATTGAACGGCCCATATACACCTTACGTTTCTGTTAGCTATCCCTAAGATTCCTCTTCCGCCTGCATCTTGCTCCTCCCCGTCGATATGCTGCTCGTCACATCCGCTCCCCCCACCGCGCCACCGCTCCTCTCCCCACTGCGCGTCCAACTTCCATCCTAGCCAAGACCTACGTCTCCAGCTGGATCAAGTCCTGCGCCTACACGAATGCCGCTGCTGAATCATCGTCGGCGCATCCCTGATTTCCGGCGGCCGGCGCGGTTGGATCAGCGGTGCCCCGGAGGCTACTTCCGATGTTCCCTATCACCGTATCAATCAATAGCAAGTGACCTAGGACACAACCTGTCAGCGGGGAGGCTCGCCAGCCATGGAGAGAGGTTGCTCTTCCTCGTTGCCTCGTTGGCCGATCCATATCTGCAGCGACGGCAAAATCCCGACGGTACAAACACAACGGCTGTCACCCGTACACTGTATTTATTTTTCTGCAACCTGCAGACTGCATTTACCTTTATTCTTGTCGATCCGTGATGATACCCATGTGTATATGCTGAAAAGACAAACAAACTGTTTCAGACTAAACTGGCTTCCATGTCGAAGGAAGAGGCGGCCACATGGTAGAGGCAAGCATACCCGATTCCAATTCCAATCTTATATGTTTCTAGCCTTCCACCAGTGGTGAATTACATATGCTTCACAAATATGCAATATGTGCTTACTTGATTGGCATTACAGCCGCGCTTCCAAAGTTTGTATTCACGCTTCATATATTTCCTACATATGCTTCGTATGTAAGATGCACTGACCCTAGCTTCCTTAAGTTTGTATATTTGTTTCCAATTTGTAAGAAATTTTAAACATTGGCACCAGGTACCTATTATTTCTCAATTGTTTTCCAAATGATGACTGTTATCACATCTAGGAATTCTCTTTTTTTACTGTGGATGGCACACACATGTTGCCTAGTACTTTTTTATTGCAACATTTATGCAAACTGAGACGTTCATGCCACCCAATGTGTTATTTGAAATTATACCTTTTTTCAGCGCACATTCTTTTTTCACCATGAAGGAGGCCCAATTTGATTGTGTCTACTATGTTGTTTTGCAGCATTTTTTGTTTCAAAACATGGTAGCAGACTTCCATTCCAGATGTCGATTTATTCTGAAGCAGTCTATGTTGTGTTGTTGAATGCAACATATTTTTGTTACTATGGAAGTAGATTTCCAATGATTTGGAAGGAAAAAAACCTATTTAGCTTGAAACATATATGTAATCGTTGTTACAAATGAGTGTATTTTTTCTCTTGATGAAAATAAAATCCTATTGGTCTGAAGTAATTATTTAGTCGATGGAAACAATCTTGTGCTATATTGGAAGCATACTGGTGGCTGTGAAACTAAATTTCCCTTGATGGAAACCGTCTTATCTGTGGATCGCAAATAGTTACATTGTAAACATTTGTTCAAATTAAATTGTAATTGCATTGGAAGCAATCTTGCAGCAACGGGGACAAATTATGCTACTAAGGAAGCAAACTGTAATTAGTGTCCTCAAACTGTAAGGAAGCAAACTGTAATTTGTGTGCTTCATGGCTCTGGTCCTCGTGGTTTGTGTGCTTCATGGCTCTCGTCCTCTTGGTTTCCATTGACGTAGTGTCAGGCCATCTCCCGATGCCGCTGGAGCTTCTAGACGACCTTGTTGATGTTGCATGGCCCGTGGCCCTGAGCTCGAGCAGGGGCCCTTCGGGCTGACAGGGGAGAGGAACGGAGCACCAACAGCCGCATCGGCGCACGACGACGCCTGGTGTCAAGTGGTTCATGGTTCTCGTCCGCGAGCTTGTGGGTTTTGACCTCAGCGAATACGCCGAGTCCATGGACGCCACCTTCTCCATCCAGGTCGTTGAGTGGTGTGATGCTGGCTGCTGCTGCCCGCGGATCGCGCGATGCTTCCTGCCCATATCTTCTTTGCTTTGTTTATTATAAAAGGGGTAGCAACAGAAAATAACAGTGCTTCTTATGTATCATTTATATGCTTCTTACAATTAAGCAATGTGCTTCTGACAATCCAACGTTGCGTCATTTCACATACCATGGATTCTACTAGCCTCACATGTGCTTCCTACTACCAACTTGGTTGCTCCCAAAGCCAAAAATATATCACTATATCATCAAAGACTATAATGCTAACGATGAAATAATTGCATGCTTCTTACTAATGAAACTATGCTTCACAGAATTCCCATGGAACTCAATCTCATGGTCCAGTTTCCATCTTCAAAGTAAGAAGCAATCGTGAGGATGAATAAATGTGGAAGAAAGGTTGGCGTGCATTATAGGACAGGTCACTCGGGATTTTTTTTTCCAAAACAAGCATGCACGTGCATTACGGAGCAGTTATTGGGATCAGCTTTTACAAAGCAAGCATGCAATCAATTCCTGTGATCACGGAAAGAGCCACGCGGGCCTGGCTGGAAATCGTACGGTAAAGCTTCTTGACATCCTACGGCTAATCGCTGGTCCGATTGGAAAAAATATCGGGAGCCGATCCCTAGTGGTGCCCTTTGTTTTACCTTCCTCTATCAGGATAAAGGCGATCTCCCCGCCAGCAATCAATTCATAACATCTGCACACTTACTTCTGAATGTCACTTTTCTCTCATGGTACCTTTTCAACATATTTGCATTCGGGTCTTTTACCATGGTGAGAAAAGTCCTTCAAATATTCCAGGTAAGGAAACATTTAAGCAAGCCATGTAACCGAACGTTACTCCTGCCAGCATAGTGAATATTTGGACACCCATTTTCCTGAAGGCTTCTCCATTGTATTTGCCTTCCCAAACGCCGACAGAAACAAATCAAAACACCAAACTGGGTCAGCCCTCGGTACCATTGTCCATTGGGAGTGGAAGTGTGGCAAATTCGACAAAAATAACCCTCGCGCAAAAGTATTTCGAAGAATGAACTCTTGGCGAAACAATTTCAAATGACCTCTTTGTGCCGCGCCTGCGACAGGGGCGTTGCACGGTGTTGCACCTGCGCCAGCGTGGTCTGGCGGGCCCCAGGGCTCGCAAGTGCAGCGCCCTAGACAACGGCGTTGCACTGCACCCTGCGACGCCGGACTCCGGGGCGCGGCACAACGGCATTGTTTAGTTGGCCTGAACCGGCCAAGCTGAGCACTTCATCTCTTAGGCGCGAGATTTGGTTGGTTGAGAGCAGTGGCGGCGACTAGGGTTCCTCTCCCCCTCGTCTAATCCCCCACCAAAACTTCACAGCTTTGAAGCCTTTCTCCGTGGATTTCGAGCACCCCAAGTTCCTAGAGGTACTCTCCCTCACTTCTCTTGTTTTTGACCCATTAGATTGTTGTTATTGTTGTGGCACATGTCCAAATCTTGGAATCCCTAAAAATATGAATTGATCCAAAATGCATGTTTGATTCTTGTTGCGCTCATCGTAAGGCATTGTTGTCGACGTATGTGCCTCGTGACATTTCTATTACCTCCTTCTTCTCAAACATCAAGTGGGAGCGTTGTTTAACATCATAGTCGGGATCGAGAAGCGTCATCCTACACAAGTGAGCATATAACACGACTTGTGTGAGCAAATGTGACAATATGAAACCTAATATATTAATATATGAGCAAATGAATTCTAGATCACACACTACAAAATATACAAGTTCTATTCACATACTACACTTAAATTTTAATCACCACATCTAGATCACACAAAATAAAAATTTCATATCAATTTATAAAATTTCCAACAATTAGGGTTTCAATACAATATCAAAATTTTAGGACATAAGAGAATTTGTTGCCTACGTTATATAGTCACACAACTTCTATATATTCCAATGGTAGAATAATAGACCATATAAATATTGTTTTTTTTTAGGAAGAACTACAATGAACTGCAATGGCTCACTCAAGGGCACCACACTCGCAAGCCCTAGGCCCACATGTCCACGCTGCCGCACGTGCAACGCCCCGTTCCACGGTGCACAACGTTGTCTGCGTTGCCCCAGACACCGCCGCAAAAAAGGGTTACTTCAGTAAATTTCTTTCGCCCAAGGTTTTTTTTGTGAAATACTTTTTCACGTGAGGTTTATTTTTGTCGAATTTGCCATGAAAGTATCAACCCCGCTTTGGTATCAAAGTACCTGATACGGCGCGTGGGGTTTCGCCCTGCTAGCCTGCGCTGGCCGAAGTGTTTTCGTTTCCGAACAGTTTTGAAAAACCTCTCCAACAAAGAGAAAAAACCACGGTCACTAGCCAATAAAACTTTAATACTACATCGAAAGTGTTTACACAACGGCGTGGTTTTTTTTCATTGAGACGGTTAACCCTATCAACGGCTTACAAGATGTATTTATGATAGAGATAACAATCTGCTCCATTTATCAGAAGTTAGCTTTTTTTATAGAAATTATGATTACAATATAACAATATGCAAATACATCGGCCTGCTAGGTACACCCAAGGTTTAAAATAGCTCCAAACATGATAAAAAAATAGGGCGTGTCTATGTCTCAGTTGATTGAGATTTTCTTATGTCTCAGTCAACTCAGAAAAGTGCAACTGCAGTTTAAAGAAAAGTGCAACTTGGTCCAGTTGCACATTTCTGGCAGAAAAGTGCAATTGCACTTTTTTAACAGAAATGTGCAACTCAAAGCACTTTTTTGCAAGTGACTTAGACTTAAGAAAATCTCAGTTGACTGAGACATAACAAAACCGAAAAAAATATCCCATTTTCTATCCGCGGACCAACCAAAACAAATCAAAACAGGGAGATACATATGGTATCAAACTGGGTCAGCCCGCTTCCGTATGAAAGTACCCGATATTCGCTCGAGTATCCCGGAGAAGACCGACATTTCGACCAGGGAAACACGTTTTGACCATGCCGGCACCGGCCCGTCCAACAACCGTCTGTCGCCACGGCCACACCCCGCACGCAGCCAGGCAAGGAAAGCGACAGTGCACCGGCGGCACGGGGAACAGCCGGCGGTTGGGCTTTCCACATCCCCCGACCCACCACTACCACCACCCTCTGCAACCAAGTGGAGCTTCACCTCAGCTCACCTCATTCGCCCGCAGCAACCGCATGTGAAAACCACCGTGGTCCTCGTGGCGCAACTCTTATCTGCGCCGGGAAAGGACGAACCCCGCCATTAAAAAACCAGCGCAGGACCGCACTCCCGCCCGCCACCTCCAGGATCTCCAATCCCCGAGCCGTCAGCTGCTCTGTTCCGGTAACAACAACAGCAAACGGCCGCTCTGATCTGATTCGATCCATCTTTGTTTTACCCGCCACCTTCTGCCTCGGCCTCGGCCTCGGTTGTTTTCTTTCTTTCTTGGCGCGCGCTGCCGACGGACCGACAGACCTTCGAGTTTACCGCCCCCGCGCTGTCGCGTAATGGCGTGCGCCACTGGACACTGACCGGCCTCCGCACCGCGCCCACATGGCCCGTCGTGGCGGAAGGTGAGGTGAGGTGGGCAGTCAGGGCAGAGCACAGCTGCGTGCGTGCGACACCGCCAGCGCCAGCACCAGCGGCGACGAGCCAAGAACGACTGCGTAGTACGTACTCCTCCCTCCCTTCTTGCTCCTCCTCCTCCTACTCCATGCGCTGCTGCTGCTGCTGCTGCGGGAGAACGTGAGGGACTGCCAAGAGCTGGAGCTGGTGCTGGGCGTCGGCGTCGGCGGCCATGAACTGGAGGAAAGGAGGGGATGGAGGCGTGTCCAGGCGCTGGGCCGTGCTGCTCTGCCTCGGGAGCTTCTGCCTCGGCCTGCTCTTCACCAACAGGTAACCACCCGATTCTCCCTCCCGCTTCTTCAATTTCGAGATTCGCAGCTCAGCTCACTACGCGGCGCTCAGCTCCGAGGGTACCCGCAAGATCTGCGGCCTCCGTCCGCATCTGGGAGGTGGCGCTTACGGGGGTGAATTTCTCTTCTCGATTTGGGGATTTCGTGATTCTGTCGGCACTTTCCTCGCTCTGCTGCGCCATCAAACAATTCGCGTGTTTCCGCCAATGTTTTCTGGAATCTTTGCGAATTGGTTAAGCTGTGATTTGCTGCTATCGAATTGTGGGTGTTCTACGACAGCATGAACTTAGAATTTCAGTGGATTGCTACTCCACACTGGGGCATTTCTCTGTACCAATCGGGGCCGAGTGGGAATGATCCTGCACAGAATCTCGATTTAATTGTAGACACGAGTTATTGCTAGGCGATGTATCCCCATCCAACATTCAATAACTGTACTCTGCAGTGGCATCCTACTGCAGCGGCATAATCACAACTTATGGACGCCTACCTCTGTTCTCCTGAATCTTGGCCATGCTACTCGGCATGGAAGTTTAGGAAATGATTCCGACGCTAACCTGTTTTTGCTTGGTCCAGAATGTGGACACTGCCTGAGGCAACCGAGATTGCGCGACCGAATCAAAACGACGAGGAAGGCGGCAAGGTAGCTGCTGGAGATTGTGGTTCTAAAAAGGTGCGGTGTACTTCTCCCCTAAAGAAAAGCCATGATGATTAGCTGTTGATTAGGTTATAAAAGTCAATAGTCTCTTTGTGTTGTAATGGTATCTGCAGTCATCGTTTGATACATTGTTTGATCATCATGTGCTACTAGGTCCAAGAACTACAAAGCTACAAAGACGTGTTACAAGTTCAAGATGCTCATCAAGATGTACAGTATGTACCGATCGATCTTATCTTTCTTGAGCACAGCATTTGCTCCTTCATTGGAAGTATCATCTTTATGAAAAGAAAAAAATAGTTCTGATTGTCATTTCAAATGTTTCTGATGTAGGACACTAGATAAGACAATAGCGAGCTTAGAGACAGAACTCTCGGCTGCAAGGACCCTGCAAGAATCCTTGCTCAATGGCTCCCCTGTTGCAGAAGAGTTCAAAGTTTCTGAGTCGATCGTGAAGAGAAAGTACCGCATGGTGATTGGAATCAATACCGCCTTTAGCAGTCGCAAGAGGAGAGACTCCATACGTTACACCTGGATGCCTCGAGGTTGCTGACATGAACTTTCATATGGTTAATTAATTTGGAATACTCATATTGGGACACCCTGAATGAGTAATAACAGAGCAATGCAAATAATAGGTGAACAAAGGAAAAAGCTTGAAGAAGAGAAGGGAATCATTATTCGTTTTGTCATAGGCCACAGGTATGGTGCAGATAGATTTATATGTGTATCTAACTATCTTTGGTATGCTGTTCCATATTAAGAAGTACTGGATTTATTTATTCCTTCAATCAGGATTCTTGAAAATAACTTTATCATACTCATATTTAGATCAGCAGTGTGAAACTCATAGTTCTTATCATTTTTTACCATTGAGAAAAAGAAACCTCAAGTCACTGTAAAAATTCTAGCGACAATGGTTTGATCAATCTACTCGGATAACTCCCGAGCCTCTCGTTCATATGCTTATATAGGAGGATGTACAACGTCGGTTACAAAACGTGATCTACACGGACTAAGAGTCCTATACAGAAACTATGTTTAACACCCTCCCTTAATCACAACTTAGCTAAGTTGAGATTATGCTTGAATGCTTCAAATGCTCGATATGAAAGTGGCTTTGTGAAACCGTCAGGAACTTGGTCTTTAGAAGAAATAAACCGAACCTTTAACACCCGTTCTCTGACAAAGTGAAAATCTATCTCAATGTGCTTTGCTCTTGCATGAAACACAGGATTAGCTGACAAATACGTAGCTCCCAGGTTATCACACCATAAACATGGTTTCTGAGTCTGTCTTACTCTCAATTCATCCAGCAAGGACTGTACCCATATTACCTCGGCAGTGGCATTGGCAAGAGACTTGTATTTAGCCTCAGTACTCGACCTGGACACAGTGGCTTGTTTCTTGGTACTCCAGGAGATCAAATTTGGTCCAAAAAATACAGCAAACCCTCCCGTGGATCGACGGTCATCTACACAACCAGCCCAGTCAGCATCTGAAAAAGCACCGACTTGTGTAGAGGAGGATCTTGTAAACGTCAAGCCAACTGTAATAGTACTTTTGACATATCTTAGGATACGCTTAGCAGCTGTCCAATGAACTGTAGTGGGAGCATGTAAATATTGACAGACCTTGTTAACTGCATAGCATATGTCAGATCTCGTGAGAGTAAGATACTGAAGTGCACCGACCATGCTCCTATACTTGGTACTGTCGTCCGGTCCCAACAAGGTTCCCCCCTCAGCGGTAATCTTCTCCGAGGAAGAAAGAGGAGTAGGACACCCAGTGCAATGTGTCATGTTGACACGAGCAAGCACATCATGAGCATACTTAGCTTGATTCAACACCAAACCATTGGAGACTTTGTTGACCTCAATACCTAAGAAATAATGAAGATCACCGAGGTCTTTCAGAGCAAACTGCTGATGCAAGTCCTTAAGTAGTGCATTGGTGGCATCATGAGAAGAGCTTGCAACAATGATATCATCAACATAGATGAGCATAAAAATAGTGATGTTGGACTTATGATATATGAACAAGGACGTATCAGACTTGGAGGCAATGAAACCAAGCTGAAGTAGTTGAGAACTTAGTCGAGAATACCATGCACGAGGTGCCTGTTTCAGTCCATAGAGCGCCTTGTCAAGTCTGCATATGTGATTAGGTTGAGTACTATCTTCATATCCGGGTGGTTGTCGCATAAAGACCTCCTCTTCCAGAACACCATGAAGAAACACGTTCTTGACGTCTAGCTGTCGCAAACTCCATCCCCTGGAAACAGCAATAGCCAAAACAAGGCGAACGGTGACAATTTTGACAACAGGACTGAAAGTATCCTCATAGTCTATACCATATCGTTGCTTGAACCCTTTTGCAACCAAGCGAGCTTTGTATCGATCAATGGAACCATCAGCCTTGCGCTTGATCTTGTAAATCCATCGACAATCAATCACATTTTTACCTTGATAGGCTGGGACCAACCTCCATGTTTGACTTTTGGTGAGGGCATCAAATTCTTCATCCATGGCACCCTTCCAATGAGGATCAGCCAGAGCAGCTTGGAGATTGACAGGTTCATCAGTGGCTGCAGAGAGGCACCAAGGAATAGTGCCATCAGAATATTTCTTTGGTTTCACCACACCACGAGATGCTCGAGTAACAGGACGAGAACCAGGGGCCACACTGGGCTGCACAGGAGGACCGGGTGCAGCAGATCCGGGCGGGGCATCCCTGCCATGATCAGTGGAGGCAGATTCCACCGTGGTCCCTGGAGAAGCCGGCGCAGAAGATCCGCTGGCGCTGGCGGACGATGGTGTGGCCGCTGTGCTGCTGTTGATTGGTGAGGCGGCACGATCCGGCGCAGAAGATCCGGCGCGGGACCGCTGCAGCTGCGGCTGCTGCAGATTCGGCGGGGCCATGTGCGGGCGCGCGGACGCGGAAGGTCCGCCAGGTGGCGGACGCGGAGAGGCGGGCGGCTGATCCGAGGAGGATCTTGACGATCCCGAGGTGGATTGCTGCAGCAAATCGTCCTCGTGTCCTGTGTGTTTGTCATTTTCTGCTGATAATTCATGTGAACTGTTTGAGCTCATAGAAACTCCGTTTTGGCTCAAATTTTCGCCGGGAGCTTCAATTCCGTGATCTGTATCCTGTAGAACAGCAAGAACAGGACTAGCAACGGTATTAGTAGTACGAGTATTTTCCATATTAAAATCATCTATAGGTTCATGCCCAAACTCAGAATTGTGAAGGGATGGATCTAAGAGAAGAATTTCACGTCGAAGAAGAGCACCAGCATTGGGATGCATGTGATGAAACGGAAAAACAGCTTCATCGAAGACAACATCACGAGAGATATATATACGACCAGTTGATACCTCAAGACATTTGACTCCTTTGTGACGAGGACTATAGCCTAAGAAGACGCATTGAGTGGAGCGGAAAGCTAGCTTACGTTTATTGTAGGGACGTAAATTTGGCCAACAGGCACAGCCAAAGACACGAAGTGAGGAGTAGTCTGGGCGTGTACCAAGGAGTCGGTGAACTGGTGTATCATTGTTGATGACACGACTAGGAAGCATATTGATGAGATATGTGCCGGTGAGAAAGGCTTCATCCCAAAATTTGAGTGGCATGGACGCTTTAGCGAGAAGGGCAAGACCAACTTCAACTATGTGGCGATGTTTACGCTCAGCAGATCCATTCTGCTGATGAGCATGAGGACATGAGACATGATGTGAGATGCCTTGAGTCTGAAAAAGAGAGTTAAGTTTTTCATACTCTCCTCCCCAATCAGATTGGACCGTGAGGATTTTCCTGTCAAACTTTCTTTCAACAAGTGTTTGAAAATTTGTAAAAGCAGCAAGAACATCAGATTTTTTTCTTAAGAAAATATATCCAAGTGAACTTGCTATAATCATCAATAAAGCTGACATAACATTCATGACGACCAACAGAGGTAGGTGTAGGACCCCATACATCAGAGAAAACTAATTGTAGAGGAGCTGTAGATACACTTGTGGAAATAGGATAGGAAAGTTGATGACTCTTGGCACGTTGACAAGAATCACGCACAGACTCAATACTGGAATCTCTAACACAAGGTAATTTATTTTTGCTAAGAATTTGTCTAACAATTACTAAGGAGGGATGACCAAGACGACTATGCCACAATGTGTGTGATGGCTTGGCGGCAACAAAAGCATGCTTCATTGAGTTGGTGGCCGCCATGGATGATATGAGAGGATAAAGGCCGCCAACACATCGTCCTCTATGAATTATTTTCCCGGTGACCTGATCCTTAATGAGAAAGAAGAAAGGATGAAACTCAATATAAACATGATTGTCTAGAGTGAATCGATGAACAGATAGTAAGTTTCTGGATGCACTAGGGACATGAAGAATATTGCGAAGGTGAAAATTTTGAGTAGGGCTACGAACTATAGAATGACCAATGTGGGAAATCCTCATACCTTGACCATTGGCCGTGTTGACCCTGTCATTGCCCTTGTAAGCATCACGAACCGTCAAATTATTGAGTTCACCGGTGATGTGATGTGTGGCACCCGTATCGGAGTGCCAATTGGTGTCAACACCATAATATGCAGCATTGCCTTCTTTGTCACCATAGGAGTCATCATCATCATCTTCAAAACGCCACCAGCAGTCCTTGGCAGCGTGTCCCTCCTTGTTGCAGATCTGGCACATGACATCGACCCAGGGTGTGGTGCGGCGGCGTCCACGTCCACGGCCACGGCCACGGCCCCCTCCTGGAGGAGCACGCCCACCTCCACGGCCGAAGTGCTGCTGCGGGCGCTCATCGCGACGGCGATCATCACGACGATCTTCACGTCTGTCCTCCCGACGGTCACCGCGATCACCACGCGGGCGGCCATAGTTGGAACGGTTGCGGCGCTGGCGAGAGGCAGCATTGGCTGAGGTTTGAAAGTCACCAGGGGAGCCACCATTGTGCATCTCTTGGCGCTGATCATAGCTCTGGATCTGAGAGTACAGAGTGGGCAGGGACAGCGGCGTGGGGACCACGCCTAGGGCTGCCACCAGAGCGTCATAGCCGGAGCCGAGGCCGGCCAGGATGTAGGAGACCTGCTCTTTTTCGAGGAGAACACGGCCAGCGGCAGCAAGATCATCAGCAAACCCTTGCATCTTGGTGAGGTAAGCCGAAGTGGTGGAGAATTGTTGGCGTTTGGTGTTGGCGATGGCGATCAGCAGGTTGGAGACCCGGGCCTCGCTCTGGGCGGCAAACATCGTTTCGATGGCACGCCATAATTCTGTCGAGTGCTCAATCCGATGGACATGGGGGAGGACTTCCCTGGAGAGCGACTGTTGTAGATATGCCAGGACGATCTGGTCCCTGGACAGCCAGGCTGCGTACGTCGGGTTCGGCGCCGTCTTGGCCTTGGCGGCATCGGCGTCCGCTGATTCAATGACCAGCAGCTTCTCGGGAGCGGCGTCGGATCCATCCAGTAGATCGACGAGTTGAGCTCCACGAATCGGCGGCAGCACCTGAGATCGCCAGAGAGGATAATTCTCACGAGTCAGTTTGTTTGACAGGGGCGAGCCGAGGTTGATGACGGCCGAGCTCGAAGACGCCATGGGCTAGGGTTTTGTGGTGGGTGGGTTTCGATCGGGGAATATCGGCGGAGATCAGGTAGACGAGGCGGAGAGGCCTGCTCTTGATACCATGTAAAAATTCTAGCGACAATGGTTTGATCAATCTACTCGGATAACTCCCGAGCCTCTCGTTCATATGCTTATATAGGAGGATGTACAACGTCGGTTACAAAACGTGATCTACACGGACTAAGAGTCCTATACAGAAACTATGTTTAACAGTCACAACAATGTCGTAACACAAATTCCACGTAGTTGTCGGAACATAAATTCCACTTAGTTATTCTCTTTGCATTTTTCCAATTGCAGTTGTATACATTAAATGTTCGTTTCAGTCAACTTTACTCTCAGAATAAATATTATATATGACCTCGGGTTTTAGAGTGAATTCCGGTTTTTACCCCCTCGGGAAAAAAATTGCTAAATTTTACCCCCTTTAGAAAATTAGAGCGTTTTGACATGTGAGTCCGCGCCATCAGGTCCATGTGGCGTGACCCGTATATATGTGGTTTTCGGCCTTCTGGCTTTTTTCCGCAAACTAGATATAAAGGAGAAGATGAAAGAATTGGGTTTCAACTCTTGGAACAACGTGTATTATCAGAAGAAAGGGGCCAATGGGAACTTCATGGTTGAGCTAACAGATGATTCATGCGTGACAAGATTCTAGAGGAGTTTGAATCTTATCTGGCCAAAAACCGCATATGTGTCACGTCACATGGACTAGATGGCGTCAAAACGCTCTAATTTTTTAAAGGGGGTAAAATTTGGCGATTTGTTTTTCCTAAATGGGGTAATTAGGATGAAAATTTGTTAAATGGGGTAATTAGTGTCAAAATTGACAAAATAGGGGGTAAAAACCGGAATTCACTCCGGGTTTTAATATAGCCGAATGATACTTCCAGAGGTAATTCCTGTCAATTACAGATAAATGAATTCCCGAGTTAGTGAGTACAATTGATGATAATTCTAGAATGCGCATGAAAAGGTGACAACAGTCAGAATATTTGAGGAAAAGTTAGCTCATGAATATCTGTGTTAGAGTACGTCATGGGCCTGGGCCCGTTAGTCTTATGGTTTGCTTAGGGGTCAAGTAAGCCTTGCTTGGGAGTCAAGTAAACCTCTCTATATAAGGAGAGGAGATGTATCAATCTAATCAAGCAAGAATTAAGAAGGAAATCCCTTCCTTCTTGCCCGGCCGTGGGGCTCGGCCTCGCGCCCTCGCACTCTCTCTCCCAAACCCTAGCAGCCACATAACATTTGGTATCAGCTTTCCGGGTTCGATCATGTCCAGCCCTCCACCGAGTTCTTCCCACCCACCGCCGCCGCACTTCGATGTCCCCACCGTTCTCTCCCCGGCGGAGATCACCGCAGCCCTCCGCGATCTCACCACTGCTGTCCAGGAGATCCGCCTCTTCCGCCGATCCACGGGCCGTCGGCGCCGCGTGGCAGCTTGACTGCCGCTGTCGTCGCCGCCACCCGACGTCGGGCTGCGTCCCCACTGCCGCTGTCCATCATCTCCGGTCGGGCCATACCCGGCGCCGGGGTCCCTCTTCTCCGACGGCCGCTTTCTTCCCAGGACGCCGCAGAAAGCAGCCGCCGCCTCCAACGCCACTGCGCTGCTGTCCTCACCGACGTTGTCCCCTGCTGTTCGGTGGGCAAGCAACAGAGCTGCTGCCGCCACCGACGCCGTCCCGCCTCGGCGGTGTGGGAGCGACATTGGCCTCGGGCTCTACATCGACACCGCCCGAGATGCCCTTCCACCAGGTCTGTTCCCTCCGCCGCTTCCGGCTTGGATCGCTATCCGCCACGTGTCGGCGGCGCGAGGCTGCAGCTGCTGCGCGCGCCTCCTTGTGCGTCGGCGTGTGCGGGAGATGCGTGATGCAGCTGCAGCTCCTTCAAGTTGCGCTTCATTGCGCAAGACCTCGATCTCGTCCGTGCGTCGGGGATCTTGGCGTACGTTTCCCTCACGGGTGGCCGACTGTTTTTCCCGCGGGCAGCGACCTCAAAGTCTGCGCCATCGACAGTCATTCGGCGGGGAGAAGGCATGGTGTCACCGATGGGAGCGCACCGCGTAGCACCACTGCATTCCGCCGCCGGCCGCCGCGCGAGCTCCTTTTGTTCCGCTGGTTTCCATGGGATCCAGGTGGCTGTACAGGTGCACGTCCGACGAGCGGACGGTGTCCACTTTATGTTCAGGGGTCAACAATAAAGCGTCCCAGTCCATTTCAGGTTGAGAGTAATACAACAAGCCGAGATGTAAAAGGCTCGTTTTTAGGTGTTAGGTTTGTGTTGCGTCGAGTCATAGTTTGTTTAGGTTGCAGCTCGAGGACGAGCTGCGTGTCCAGGTGGGGTGTAGTGTTAGAGTACGTCATGGGCCTGGGCCCGTTAGTCTTATGGGGTTTGCTTAGGGGTCAAGTAAGCCTTGCTTGGGAGTCAAGTAAACCTCTCTATATAAGGAGAGGAGATGTATCAATCTAATCAAGCAAGAATTAAGAAGGAAATCCCTTCCCTCTTGCTCGGCCGTGGGCAAAAGGCCCCCGGCTGGCCTCCTCGCGCCCTCGCAGCCCTCTCTCTCCCTCCCAAACCCTAGCAGCCACATAACAATCTGTCACACTGATTTTAAACGGTCATATATTTGTTTCCCTCTTGTACAAGACAAGACTGAAAAGGTGGGCTGTGGCGTAATGTAGCCTCAGTTCCCCCCTTCAGCCCTTCCTAACAATTTCTTTGTATAAGATATATTTATAGAAGATGCTATTGTTAAAGTAATATTTGTTCAGAGATAAATTAAAAAGCAATGTGATTCTTTTTTGGCAATCAATGTTAAAACAAGAAGATGTTATTGTGGATAATTGCTCTATCAATAAGTTCCATGTTCTTCATTTTATATCTTTTTATGGCAAAACATGCATAACATTATTTGTCCACATGTTGTGCAGCGCTATATCAGGTGGAATTATCGATAGAGCAATTGAAGCAGAGGACAGAAAACATGGAGATTTCATGAAAATAGTAAGTTATTGTTGCTTTAATGCCTATTGATTTTCACATTGGAGTGATGATGTGATTGATGTTCTCATTTGGCTGGGAATGCTGTTTTGCCTCACTAATTACCGTGGTTACATCTGTATGCAGGACCATGTTGAGGGATACCTTGCACTATCTGGCAAAACCAAGACATACTTTTCTACAGCTGTTTCGTTATGGGATGCAGATTTTTATGTGAAAGTTGACGATGATGTGCATGTAAACATAGGTAAATCTCTATCTTTTGTATGCCCTTTACTGCTGTGTAGCTAGGAGCAAAGTGATCATATGTGTCTGCACCTGTCATATCTGTATTGAAAGTTCCTCACCGACTCAACAATGTACCTATTTTATGTGTAAAAGTATTAGCCAAAATGTCAAAAATTTGTAGGATAACATGTGTGAAATATCAGATTTAACTAGAACATCTTTTAGGCGAAAAAGGCTTTGCTATAAATAATGAACTCTGTGTAAAAATTGTTGTCTTGCATTTGCAGCAACGCTTGGACAGATTTTGTCCAAACATGCTTGGAAGCCTAGAGTATATATTGGGTGCATGAAATCTGGACCTGTCCTATCTGAAAAGTAAGTACATCATTTGGATCTCTCCTTTTCTTGCTTTTCAAGTTGTTAAGATATGTTAGCTCTTTTTATCCAGGGGCGTGAGATACTATGAGCCTGAGCACTGGAAATTTGGTGAACCAGGCAATAAGTATTTTCGACATGCTACTGGTCAATTGTACGCTATTTCCAAAGATCTAGCGACCTACATATCTATAAACAAGTGAGATAGCATCCGTTTTCATGTAACTACATACGTCGATCTTTTCTGGTGAATGCTAATTCTGTCGTTGTTAACCCAATTTATGATAGGCATGTCCTGCACCAGTATATAAACGAGGATGTTTCACTCGGATCTTGGTTCCTCGGGTTAGATGCAGAGCACATTGATGACCGGAGACTTTGTTGTGGTACTCCGCCTGGTGAGTTTCCGTGACTTCATGTCTTATAGCTCCAGTTTAATCATTGACCTAGTGCGTAGACATGGAATCACATATTTACCCTGACTGTGCTTTTACAGATTGCGAATGGAAGGCTCAGGCGGGGAACATCTGCGCCGCATCTTTCGATTGGAAATGCAGCGGTATATGCAACTCTGAAGGGAGGATCTGGGAGGTGCACAACAAGTGCGCTGAAGGAGACAAGGCGCTGTGGAATTCCACTTTCTAGCGCAAATGAAACACCACAGAAGCAAAAGCAGAAGCAGAAGCTTTCCTGTGTGTTAGTTGTATATTAGATTGCCCACGGTGCTGTGTATCTAATTCATCTGTAGGTAGCTGTGATTTGGTTCTGGGACTGGCTGACACCGACGAAGCGGACCACAATTTTACGTAGTGTCTGTCTGCCGGTGACGGTGAAGGTGACGAAGGCCAGAAGGGTATACGAGCTGTTGATGCATTCTTTTCGCAGATAAAATGTTCAGGTGGCCATTTTGTATCGATCTCCTGTACTGTTCGGCCACGGAGATGTATGACCCGAATAAAACTCCCCCTGAATGCATCCTTTCAGTGCATTCTGGACCAGTTGTACTAGTTCTGTTGAGAGTAACAGTTGAGGCTCACTCGAAATGAAAGAAGAAAAAAAAAGTCCATCATGTGCCATTCCAAAGGTTGTAAGTTTGCAACTATATGATTTGTTTTTTTTAGAGAAAAGGGCAGCGCCCCGGTTCCAATTATATTGAAACCAGCCACAGTCCAACATATACAGCATATCAAGTTCAAAATACGCGCTCCCGCCCACCCACACTTAACGAACAGGTTTACTACAACACATAAACAACATATACAGCATATCAAGTTCAAAATACGCCCTCCCGCGCACCCACACTTAACGAACAGGTTTACTACAACACATAAACAGTCTAAGACACCAACAACAAAAGTTTTAGCCAACATCTGGAGCAAGAGCAACACATATGGACCCAAGGTAGAACAACAAACTTAAAGGCTCAAGGTATGAACACATATGGCTGAATGCGACGTTCCAGGAACACAACGAAAATTTCAGTACCCATCATAGTTTGGCCATCAGATTCCTTTATCCGAAAAACTCTTTCGAACAATTTGTCGGCTACAGGTTTTTCTTCGGATGTTAGTATGTTCTTCCAGGACTTCTTTGGTATAGCTTCGAAGACATCAACAAACTTTGGCAGGCAAGTGCCAGCTGCCGATGAATCTTTAAGATAGAACCACTTCAACCTCCATCCCTGGACTGACTCTCTCATTGGAAAGTTGAAGTAGTTCACCTCTTTTCGGACAACAAAGCCAACTCCACCGGTGACGAAGGATCCACTGCTACTATTGTAGCGTTTGACGAAGAAAATCTTCTTCCACAAGCCCTAATGAGGATCAATGCTAAGAAAAGCCTCACAAAGGGTGATAAAAATCGTGAGATGGAGAATAGAATTTGGGGTTAACTGCCATAACTAGATCCCGTACGAGTGTAGAAGACGCCGGAGAAACTCATGGGCGGGCAAGGATAATCCCTGGTACAGGAAAGCTACAAACATCACGGTAAAACCGGCAGGAAGATTGGGGCACGAGGCCAAACCTGATAAGACGACATTCCCTTCTTCAGGAGGGATCATGCCAAGGTTGAGTGTCTTCTTCTCGTCGCGCTTTGACATTATCGAAGCGGGCCAATCGCCGGGGACATCCTTGGTCGCCACGGAGGAAGCCTCCGGCGTACCCTTCTTCATTGCATATGCGGCTGCCTTGGGGATGGTGCTGCTTGAAGCAACGCCGGTGGCGGCAGCAAAGCCCTTCTTCTTCACCATCTTGGAATATGATTGAGAGCTGACGGTGGATTGAAGCACGGTGGTGGTGGCGGCGCAGTAGTTGCGAGAAGGAAGAACAAATGAAGAAGAAAGCAGTGAAAGGAAGAACGGAGGGAGTAAAATCTATATTTTCCTTTATAAAAGGGGAAGTTACCAAGGATTTGAGCCGGAGGATCTGCGTTAGGTCACCACGTGTCATCAAGACCATCATGCCAAAGGACAATTACCCCCATTACGTGCGGAAATTGAGGAGGCGCCTCGTTCAACACACAAGGATCAGTCATTTCCTAACTGACCGCGCAGAAGTAGGATGGGGCTATTAAGTCACGTCCTGTCAATCGAGCCATCGTAGAAGCCATGTCATTGATGATGTCACCAAAAGCATCGACTCTTCATGAAGCATCCGAAGGAATCTACAACATTGAGTTGCTTGATTTGAGTCTACGCACGGTTGCAAGCATCCATCCCTAGACTAGGGGGATACTCCCATCGGGAGCGTTGGACGCGTACCCGATAAAAATTATTGAAGACAAAGGGAAACGAACCAGAAGATTTCAGAAGATCCAGGATCAAGCCCGGGGACTTGATTCTGAGTAGAGTAACGTTGTTTTGCCATTGGCAGTTAACCAGCATCGATATATCGAGTAAAACTGGGCACGTTATTCCCATCCCTTACGTACTATCATATTACATGACTTCACTCGAAGTTTTAAAGGACCCGATATGGAAAAAGATATCGGATGATTACGACAATTTAGAAAACATTGGCATCAGAATCTTCGAGTAGTGCAACTCGGGGGCTACTCCCATCGGGAGCGCTGGACGCGCACCCGATAAAAAGCAATTTCGACTTCAAAATGATGAGGAAGGATCAAGTCTTTTCAACAGCTATGGACATCCGACAGAAGGCAAATATAGTCCCTGCCCGAAGCTTTACTTCGGCCAGTCACTCGGGGGCTACTCATGTGGGCATTACCCTTCGGGTAACCAACATTAAGCTACCTCCTACGGCCCAACCAGGGGCCCATGAAGATTTCCCAATGAACAATGTGGGCCCATACGTCGGTTCTAGTAAAGAAGGTTCATCTGAAGAAGGATTCTTTACGAACAAGGTGATGTCTACGCACGCTTCTATTTTTGTAGACAGTGTTGGGCCTCCAAGTGCAGAGGTTTGTAGAACAACGTCAAGTTTTCCTTAAGTGGATCACCCAAGGTTTATCGAACTCAGGGAGGTAGAGGTCAAAGATATCCCTCTCAAACAACCCTGCAATTAAGATACAAGAAGTCTCTTGTGTCCCCAACACACCCAATACACTTGTTAGATGTATAGGTGCACTAGTTCGGCGAAGAGATAGTAAAATGCAAGTGATATGGATGAATATGAGTGGTAATAACAATCTTAAATAAATATGGCAGCAAGTAAACATGCAGTAAAACAGTAAATAAATAGTGTTTCGATGCTTGGAAACAAGGCCTAGGGATCATACTTTCACTAGTGTTCACTCTCAACAATGATATCATAAAGGAATATAAATATAAGAACTTCACTATGCTACTCTGAACTACTCTATGGTTGGATAAAGAACACTAATTCACCGCGTAGGGCTGCAAAAGCAAACCTTAAAGATGTATTCCCAAGTACTAATGAACACCCCACTCCGTCACTTTGAGCATTCATAGGAGTTACTAACACACCACAATTTCATAGAGACATCCAACTCAAATCATAATTCAGTGAACAAGTATTTTGTGAAATATAGCCTAAGAGACCCACACGATGCACACACCGTCACCTTTACACATGTGGGACAAGGAGTCTCCGGAGATTACATAAGTAAAATCCACTTGAATAGCATAACGATATCTAGATTACAAAGCTCATGATCACATAAAGATCACAACATGGGATAGAGAGATAAACCACATAGCTACCGGTAGAGCCCTCAGCCCCGGGGGAGAACTACTCCCTCCTCATCATGGGAGTGAGCAACATCGATGGAGATGGCGGTGGAGTCGATAGAGATGGCTCCGGGGCTCCCCTCCCCGGTGCGAACGAGACTTCTGTCCCCCGGATCTTGTCTGCGACGGCGGCGGAGCTACAAAACTTTTCGTGGATGGAGGATGATTTATTTTGGGTTTTGCGTCGGGAGCTTTATATAGGAGGAAGGGCGTGGTCGGTGGAGGCCTGGTGGCCCCAGACCACCCCTAGGCGCGGGCCAGGGCCATGTCACGCCTAGGCATGATATGGCCACCTTGTGCCCCTCCTCTGTCTCTTCTCCGGACTCCGTCTTCGCTACGGAAAAATAGGAACTTTGGCTTTTCTTTCGTCCAATTCTGAGAATATTTCCTGCACAACTTTTCTGAAATACAAAACAACAGAAAATAGGGAACTGGCACTGTGGCATCTTGTCAATAGGTTAGTTCCGGAAAATGCATAAAAGTGCCACGAAGTGTAAACAAAACATGTAGCAATTGGTGTAAAATAAGCATGGGGCATCAAAAATTATAGATATGTTTGCAACGTATCAACATCCAGAGCTTAACTCCTTCTCGTCCTCGAGTAGGTAAGTGATAACAAAAATAATTTTTGAGATGACATGCAGCCAACACAATCTTGATCAAGCATTGTAAAGCATTGTGAGCTGGGATCTAAGTATTCTAAACATAGGCATGATAGATATAATTCAATAGAACTTAGTAACTATGTTATAACATGAATAATAACTCAAACAAAGGATCATGAATAATAGTGCATCGAAAGCAACTGTTTGTTTATGAGCATAGAGTAAACATAACAAAGTGGTACTCAACATGTCCTTTATGGAGTAGCAAAACATAAATGCTAGGACACCTTTAAAGTTCAGAGGGTGACTAGATACAAGTAATTTAAGAACAAGCAATAGTCATAATCATGAATCAATCAATAATAATTTTAGGACTATGCACATTGCACTAAGAATGACAACTATGCTCTCTTAATTGGTGCATAAAGTAGAAGATGAAGACTCAACATAAAAGTAAAAGAGAGACTCTTTGTAGAGTAAGAAAGATAAACAAGTTTTATAAACCTTCCAAAAAGAGAGACTCTTTGAGCTCTCATTGCCCCTATCATAAGCATTTGAATGGTTAAAGTTAATGTGAATAAAAAATGAGATATATGCTTGGAAATCACAAGTTGAAAATCTCATGCCCTTGAATGCGAGTACCTAAACCTCATGCTACTCAACTTAGGTCCCAAATAAGTTCTTGTCATTGTAAGTATACATGTATCATTGAGAACCTCCAACAAGGTACCTCTTGCCCGATGATATGGAGGTAACTTGCAGGAGCAATCCCATGCCAAAATGACAAGACAAACAGACAATGAGCATCTCAACAATTTTTTATTTACCATGGGTATAGATTTTTATTGAAAATGCTTCATAAAATTCCACCATGAATGATGCATGTCTTAGATTAGCGGCCCAGACATTTCTCTAACTCATATATAAACTCCATGGACTTACAAGTTTCCATTTTATTTCGCACTGCTAGGCATCCATAAACAAAAAAACATGACATCAACTAAATATAAGTGCTATGTCGAAAGTGTTCCCCATGAAAGCATGGTCATACTAACTCACAACTTGCAATTTTCAAACATATAAACTTCATAAGATAGGCACAATGATCAAGTTTATTAAGTACAAGAAAGTAAATGTGCCATCAAGTTCGTGAGAGCCTTACTGACTAATTTTCTCATGCCAAAATTAAATTTGGAAGATAAATAAAAACATGATGAATATACATGGAATATCAATAATGCTAGTAGGTGGATATAGTGGACACAATTGGAAAACTTTGGTTATTGGTGGTTGGATGCACAAGTAGAGTTCATACTCAGCACAAACGAAGGCTAGCAAAAGACTGGGAGCGACCAACTAAGAGAGCAGTAATGGCCATAATCATGCATAGCGACAAAACATTATCAATCAAAGCATAAAGTGATATTACAAGTCAAAAACTAAATGACCATAGAGGCTTTAGTTGACTGGTTATAGTCATAACATGGTATAAGCATGTGCCAAGTCAACCCAATAAAGCATCAAAGGAGAATACCACAATATTATGCTTTGTATAATGGAAACAACACATGATTCTTTCAATAGCACATTATGCACTCTCAGATATTTGAGACAAGTCATGCTAGAACAATAAATACTAAGCATATAATAAGAATGACATCCAACATGACATGCCAAAGTTTATGCCACAGTCTAAACAAGCTTCCTTTTGCATCACTATAAGCATGAAACATTTTACTCGTCTCCAACACCAATGTACTTATTTGAAATAAATCTCAGAGATGAAAAATGGACCAGAGAGCTAATCATACATAATTAAAGCATACTAACGAGCTCTGAAAAAATCCGAGTGAAAGACCAAGAGCTAAACGTAGTACTAGAAAACTAGAACACTCGCAGAACAATAACAACGAAAACTAGAGCGTTCTATGCAATTAAAACATAGTGTCTCTGTCCAAAACAAATATGCCGGGATCCAACCATATGCTACAACAAACAAAACAAAAAACAAAAATAAAGACGCTCCAAGAACAACACATAGCGTATGAAGCAATAAAAATATAGCGCATAGGAAGATAACATGTTGCTTTGTTGATGAAGAGGGGATGCCTTGGGCATCCCCAAGATTTAACGCTTGTACCTCTTGGATATTTATTGGGATGCAGGGGAATCCCCAAGCTTGAGCTTTTGTCCATTCTTCATCTCATCACATCATTCTTCTCTCCCTACGCTTGAAAACTTCCTTCATACAAAACTTCGCACAATTCTTTGTTAGCAACATTAGTACAATCAAAATAATAAATCCACTTGGGTTCAGTTCTAACATATATTAAACATCTACTAAAGCATTATCTACTGTAGCAACTCTTCAAAAAGCTCTTTGATAAAAAGAACTAAAAAAAGAAAGAGATTTAAGAGGCAAATGCAAATAGTGGCAGAAATCTGTCAAAACAGAACATCAGGTAAAGATCGATTTTTACGAAAATCTTCTGTTGATCATCTTGAAAAGTGGTCAACTAAAGAAAGTTAGATAATAACCTTGGGCATATGCATAAAAAATGATAGCTCAAAATTCCGATCTGGCTATTTATACGAATTTTCATGGTGAGAGCACATAATCTGTTTTCAGGACAGCAACTTCCCCAAATCTTACTTCTTCCAATTAGAGGGTATTCTTGGCACAAAAACGAAATAAAAATGATAAGGAGAGGTTATTAGAGAGGTAATAACTTCCAAGACCCACAAAAAGAAAAATTACAGAAATAAAACAATGGGTTATCTTCCAAGAGTGCTTTTCTTTAACGCCTTTTCCCTAGGCGTAGAAATTTGAGAAGATGCTCACACAAGAAATATGAATTGAAGTAAAAGAGAGCATCAAGAAGCAAATATGAAACACATCTAAATCTAGCCCACTTCATATGCATAGGAATCATATACACAAATAAATCTACAAAGAACAAAGTGACAAGTATAAGAAGATAAAATAAGAGCAACTTCAAAACTTTCAGCATATAGAGAGGTGTTTTAGTAACATGAAAACTTCTACAACCATATTTTCCTCTCTCATAATAACTTTCAGTAGCATGATGAATAAACTCAACAATATAACCATCACATAAAGCATTGTTATCATGAGCCACATGCATAAAATAATTATTACTCCCACATAAGCATAGTCATTCTTATTAATTGTAGTCGGTGCAAATTCAACAAAATAGCTATCATTATCATTCTCATCACCATAATCATCAAATAAGGAGGCATATTGTAATCATAAATAACTTTCTCCTCAATAGTAGGTGGACTAAAATAACATAATCATCATAGTAATCATCATATATTGGAGGCATAGTATCATCATAGAAAATTTCCTCCTCAAAAGCTGGGGAACTAAAAAGATCATTTTCATAAAAATTAGTTTCCCCAAGCTTAGACTTTTCCAAAGCATTAGCAATAATGGTGTTCAGAGAATTCATACTAACAACATTGCTACCAGGATGCAAGTAAAGTTTCATAGGTTTTTTAATTTTCTCTTCAAACACCTCATGTCCTAACTCAAGATAAATACTATAAAGCTCTCTAATATTTTTGTTATTTTCCATTAAGCCTAACTAGTGAAAATAAAAACAAGAAACAAAAAGATATAATTGCAAAATCTAAAGGAAATAACTTCGAGCACTCACCAGCAACTAAAAGACTTAGTAGCCAGAAGATGTGAGTACCTTTTACCTTACCTCCCCGGCAACAGCGCCAGAAACTTGATGTCTACGCACGCTTCTATTCTTGTAGACACTGTTGGGCCTCCAAGTGCAGAGGTTTGTAGAACAACAACAAGTTTCCCTTAAGTGGATCACCCAAGGTTTATCAAACTCTGGGAGGTAGAGGTCAAAGATATTCCTCTCAAACAACCCTGCAATTAAGATACAAGAAGTCTCTTGTGTCCCCAACACACCCAATACACTTGTTAGATGTATAGGTGCACTAGTTCGGTGAAGAGATAGTAAAATGCAAGTGATATGAATGAATATGAGTGGTAATAACAATCTTAAATAAATATGGCATCAAGTAAACATGCAGTAAAACAGTAAATAAACAGTGATTCGATGCTTGGAAACAAGGCCTAGGGATCATACTTTTACTAGTGGTCACTCTCAACAATGATATCATAAAGGAATATAAATATAAGAACTTCACTATGCTACTCTGAACTACTCTGTGGTTGGATAACGAACACTAATTCACCGCGTAGGGCTGCAAAAGCAAACCTTAAAGATGTACTCCCAAGTACTAATGAACACCCCACTCCTTCACTTTGAGCATTCATATGAGTTACTAACACACCACAATTTCATGGAGACATCCAACTCAAATCATAATTCAGTGAACAAGTATTCTGTGAAATATAGCCTAAGATACCCACACGGTGCACACACCGTCACCTTTACACACGTGGGACAAGGAGTCTCCGGAGATCACATAAGTAAAATCCACTTGAATAGCATAATGACATCTAGATTACAATGTTCATGATCACATAAAGATCACACCATGGGAGAGAGAGATAAACCACATAGCTACCAGTAGAGCCCTCGTCCCCGGGGGAGAACTACTCCCTCATCATCATGGGAGTCAACAACGGCGATGGAGATGGCGGTGGAATCGATGGAGATGGCTCGATCCGGGGGCAATTCCCCATCCCGGTAGGGTGCCGAAACAGAGACTTCTGTCCCCCGGATTTCGTCTGCGACGACGGCGGAGCTACGGAACTTTCCAGGGATGGAGTTTGTAACATCCCAAAAATTCAATACAAGAGATAAAGAGAGTTTCCAAAATACAAAATTGAGAACCAACAAAAACTTTTTCATATTACAAGTGCTATGCATATACTCATCTTGATTAAGTGTGCATTTTTCCATGATGTTTGCTTGTGTGCTTGCAAGTGTGCTAAAACCCTAATATGAGATCACTTGATCAATCAAATAGAAGAGAAAATAAAAGAAGAAAAGAAAAGGAGAAAATCAAATACACACTCACATAGGGTTTAGGCCAATTTTGCAAATACTTGACCTAGACCATTTTGGCTTGCACCATTAGTTGTAAATGGATACTAAACACTTATTAACACTTTTGGAATCAAAAAACTCAAATCAAATCAAATTTGAGCTCACATACAATTATGGTCAAAATGACAAATCATAGCCTGATGCCCTCTTTGAGCCTCTGTCTTGGAAGATTTCTAAACTAAACATTGCCAATTCTTTGCACCTCATCCAAGACAACATCAAGATGAACAACTTTGCCCAAAACCATCACCACAAATTATTTCTCAAATTCAAATGGTGATCAAGCAAAGTAAGGACTTTGAAACAAATTCAAGATCATATGCAATTTGGATTTTTGCAAATCACTTCAAATTTGACCATCACCACCACCATTGTACTGCAAATAATATATGATTCAAACCCAGCCTCTTCTCTCTGCGCCACTAGCTCCGCGACGTCACCAGCCACCGCCCAGACACCGCCATTGGCCCGCGGGAACGCCGTAGACGTCGCCCGCTTCGACGACGTCCGCCGCGGTACTGGCCGCTCCCGTCACGCGCACGAGCTCGTCCTTGCATCGTTTTCAACGCAATCAGGCCCCGCGTCACCGCCAGAGCCTCGCCTACACGCACGCGTCATCGCCAGTCCACCAGCTCCCCTGTAGACGCGTCGTCGCCGATGACTTCATCGCCGCGCCACGGCCACCTCCAGCTGCTATAAAAGGAGGCCCTCCCGCTCCAAATTCTTCACACCGCCAGCTTCCTCTCACTCTTCTCACTCTCCTCGCTCACTGCCCTTGCTCGATTAGCCACCAACGCTGTCCAATTGCATCACCGGAGCCCGCGGAGGTGCTGAGAAGCTCGCCGCCGATTGGAGCCTCCCCAGCACGCGCCACTGCTACCATCTGCTTCCCCTTCCTCGACAACATCGCCACCGCACGTCGCCGACCCTCGCCGCGCCGCCGGTGATCCTCCCACCCCCCATCGTCGCCGCTAGTGAGCTCCTCTCTCGCCGGAGACAACGACGTCTCCGAACCGCCCGATCCCTCTCTAATCCTACGGCTCACACTCAACGTACCGCTTCGCAGTTTAAAGAGGCACTGACGGGTGGAGCCCACCTCGTCAGACGTCCCACGCGTGCGAGACGCGTGGTGGGCTGGCCTTCCCCCGTTTAAATTGTTTAGGCCCAGTAGTGTTTCCCGCCGGCCCTTTTATTTCAAATATGAATTTTCGAATTTGTTAAATTACCCACTGATGGTGTTTTCAAATTTAAATAAAACAAAATACACCAAACCAAATTTGACAAATTTTATATATTTGGAAACCTTGTCAAATTGTCTACAAAACTACACTGGTCTCAACACTAGATTATTTGTAGAATAAATGTGATAAAAATAACAAGGCAGGGCCTTTTGCAACTTCAAAAAATTATTAAAAATTAAATAAAAATTCTTTTAAGATGATTCCAACTCTCAAAAATCATATTTCACATTGCCTATCAGAATATATAAAAATATGACATAGTTGTTTGTATGATCATGGTCTAGTTTAAAAAATGGCCCTATGGCTGTTTCTAGTTCATTTAAAATGTGCAAGATTATTTATTAAAATGTATACGAGCTTCTCTCTTATTTAAATCTTGTCTCAACTAAGTCAACATGAGGTAGAGACCATGGTCAATGAAATCTCATATTGAATTATTTGATGATATTAAAGCATTGCTATGTGTTATTAAATTGTATGAGGTGCATCACCTCCTTTAAATCATTTTCCCAATTGATAATTATGAAGAGGTTGACTTGGGTCAACCTAGGTCATATATTATGATTTGAGGAGATTAAATCTTAACAAGATTCAATGAGAGGAAATTATTTCCCTCAAGAATTAAATAAAAACACGAATTAAGATTTGTAATGAGAGGGAATTATTTTTCTTAAGAACACAACAAAGCCAACCAACACCATAAGCATGTGGTAATGCTAGTTTAGCTTGTGTGACTCATGGGTGTGCTTAGTATAGTACTTCAGCTTTGTTTGGTGATTGTGTGTATCGTATTTGTTTTTAGACTCTAGTACCGAGGAATACCAAGAGGAGGAGGAGGTCTACTTCCAATGAGAGGAAGACCACTTTGATCACTACACCACTCAAGGCAAGCTAATATTCTTGCAAAGTGCAAAGCTCTACAAGATTATGCTTAATGAGCCCATCCCAAGTTTTACTACAAGTTTTTACTTGCAAGTTTTATTGCTTTGCTTTATCAAAGTACTTTTTGATTCATGATTCACTTGGTCTAGAGTAGAACAAGAGCATCAAAGTTAGCCTATGGCAATCAAAGCTAGTTAACACCCCTCATGACTAGTGGCTAGTGCTAAATAAATAAAATTGACTACTCTAGATGGGAACATTGTAAAATGAAATGACTTTGAAGGATTTGAAGGTGAATATGACTAGAATGACATGAATGACTTAATGATTTGATAAAAACTGATGGTTGGGTTCGGATGCGATACCATTTCAATTTACAAGTACCCCCACAATACCTGATTATGGGTAGGGTCTAACTAGAAGTTTATATATCTTAGTATGGGTTCCCTCTAAACAAGCGTCATAGGGGTTATACCGAGGCTGCCTCCGTTAAATGTGAAATGATGTGAAATGACGTGAATGAGGTGAACTGTCCGGCCCAAGCCCTGTGAAGTTCCCAGGCTGACGATTTGTCTTCACTGGGAGGCCAAGCTCATGGGGAGAGGTGCCTATACTAGGATGTGTAAGTGAAAAGTTAGGGTTGATGATCCGCGTACTGAGTTACGATTATTCAGGGTTATCCCTGACGGATGTAATCAAATGTTGTGGCACAAGTGTGCAACCTCTGCAGAGTGTAAAACTATTCGAATAGCCGTGTCCATGGTTACGGACAATTGGAAAGGCCATACTGTTATGTCGTCAGACCTTTTCTTAAAATGGGAATGTGAATTGAAATGGTGACTTGAATTTGAAACACAACTGAGTTGTGGGAATGACACTAATGTTCCCACCTGAGTTAGTTAGCATATGAAGAGTCTTTTATGAAATGCTTATGAACTAAAATTGGCTTTATGCAAATAAACCTAGAGCTTAGCATCCCCTTAATAAAATTGCTAGTTATTACAATAGTATTAGTTTGCGTGTACTTTAAAGTACTCACGGCTGTGTCCCTGGCTATTCAAATGGCCAGAATATGAAGAGGAGCATTAATATGAAGATGACGGCCAGCAGGACGTCTACCACAACTAGGAGTTCGCCTAACGTCAAGCATTGGCCTGTGGAACTAGATAGTCCACCCCTATTACGCTTCCGCTACTGTGTTGTTCGTTGATCAATAGATCAACTATTTGTGTAATATTGGATCATGTGATCCTTTTGTAAGACAATGATGGTTTGTAATGAATGATAACTTATGATATCAACTGTTATGTCTCGCAACAACATTTTGTTGCGATAATGGCGGGTCACTGGTGTGATGAGTTCGATTTACTTAGGGTTTTTGCGTGGGGGAGATTTATATAGGCGGAAGGGCGAGGTCGGTGGAGGCCTGGTGGCCCCAGACCACCCCTAGGCGCGTGCGCGGGCCAGGGCCAGGCCGCGCCTAGGCTTGGTCTAGCCATCCTGTGGCCCTCCTCCGTCTCGTCTCTGGACTCCGTCTTCGCTCCGGAAAATAGGAACTTTGGCTTTTGTTTCGTCCAATTCCGAGAATATTTCCTGTACAACTTTTCTGAAATACAAAACAACAGAAAACATAAACTGGCACCGTGGCATCTTGTCAATATGTTAGTCGGAAAATGCATAAAAGTGACACGAAATATAAACAAAACATATAGCAATTGGTGTAAAACAAGCATGGAGCATAAAAAATTATAGATACGTTTGCAACGTATCATAAGGCAAGAAGACGTTAAAAAGGAAAGATTAGAGTGGATCTCTTTGTAACCTAGTCGAATCCGGATAGAACTCTCGGGACCTTGGCTGCAATATAAGGGCCAGGAGAGGGTCTGCCGAAACACAACTTCAACACATAGATTCACCGCAAGTCAAGAGCTAGGACCTTAGAACCTTAGCCTCTCGACGAGATCACAACCTTAGCCTTCGGCTACCCCATTGTAACCCAATATATTCGATAATCAAGATTAGACAAGCAGGAAGTAAGGATTTTACCTTATATAGGGCCCCGAACCTGGGTAAATCTCTCTCCCCGTTTGTTTGGTATCCGATGTATCATGTCAGCCTATAGGATTCCGTCAACCCTAAGCCTCTCATAGCTGGAAAGGGCATCTATGGATTGCGAGGATCGTACCCGGTAACTCATATTTGGTGGAATCTATGGAGGTAAACATGCTTCCTCGCGCTATCAATGGAAAATACCTGAAGACATTTCACCCAAGTGTGTGGCAATCCTCCTAAACACTCAAGCCGGCCAATATGCACATATCGCCCTTAGTAGTAGAAAATGGTTGATGAGCTTAAGCATCGCCCTTATACAAGCTCTACACAGATTATTTTCTGGCACACAAGCTCTACCAGAAAACAAGGGGCATATATCAGTTTGGACCACTGTTCGGATGGACACGTCTGGATTTGAGCCAGATTCAAGAGTACGGTGGATCCATGGACACCTTAGCCTCAAGGAGGATCTGTGGCGAATTTGGACATCTTAGGTCCAAGGCGGATTTCGCCACCTTAGGCCTAAGCCAACTTGGCGAAGAAAGAAGGTGCATGAACTTGAAGAAATCCAAGAGTCGTGACAGGAAGGAAAGCCAAATGAATTCACCTTAGACCTAAGCCATATTATTTTCCGCCTTGGTCCCAAGGTGGAATCATGACTACCTAAGGTCCTAGGAGGATCCTAGGATATCTTGGGTTCAAGGAGGATTTCGGACCACCTTCATCCCTAGGTGGGATTATGATCACCTAAGGCTTAGGCGGATCCTGGTCCTTTTTACCTCCAAGGCAGTTTTTGGTCAACTTAGGTTTAAGGCAAAAATTTGGTTAACTTTGCCCAACAGAAGTTGATAGGTTCCCAAACACCAGAATCTATGTGTCTCAAGCATGAAGACGAAGGAAAAGTTTGAATCCAACACTGAAGGATCAAGGCGGCTCTAAACAAGAGTAAGCATGGATATTTGGATCAAGGCGGCTCTAAACAAGAGTAGGCATGTATATTTGGATCCGGGTCTAGTTTGATGTCGGATGAAGACTTATCTAGTCTAGAGTTAGACTATGTTTCCACCTTGTAAACATGTAAATAAATGTTCAAAACTTGTACGGGAAGTCCATCCACCTCATATATATGTGAGAGGTGACAACCGATTGAAATTAAGCACACAATCTTCAAACATCAATATATCTACCTTTTGCCTCCTCAAACCCTTGTCTATGCTTCCATTCTTCAGCGACATCACCGAGATTTTGCCTGAGATCGACAACCGGGCTTGGAGCGGTCTAATCGGGCCAAGTTCAGCACATAGTCGCCAGAACCTCTGACATGTCCCTACTAAGGAACCAGGGCTTTGGTTCTCAAAAGGCGCCAACCGGATTATCATGCGTATCACACTTCTGACCAGCCTCCTTCGACACGAGCTGCGGTGTATCGTCCCCGGCGTCGAGGGTGCACGAGGACGTGTCAGAGTAAGAACCGAAATATTTCCACCCTAGCATCAAGACAACATATTTTTGGCCTTAGCCGAAAATTTTGTGGTTTAGCTCTAGGTGCAAAGTTTTGGGCCTAGCACGCCTCAACAATCTGCCGATGTGGACCACCGCGGCCCCGCTGATGCCCCTGGACGACGCCATCACACTGGGGCTGGCCGTGACTAGCGTGCTGGCGTCCATATTCCACATGTCCAAGGCCATCCTTGGCCGCATCCCGGCCAAGCTGTCCGTGTTCGGGACGTGGTCCGCCAAGCTAAAGGTCACCGTGTACGCCGAACGACAGGACACCACCTGCAGGGTCAACTCCAATGGTGTGAGTCGTTCCAACCCTGGCGCGTGGCTGGTGCTACTTCCCGATGATAACACCTAGAAAGCCTGCCCCCTGGAGTGCTGGCACGAGCATGGCACCGACGTAGTAGCCATCCCTCACCGGTTCGTGATAATGTCTAGCTAGAAAAAAGGTCAAGTTTGAGGCGTGCCGGCGATTAAATACCTCCCCCAAATGTCTGAATTGTTCCGCAATTTGTGTCCAACGAGAGTATGTCCATGCATGATTTGAAGCCTCAGACTGGAGACCCTCTTATAATATGATCCAAATTTATATAAATGCTAACTTATGATGAGCGGAGCGAGGCTTGTCGCCAGAAGGCTCGAGCCGAGTGAATCATCATTGACCTAGGTTACCACCACTATATATACCCCTTTGTAAGCCGCCACACATGGTGTCTACGATACTAAAGAAAAACTAATTTGTAGCCAAATTTTTGTGTCTTAACACGGACCGTGCACACATGTCAGTGACACGTCACTCGTCCAGCTGTACCACCGCCGTGTCCGTGTGTCCAAATGGTTTCGTCTCCTCCTCCTCCAATTTCCCTCCCCGTTTTCCCCTTCCCGCCATGGTTTCCCTCCACTGCTCGCTCCGCCCCGCTCCCATCCGTATTAAATCTCCTACCCGTCCCCCGCCAATCCTCCCACACCGCGCGCGTTCACACCTCCACGGCGCAAAAACACCGCGACGAAGCTCTTCCCCGCGCCTCCGTACCGGCCATGGACCGCCGCGCCCGCGCCGCCCCGCGCAGAGAGGAGGAGCGCCCGAGCCACGGCCGGTTCCTCCGCCCCGGCGCGCTCGCGCGGCTCCGGGACTCCAGGATCGTCGCCCGCTCCCTCCGGTCGTCGGCGGCGGCGCGCCTCTCGCTCCCGTCCGCCCCTCCGTCCCCCGCGCCGGCGGAGCCGCAGCAGCAGCGACAAGACGCCGTGCCGCACTTCCTGGCGGGGTCCACGCGGGGTGTGTGCGGCGTGGGGCGGTACCCGCTCCGGCGGAGGATGGCCGCGGCCAGGTGCGTCGTGTTCCTGCCGCCGCCGGAGGCGTTCTGGGAACCGTCGTCGGATCTGATGTTCTGACGGCCTGGCTAGCACCGGAATTTAGCTTGGGGACGTGCGTTTAGATTCGTGTTTCCAGATCTCTGTGCAGATGGTTTTGCTGGTCCAGCAGGTTGGAGCTGATGAGTAGATCTGCTGCTGTTCCGATCTGATGTCGTGTAATGTGTTGTAATTGATCCAAACTTATAAGTTTGTGAATTGGACTCATAGCGAGCTGCGTGGGTTGATTTTGCTTTGGCCATAGTATTATAACTTTCTTAGTTTCCTAATAAAAAGGTTTGATGCATGGATGGACACCAAATTGAGGAATTGGCATTGGACTCAACTCAACTCTGAAACTTTTCTCGTTGCAACAAGTACGCGCTTGTACCTGGCCAAAAAAAAATCATCAAAGACAAGACAAATAAGCAACTTCGGAGGAGCATCAGTCTGGAGCCTGGACTGTCATCTGTATTGTACTACACCTACAATTTACTAGTAACCACCTTTGTGGAAAACGGCAAGCCCGTTCAATCATGAACACGCCACTATCGGCAATTATTACTCCTTCAACTTCTCAAATGAAGCGCATTTGAGATGAAAACTTCATCTTATCAAAGATCATGTTAATTTTGCATAGTCATAGTTGCCAAACTTCTCCTGGTTCTGCTCAACCACTTGCCAAACTCATTTGTATTACTACAAGCTAGGTGGATCCATATAAATATATTCCACCTTGACAATGGATCATACAAAGCGAGAAAAATGACAGTAGAAAAATAATTACTCAACGCACAAAATCGACATGTTCTTATACGCCATTTCAGTTTATTTTTGTCGGTTTATATTTATTACAATTACACCCTTACCCATGTACCAAAAATGTCTTTGTTTTTACTGAATTTTTTAAGTGTCGTTCAAAGGTGCTTATTCACAACTTGCCAATTCTTTGAAATTCTTCACACAATGCCTACCAAAGTTAGGAGTTGTGAAGCTTCAAAAGTGAAGAAAGATGCATATCAAGAACAAAACATAGCGTTCTTGGCTAAGTTATCTAATATGTGTCCATCATTTAAATTCCCACTTCAGATTGGCGGGGATTTTCATATAATTAGGAAATAATAGGACAACTATATGGTATGTGGTATGTCTACTTGTAGTTTTACGCTTAATGCAATTATTGAGCATAATATACACATGGAATTAAATCTTATAGAACGGCTTTCACTTGGAGTTACAATCATGTGGTGCCCATCTTTGAAAAGTTGCCTAGGATTTCAATATCACTAGATTTGGAGGAACAATTTCCCTTGGCTTTGGTTACATCTCTAGAAAGAGGTTTTCTGATCGTGCTCCCCTTCTTTTGGAAACAAGCACTTCTTGAATCTAACGTTTTTGTGACATTTATGGTTAGGGTTGGAATTAACAAGCTAGTCTAGATGTATGGCACATCAAGTCGAGGAAATCGAGAAAGGTTTTAAGTGTATGGAGTAAAAAAAGAGGATAGTTGCTAGTCAGTATAAAATATAAAATGTTGATTTGTTTGAGAGAGCTGAAGCTATTGTTTGAATGGGTATGACACATGATAGAACAAATTGCATGATTTCTTAGATAGGAAGAGGCGAAGTGGGTTGAACAAGCGGATTAAAGAAGTTGAAATCAATGAAGCAGATTCAAATACAAAGTTTCTCCAAGCTACAACTAATGGGAGACTTGAATATAAATATAATTGTTAGTTTATGAAAGGTGATGAGGTGATCACTTGATAGAAAATTTGGAGATGCACATTAGGCATCCTACTCGGACAAATGTTTTCCGGTCTTAGGAAGGGATTGACAACATTGATGATATTGCGAGCAATGTTTTAGTTTCTCTTTTAATAAGTGGTGTCTGGTATGGAAGATAATGAATCACCATGGCTACATGGATTTCCAGCTGAGTTTGTCGGGCCTTTGGTACTGTATTAAAATTGTCTTAAAGGTTGGATAATTTTATCTTCATGAAATGGTTTAAAAAATGTTGAATCATAGTGTTGTTACCTTGGTTCCAAAGTGTAAAACCCTGACGATGTACAAAAAATCAGGTTCATGTGTTTAATAAGGGGGAGCTTTAAATAATTACCAAATAACCGATGAACACACTTTATTTGGGCTCCCAGACTTAGTAGTCCGAAACACTCTGTTATGCATACACAATCATGATCCTATGATCAGTGTGTCATGAACACATAATCGAACTGGTACCTGATTACATCATCCATTGCTTACCGAATAAAGGTTTTGCATAGTCTTACACAACAACCATGAAGGGATAGTGCAAGTCCAATGCGGCGGAAATACTTTAGACAAAAGCATCGTGAGGCCCAAGTCAAGCCTTAATCCTGCATGCAGCTGACTGGGAGAACGTTCTTAGTTTTCATAGACGCCATCAGATACTTCTTAATCGCCGTACTCTTCCAAGCCTGACCAAGTAAATAGCCAAAACAACAATGTCAGTGAGTACGTTGAATTTACTCGCAAACGGCCTTAGAAGAGAAATAAAGGAAATGCATTTTTTATGTAGCAAGGAACAACCTCTAATCTAAGACTTCTAGAGAAACAATAGTTTCTCCTTTCGATATGACATCTCTATATCTTTATTGAATAAGATATTTTACAAAACAGGAGTGTATTTTTGAAGACTAATAGGTAAGGGTCACCCAATTTATTCCGCTCTGATCATCTCCATATGACCAAGCATTTCCTTCACCTACCACTGTACCTCCGAGGTACTCGACTACCAATCCTAGCGGTGTCCTTTCCAAACCTTTTGGAAAACATTTTTTTTTCAAAACCAAAGTCCTTTGGTGAAAGTATCATGCCATCCCAACCATCCACAACCGCAGACACAACTATTCGAATATGTTTCACTCCGCAGACGTTTTCCACTTTTCCCACAAGATCCGGATACTTACCGTGTGAGAATCATCCCTGGTCCCTGCATACCAATTTCTCTACCAAATTGTTGAATGAGTGAAGTAAGTTGTCTACCAAATTGTTGAATGACAGTGAAGTAAGTTGCTGTAACATGTGCGTTCAGGTTGAGTACTCCTAGCTAGGGGTCAAAAGATAGCCAAAAAGCTGTGGGGTCGGCCGACCCCACAACCACAACATGGCTCCGCCGTTGGCAACATATGTCACGATAAGCATTTGATGGTAGTTTTTCACCTGTTGGCCTGATACAAGACACACATAAAGAGATGAAACCCCGCCACACCGATGTATGGCATGCAGTTTTACCAGGAGTTGCAAAGGCCCAGCCCAACCCGATCCTCTGAAATGTCACTAACCCACCAATGAATTTTTAATGAGGGCTTAAGGTTATCCCCGCTTAACTGAATAAGCAAATGGGCTGATTTTCAAATAGCATTTTTTTTTCAATATTAGAGAAAACAGGTACACCCAGGTGCATTCTGGTATTTTCCAATAAGTTATGTCCTATTATAATGGAAGAACTACCGTCGAGACGTCCATAAAGAGACTCATATCAAAACGAACAAATTACGATGCTACCAAATAACACAAGAAGCAAACTCCATGCAATCCGGTCTAGTTCCTCCGACCGCGGTCGTTCTCTCGCCGGCGAGGCAACCGACCATTGGCACTAAAAATTCGGTTTACTCGTCGTGAACATGGGAACCTTCCATGCCAATCTGATCATCCAACCCAACATTACCTCTCCTCCTCTCTCCCTCTGCTGATTGACAGATCGAAAACTCCACCAAATTCTATATATGGATGATCCGGTCAATCAATCAGTTGGTCTCCTTCCTTTCTTATCGAAAATTTGAAATGTATTTCCTCACTACTTATTTGGTCCCGATGCAAGATTTGTTTGCATACTTGGTGTAATTTTTATTTTTATTTTACTAGAAAATATGGATGTCTTAAGCTACACTGCTACAGCCTTACCGGACTCCTCTTATTTTAGAAAATATAGAAGGCCGAAGCTGAAGCTTACTATGTCTCTACTCCAACTCTTTTTAACAGAAAAATACTTTAATATTTTTAAATAATTTTTCCCGATGACATAATTTCTCTCTGGCCTTCCCAAATGTGTAGGACAACACCGACACTCATAATTTTATGTGATTAATGTAGAGTTTCATGCATGAAAAACAAAAAAATTCTACAGCAAAGACGAATAAATCCAAGATCCAATCTATGGAAAAGTCAAGATTTAATATATGAGATCAGAGCAACGAGATAGATGAGAAACTAACTCTCGTAGATCCAAAGCCTTAACGAGATGAGATCTCGTGGTTGATGTAGATGATCCTTCCAGTGCTGCAAACCGGCATCACTTCCGTACTCGGTCACTGATACGCGTAGATGCACACGTCCGTTGGGAACCCCAAGTGGAAGGTATGATGCGTATAGAAGCAAGTTTCCTAGGATGAAACCAAGGTTTAATCGAACCAGGGAGCCAAGAAGCACGTTGAAGGTTGATGGTCACGAAATGTGATGCGGCGCAACACCAGGGATTGCCAACTAGAACCTCGCACAACCAAAGTACTTTGCCCCAACGAAACAAAGGAGGTTGTCAATCTCACCGGCTTGCTGTAACAAAGGATTAAACGTATCGAGTGGAAGATGTTTGCAAAGAAAACAGTAAAACAAGTAGATTGTATGCTATGGAAAGAATAGGACCGGGTCCACAGTTCACTAGAGGTGTCTCTCCCATAAGATAAAAGCATGTTGGGTGAACAAATTACAGTCGGGCAATTGACAAATAGAGAAAGGCATAATAATGCATATACATGACATGGTAAATATAGTGAGATTTAATTGGGCATTACGACAAAGTACATAGACCGCCATCCAACGCATCTATGCCTAAAAAGTCCACCTTCAGGTTATCGTCCGAACCCCTCCAGTATTAAGTTGCAAAGCAACAGACAATTGCATTAAGTATTGTGCGTAATGTAATCAATAACTACATCCTTAGACATAGCATCAATGTTTTATCCCTAGTGGCAACAGCACATCACAACCTTAGAACTTTCTGTCACTGTCCCATGTATCAATGAAGGCATGAACCCACTATCGAGCATAATTACTCCCTCTTGGAGTTAAGAGTAAAAACTTGGCCAGAGCCTCTACTAATAACGGAGAGCATGCAAGATCATAAACAACACATGAACAATAGATTGATAATCACCATAATCATAGTACTCTCTATCCATCGGATCCCGACAAACACAACATATAGAATTACATATAGATGATCTTGATCATGTTAGGCAGCTCACAAGATCTAACAATGAAGCACAACAAGGAGAAGACGACCATCTAGCTACTGCTATGGACCCATGGTCCGGGGGTGAACTACTCACATCACTCCGGAGGCGATCATGGCGATGAAGAGTCCTCGGGGAGATGAATCCCCTCTCCGGCAGGGTGCCGAGGCGATCTCCAATCCCGAGATGGGACGCGGCGGCGGCGTCTCCAAGGTTTTCCGTATCGTGGCTCTCTAGGGGGTTTCGCGACGGGAGCTTTAAGTAGGCGGAAGGTCAACGCGAGGGGCCACACGAGGGCCCCCGGTGGACGCGCGGCCAGGGCCGGGCCGCGCCGGCCACCCCCCGGCTGCCTCGTGGGTTAGGTCTTCGGTCTTCGGAAGCTTCGTGCAAAAATAGGACCCTGGGCGAAAGTTTCGTCCAATTCCGAGTATTTCTTTACTAGGATTTCCAAAAACAGCAGAAAACAAGAACTGGCTCTTCGGCATCTTGTTAATAGGTTAGTTCAGAAAATGCATAAATATGACATATAATGTGCATAAAACATGTAGGTATCATCAATAAAGTAGCATGGAACATAAGAAATTATCGATACGTTGGAGACGTATCGCATCCCCAAGCTTAGTTCTCTCGGCGGTAAAACGATAACAAAGATAATTTGAAGTGACATGCCATCATAATCTTGATCATACTATTTGTAAACATATGTAATGAATGCAGCGATCAAAGCAAAGGTAATGATATGAGTAAACAACTGAATCATATAGCAAAGACTTTTCATGAATAGTACTTCAAGACAAGCATCAATAAGTCTTGCATAAGAGTTAACTCGTAAAGCAATAAATCAAAGTAAAGGTGTTGAAGCAACACATAAGAAGATTAAGTTTCAGCGGTTGCTTTCAACTTGTAACATGTATATCTCATGGATATTGTCAACATAAAGTAATATAACAAGTGCAATATGCAAGTATGTAGGAATCAATGCACAGTTCACACAAGTGTTTGCTTCTTAAGGTGGAAGGAGATAGGTAAACTGACTCAACAATAAAAGTAAAAGAATGGTCCTTCAGAGGAAAGCATCGATTGCTGTATTTGTGCTAGAGCTTTTATTTTGAAAACATGAAACAATTTTGTCAACGGTAGTAATAAAGCATATGAGTTATGTAAATTATATCTTACAAGTTGCAAGCCTCACGCATAGTATACTAATAGTGCCCGCACCTTGTCCTACTTAACTTGGACTACCGGATCTTTGCATGCCATGTTTCAACCAAGTGTCACAAAGGGGTACCTCCATGCCGCCTGTACAAAGGTCCAAGGAGAATGCTCGCATTTCGGATTTCTCGCTTTTGATTATTCTCAACTTAGACATCCATACCGGGACAACATGGACAACAGATAATGGACTCCTCTTTAATGCATAAGCATGTGGCAAAGTTATTATTCTCATATGAGATTGAGGATATATGTCCAAAACTGAAACTTCCACCATGATTCATGGCTTTAGTTAGCGCCCAATGTTCTTCTCTAACAATTTTGCATGCTCCAACCACTAAAATGATAGACCTTCAGACAAGACGGACATGCATAGCAACTCACATGATATTCAACAATAGTTGATGGCGTTCCCCAGAAACATGGTTATCGCACAACAAGCAACTTAATAAAATATAAAGTGCATAAGTACATATTCAATACTACGATAGTTTTTAAGGCTATTTTGTCCCATGAGCTATATATTGCAAAGGTGAATGATGGAATTTTAAAGGTAGCACTCAAGCAATTTACTTTGGAATGGCGGGTAAATACCATGTAGTAGGTAGGTATGGTGGACACAAATGGCATAGTGGTTGGCTCAAGGATTTTGGATGCATGAGAAGTATTCCCTCTCGATACAAGGTTTAGGCTAGCAAGGTTATTTGAAGCAAACTCAAGGATGAACAAGTGCAGCAAGACTCACATAAAAGACATATTGTAAACATTATAAGACTCTACATTGTCTTCCTTGTTGTTCAAAACTCAATACTAGATATTATCTAGACCTTAGAGAAACCAAATATGCAAATCAAATTTTAGCAAGCTCTATGTATTTCTTCATTAATGGGTGCAAAGCATATGATGCAAGAGCTTAAACATGAGCACAACAATTGCCAAGTATCACATTATCCAAGACATTTTTAGAATTACTACATGTAGCATTTTCCAATTCCAACCATATAACAAATTAACGAAGAAGAAACTTCGCCTTGAACATTATGAGTAAAGCCTAAGGACACATGTGTCCATATGCAACAGCGGAGCGTGTCTCTCCCACAAAGTGAATGCTAGGATCCATCTTATTCAAACAAAAACAAAAACGAAACAAACCGACGCTCCAAGTAAAGAACACTAGATGTGACTGAATAAAAATATAGTTTCAGGGAGGAACCTGATGATGTTGTCGATGAAGAAGGGGATGCCTTGGGCATCCCCAAGCTTAGACGCTTGAGTCTTCTTAAAATATGCAGGGATGAACCACGGGGCATCCCCAAGCCTTTCACTCCTCTTGATCTTAGTATATCATTCTCCTCTCTTTGACCCTTGAAAACTTCCTTCACACCAAACTTCAAGCAAACTCATTAGAGGGTTAGTGCATCATTAATAATTCACACATTCAGAGGTGACACAATCATTCTTTTCACTTCTAGACATTGCATAATGCTACTGGACATTAATGGATCAAAGAAATAAATCCAACATAGCAAAAGAGGCAATGCGAAATAAAAGGCAGAATCTGTCAAAAACAGAACAGTCCGTAAAGACGAATTTATAAATGGCACCAGACTTGCTCAAATGGAAAAACTCAAAACTAATGAAAGTTGCGTACATATCTGAGGATCACGCTCGTAAATTGGCAGATTTTTCGAATTTTCTACAGAGAATTATGCCCAGATTCGTGACAGACAGCAATGCTGTTTCTGTGCAGCGATCCCAAATATAACATCAACTTTGACATAGAAACTTTACTTGGCACAAAAACATGATAAGGAGAGGTTGCTACAGTAGTAAACAACTTCCAAGACTCAACAAAACAAAAATTGCTGTAGGTAAAAACATGGGTTGTCTCCCATAAGCGCTTTTCTTTAACGCCTTTCAGCTAGGCGCAGAAAGTGCAAATCAAGTAACATCGAGAGTAGAAGCATCAACATCATAGCTTGTTCTAATAATAGAATCAAAAGGCAACTTCATTCTCTTTCTAGGGAAGTGTTCCATACCTTTCTTGAGAGGAAATTGATATTTAATATTACCTTCCCTCATATCAATAACAGACCAACATCAAGAAAAGGTCTTCCCAACACAATTGGACAAGATGCATTGCATTCGATATCCAAGACAACAAAATCAACGGGGACAAGGTTATTGTTAACCGTAATATGCACATTATCAATCCTCCCCAAAGGTTTCTTTTTAACATTATCAGCGAGATTAACATCCAAATAACAATTCTTTAATGGTGGCAAGTCAAGCATATCATAAATCTTTTAGGCATAACAAATACTTGCACCAAGATCACATAAGGCATTACATTCAAAGTCATTGAATTTCATTTTAATGATGGGCTCCCAACCATCTTCTAACTTCTAGGAATAGAAGTTTCAAGTTTTAGTTTATCCTCTCTAGCTTTTATGAGAGCATTTGTAATATGTTTTGTAAAGGCTAAATTTATAGCACTAGCATTAGGACTTTTAGCAAGTTTTTGCAAGAACTTTATAACTTCAGAGATGTGGCAATCATCAAAATCTAAATCATTATGAGCTACAGCAATGGGATCATTATTCCCAAGGTTGGAAAAAATTTCAGCAGTTTTATAACAGTTTCAGCGTTTTGCAATTAGAGAAACATTGCCAACACCAATTATATTACCATTGATAGTAGGAGGTGTAGCAACATGTGAGGAATTAGCATTACTAGTGGTGGTAATAGTCCAAACTTTAGCTACATTATTCTCTTTAGCTAGTTTTTCATTTTCTTCTCTATCCCCCGCAACTCAGCCATTAATCTTATATTCTCATTAATTCTAACTTGGATGGCATTTGCTGTAGTAGTAATCTTATTATCAAGATCATTATTAGGCATAACTTTCAACTTTAAAAGATTAACATCAGAGGCAAGCCTATCAACTCTAGAAGCGATAGTATCAATTTTATCAAGCTTTTCCTCAACAGATTTGTTAAAAGCAGTTTGTGTACTAATAAATTCTTTAAGCATGGCTTCAAGACCAGAGGGTACACTTCTATTATTGTTGTAAGAATTCCCATAAGAATTACCATAACCATTACCATTAGTAGAAGGATATGGCCTATAGTTATTACCAGAGTTGTTCCTATAAGCATTGTTGTTGAAATTATTATTTTTAATGAAATTCACATCAACATTTTCTTCTTGAGCAACCAATGAAGCTAAAGGAACATTATTTGGATCAACATTAGATCTACCATTCACAAGCATAGACATAATCACATCAATCTTATCACTCAAGGAAGAGGTTTCTTCAATGAATTTACCTTCTTACCTTGTGGAGCTCTTTCCGTGTGCCATTCAGAGTAATTCACCATCATATCATCAAGAAGTTTTGTAGCCGCCCCCAATGTGATGGACATAAAGGTACCTCCAGCAGCTGAATCCAATAAATTCCGCGAAGAAAAATTTAGTCCTGCATAGAAGGTTTGGATGATCATCCAAGTAGTCAGTCCATGGGTTGGGCAATTCTTTACCAAAGTTTTCATTCTCTCCCATGCTTGAGCAACATGTTCAGTATCTAATTGTTTAAAATTCATTATGCTACTTCTCAAAGAAATAATTTTAGCGGGAGGATAATATCTACTAATAAAAGCATCCTTGCATTTAGTCCATGAATCAATACTATTCTTAGGCAAAGATAGCAACCAATCTTTAGCTCTTCCTCTTAATGAGAAAGGAAACACTTTCAATTTAATAATATCACCATCTACATCTTTATACTTTTGCATTTCACAAAGTTCAACAAAATTATTGAGATGGGCAGCAGCATCATCAGAACTAGCACCAGAAAATTGTTCTCTCATGACTAGATTTAGTAAAGCAGGTTTAATTTCAAAGAATTCTCTGTAGTAGCAGGTGGAGCAATAGGTGTGCATAGGAAATCATTATTATTTGCATTTGTGAAGTCACACAACTTAGTATTTTCAGGTTGGCCATTTTAGCAAAGAAAATAAAGCAAACTAGATAAAGTAAATGCGAGTAACTAATTTTTTTGTGTTTTTGATATAGCAAACAAGATAGCAAATAAAGTAAAACTAGCAACTAATTTTTTTGTATTTTGATTTAGTGCAGCAAACAAAGTAGTAAATAAAATAAAGCAAGACAAAAACAAAGTAAAGAGATTGAGAAGTGGAGACTCCCCTTGCAGCGTGTCTTGATCTCCCCGGCAACGGCGCCAGAAATTTAGCTTGATACGCGTAGATGCACACGTCCGTTGGGAACCCCAAGTGGAAGGTATGATGCGTATAGAAGCAAGTTTCCCTCAGTATGAAACCAAGGTTTAATCGAACCAGTAGGAGCCAAGAAGCACGTTGAAGGTTGATGGTCGCGAAATGTGATGCGGCGCAACACCAGGGATTTCGGCGCCAACTAGGAACCCGCACAACACAACTAAAGTACTTTGCCCCAACGAAACAGGAGGTTGTCAATCTCACCGACTTGCTGTAACAAAGGATTAAACGTATCGAGTGGAAGATGTTTGCAAAGAAAACAGTAAAACAAGTAGATTGTATGCTATGGAAAGAATAGGACCGGGGTCCACGGTTCACTAGAGGTGTCTCTCCCATAAGATAAAAGCATGTTGGGTGAACAAATTACAATCGGGCAATTGACAAATAGAGAAAGGCATAATAATGCATATACATGACATGGTAAATATAGTGAGATTTAATTGGGCATTACGACAAAGTACATAGACCGCCATCCAACTGCATCTATGCCTAAAAAGTCCACCTTCGGTTATCGTCCGAACCCCCTCCAGTATTAAGTTGCAAAGCAACAGACAATTGCATTAAGTATTGTGCGTAATGTAATCAATAACTACATCCTTAGACATAGCATCAATGTTTTATCCCTAGTGGCAACAGCACATCACAACCTTAGAACTTTCTGTCACTGTCCCAGGTATCAATGAAGGCATGAACCCACTATCGAGCATAATTACTCCCTCTTGGAGTTAAGAGTAAAAACTTGGCCAGAGCCTCTACTAATAACGGAGAGCATGCAAGATCATAAACAACACATGAACAATAGATTGATAATCACCATAATCATAGTACTCTCTATCCATCGGATCCCGACAAACACAACATATAGAATTACATATAGATGATCTTGATCATGTTAGGCAGCTCACAAGATCTAACAATGAAGCACAACAAGGAGAAGACGACCATCTAGCTCCTGCTATGGACCCATGGTCCAGGGGTGAACTACTCACTCATCACTCGGGAGGCGATCATGGCGATGAAGAGTCCTCCCGGAGATGAATCCCCTCTCCGGGTGCGGAGGCGATCTCAGAATCCCCGAGATGGGATTCGCGGCGGCGCGTCTCTGTAGGTTTTCCGTATCGTGGCTCTCGGTGCGGGGTTTCGCGACGGGAGCTTTAAGTAGGCGGAAGGTCAAGCGGGGCCACACGAGGGCCCGGGGCGGGGCCGCGCGGCCAAGGGCTGGGCCGCGCCGGCCGCTGCCTCGTGGCCCCACTTCGTTAGGTCTTCGGTCTTCTGGAAGCTTCGTGCAAAAATAGGACCCTGCGAAAGTTTCGTCCAATTCCGAGAATATTTCTTTACTAGGATTTCTGAAACCAAAACAGAAAACAAAGCTGGCTCTTCGGCATCTTGTTAATAGGTTAGTTCCGAGAAAATGCATAAATATGACATATAATGTGCATAAAACATGTAGGTATCATCAATAAAGTAGCATGGAACATAAGAAATTATCGATACGTTGGAGACGTATCAGTCACACGTACGGTGTCGATGACGTCCTTCCTCTCTCCGTTTCAGCGGGCAGCGGAGGTAGATCCTTCGGAATCCCGGAACACGACGGCGTGGTGGTGGTGGAGGAGAAAACTGCAGGGCTTCGCCAAGCCTGCGCATGAAGAAGGAGGAGGGAGAGAGGGGCGGCTAGGGTTGGGGGGATGATGTGCTGCGCCCCAGCCCTCCCCTCCCTCTTATATAGGCGTGGGGGGCTGCCTTGGCCCCTCCTCCAAGCCCTAGGGTCGGCCAAAAAAAAGGGGGGAACTTTCCCCAAAGTTAAGTCCCTATTTTCAAGGGATTTGATCTTATCCAATTGATCCAGCCGCATGGGCCAGGGGGCTGGTGTGCCTGGCCCATGTGGGCCTATGTGACCCCCTCCGGTTCATGTTGGTCGTCCGGGATAGGCGCGCCCCACTATGGTATCCTCCGGAACCTTCTAGAACCTCCGGTACAATACCGAAAAATCCTGAACTTTTTAACCTGAAAATGACTTCCCATATATGAATCTTATTCTCCGGACTATTCCGGACCTCCTCGTGATGTCTTGGATCCCATCTGAGACTCCGAACAACATTCGGTCTCCATACCATATTTCATATCTACTATACGACATCGAACCTTAAGTGTGTCACCCTACAGTTCGTGAACTATGCGGACATGATCGAGACTCCCCTCCGATCAATAAATAATAGCGGGACCTGGAGATCCATAATGGCTCCCACATACTCAACGATAACTTAGTGATCGAATGAACCATTAACATACGATACCGATTCCCTTTGTCACGCGATACTTTACTTTTCCGAGGTTTGATCATCAGTATCTCTATACCTAGTTCAACCTCGTTACCGACAAGTACTCTTTACTTGTACCGTGGTATGTCATTTCTTGTGACCTTTTCACATGCTTGCAAACTAATTAGATGAAATTCCACCGAGAGGGCCCAGAGATATCTATCCGTCATCTGGATAGTCAAATCCCACTCTTGATCCATATGCCTCAACTCATACTTTCCGAATACTTAATCTCATCTTTATAACCCACCCATTTACGCAGTAGCGTTTGATGTAATCAAAGTACCCATCTGGTGTAAGTGATTTACATGATCTCATGGTCGAAGGACTAGGTTATTATGTATCGAAGCTTATAGCAAGTTGAACTTAATGACTTGATCTTATGCTATGCTTACTATGGGTGTGTGTCCATCACATCATTCACCTAATGATATGATCTTGTTATTAATAACATATAATGTTCATGATCATGAAACCATGATCATCGATTAATCAACAACCTAGCTTAACAACAGGCTTACTAGGGACTTTGGTTGTTTACATAACACACATGTATTAATATTTCCGGTTAATACAATTATAGCATGGGATGTAAACATTTATCATGAACATTAAGATATAACAATAAACACTTTTATTATTGCCTCTTGGGCATATCTCCAACAATAGATACATATGTATATACATATGTACCCAAGTAGCTATTGGCAGAAATAAGAATCATGCATATAATATATATAGTTAGCTCGATCAATATAAATAAATAGTTTCAAATGTTTTCACCGAGATTTTGAAGACCATGGATCTTTCAAATGTAGATATTATTTAGTTTTTTATTGCATTACCCTAATATTTCTCTTGCGGAATATTAATATTTTTTAAGTATTTTGTGTGTGACCAAAGTTGCAAGCTTGATGGAGTTTGTTAAGGGTCAAAAAACACCAATCATGCTTAAACTTTGAGTACCATTTAAAATTTAATAAAAATAGATATATCTAAGGATATTTCTAGAGTAGGGGGGCCATGGCCCCCTATCCTAAGAAATCTTCGCCATTGTGAACAAGGGGCCCATGGTGTTGTGTCGCCCTAGGCCCCCTGAAATCTATGGACCGACCCTGCTCTTGGCGCCCTCGAGAGGGTCCATGCAGAGGCCGCGCGCGGTGCGCGCACACGAGATCTTCGCACAGGAGGATATTGTCGTGGATATGACCACGGCAGATGCTACCGGGGGTAGCACTTCGTTGATGCGGGGGCAAGGGAACATGGCCATACGTGGATCGAGGTGCACAGGACGCAAGGGGTTACAGGTTGCCCCTCCGGAGAGTAAAGGGCCTACGTCCTGCTAGAACTTTATTGCTCGTGAGGATTACAATGGGGGAGCTCAGCGGCTACGCCAAGAGCTTACAAGGAGATTGGATCTCAGACGATGTGTCCCTCTAGGATTTTAGCTCGGGGGTTTATATGGACACCCCCGATCTAGGGTTACATGGAGATAACTCCGAATCATACAGTTGCTACTAATCCGGGAATCGCTACCCCTGTTGCACGCAATCTTCTTATCCAGTCGCACGGGCCTCCTCCCTGGATTAGGGCCCATCGCTCCATGGCCAGTCGCTTGGGGCGGCGGCGGCCCGGCCGGTCTCCCTCTTCATGGCGAGTGGGATGGCGACCCACCCTATGGGTGTATCCCCATAAGTAGTCCCGAGCGCGGTGGTGATGAAGCGTGAGTTCAAGGCGAGCTTCAAAGAAGGGCGGTGATGAACCAAGATGAATCACCATCGGGCTCTCAAAGATGAGGTCGTAGCGTAGCTCCAGCCTCCAGTCGCCAGTACCTGATGAGTTAGTAGACATATGTCAATCGGTGTTGGCCAGTCGGCGTAGGCCACTCGGCGTCGGCCAGTCGGTGTGTGACAGTCGGCGCTGGCCAGTCGTCGTCTACCAGTCGGCGTACATTCACCGTAGAGACACGTGGAGAAGCCAACGGCTAGATTTCACGTTGACCGAGGCGCGAGCCGTTTGCGCGCAGTTGACCGTTGGGCCTGACGTGACCGCTAACGGCTAGTTTAACGGCTATTCAGCCGGAGCCGGCGTAAATCTCGACCGTTGATTATGGGGCGGCAGTTCCAGAAAAAATTAATGAACGGATCTCCTCCCTTATATAGGCGAGTGCGGCGGTATAAAGGGTTGCCTCCGGGGTTAGGGCTTATCACTCCGCCGCATTCTTCTCTTCTCCTTCTTCTTCTCTCCATTCCAACCTCCTCATACTCCAATGGCGGCGAAAGGATGGGGCAAGTCCAAGGTCACCAAGGAAGCCTTGATCCCGTACGTGGCTGCGGAGATCATTCCCTAGTTCAAGCGGGAACGGTGGAGGGTGCTAGCGGCGAATGAAGTAGAGCCGCTTCCGCGCCCCGGCGAGTTCGTGCTTTTTCTGAGCTTCCTCGACCGAGGCCTTGCTCTCCCCACCTCTAATTTCTTCCGACAGCTCCTCTCCTTCTACAACATCAAGGTCTCCGACCTCGGCCCGCACAACGTTCAGCAAATCGCGCTGTTCGTGGCGCTATGCGAACGCTACCTGGGCTGCCCGCCGTACTTCCCTTTATGGGTGTCCATCTTCAATGGGCGGGCGACCCGGGCCAGCAAGAGCGACCGGTTGTTGATCCCCAATGGCGGGATCACGTTCCAGGTGAAGTCCGGGGAGAACTTCATCGACATGGCGCTGCCCAAGGTGAAGTCCGGGCCAGCAAGGTGCAGTCGCAGTGGCGCAAGTTTTGGTTCTACGCCCTGGAGTACAATCCTCCAGGCGGAGTTCACATCCCCCAGTACACGCCGGAGCCGAGTGCGCCTCGGCGCCTCAACATGAGGTCGCTGCCGAAGGACCAGGAGGAGGTGGTGAAGGGGATGTGCTGGCGATCCAGGCGCTGAAGGAGCGGCTTGACGGCCGCCAACATGTACAATTGTTGGCTCGACCGCCGCTTGGTTCCTCTTCGCTGCCGCGCCCACCTCATGTGGGAGTACAAGGGGCAGAACGACTGCACCCGGTCGTCGGCGACCGAGTGGGACGAGGCCGAGTACCGGAAGGCACTCGCCAAGGTCACCACGACCGCCTTTACCTCCCACGACGGGCTGCAGCCCTTCTCCGAGGACAAGCCGACGCCACAGGTAACATCTTACCCCTTTTACTCGTTCTTCGGAAAGTCACGTGATTATTAACTTGATCATTTGCTTGGGATGTAGCGGTGGCAGACGGTCGCCGACCATCTTCCCCCACTCGCGGGGAAGGAGCCTCCGGAGATGACCGAAGGCGAGGACGACGAGGTCGAATACGAGGGGGATCGCACCGAGTCGGACTCCGAAGTGCGGGACTTCGTCAGGCTCTCTCGGGGCGCAAAGCGGGGGGGGGGCTCCTCGTCGCAGAGCGCGCCGGGTGAGAGCGCCCAGGAGGATGACGAAGGCGAAGAGTCGACCTCCCCTCCGGAAGGGAAACGGCCCGCGAAGAAGGACGGTGAGCCGCGGCCCAAGCGACTGCGCCAAACCATCCTCGAGGGCGCCACCGAACTCCGACGCCCCCTCAAGGACGCTTTGGAGGCCGGGGCCCGAGTCGGCCCAGGCGTCAAGGTGATCCCCACCGTGAAGTAAGTGGCTTTTCTTCGACTGTACCTTGATCGATTGCTATGGTGTCGGAGTCTCACATTTTCCTTTGCAGATCCAGGAAGAAGGTCCTAACAAGGCCCGTCCCGGCGGCAGGGGCGGCGGCCACAAGAGCGGCCGAGGCGAAGAAGGCCACCGAGTTGAAGAAAGCCGCCGAGGCGAAGAAGGCGGCCGCCGATCCCGCGGACCTTACCTCGGCGCGGGAGGAGACCGTCGCCGAGAGCCAGGCGGTGGGCGCGACCGCGAGCTCCGTCGAGCCAGTCGACGGAAGCTACCCCTGGCGAGTGCGAGTCACGCGGGGAGGGCGACGGCGAGCGCCACTCCCGACACGGCTCAGGATCCGATCGCCGTCCCCCCTACGACAGAGGGGGAGCCGGGCGCAGCCGCCGGAAGCGATCCTTCAGCGCCGATGAAGGAACGGCGGACCAAGGCCGCCAGGGATTCGGCTCGTCCCAGCGACCCCGCTGCTCCGGCTGGAGGGGAACCGTCGACTGAGGCGGTGATGCGGGAGGACGAGACGCACGAGTCTCGCCGGCCTCCGCTGTCAACCTTGTCTTCATGAGCTGCATATGCTTAGTGAAGTTCATGTGGTAAGTTTTGTGCTTTCGGTTTGGTTCCTCCCAGTCCGAGGGTCGACTCGGGCCGAAGGGCAAGTCGAGTCTCTTTCTATTGGAACCAGGCGATTTTTGTACTGAAGTTTTCTTTATCTGTGGGCGGAGGTAAAGCGATTGACGGCCCTCGTGAAAGAGGCGGCGAAAAAGAACCGCCGCCTAATCGCCATTGGCAGTAAGTTCTTATTCAGCACAAGCCTTGATTTCAGTCGATGTATTTTTTGCTCTTGCCCTCATGATCTCCCATTCCCTCTAGCAGAGGCACAGGAAAGGGAGCTTGCCGAGGCTTCGCGAGGGATATGTGAAGGAGTCCTACTTCAGGGAGGCCGACTTCCGAGCCCAGCAGGCCGAGGAAGCGAAGAAGAAGGCGAAAGCGGAGGTCGCAGACCTGACCAAGGTCCTGGAGGACAAGGGCAAGGAGCTCGAGGACGTTATCGCCGACTACAAGGTCAGGCTTGATACCGCGGCGGAGGCTAGGGACGCCGCCAGGGGTGCAGCCGCGTCGCTGCGTGAGGAGCTGGCAGCCCTGAAGCTGCAACATGCCAAGGAGCTTGCGGCCGAGAAGGAGGCGTCGGAGGGCACTCTCTTGGTTGTTCAAGCCGAGAAGACGAGCTTCGAGGCCTTCGTCCGCGAGATGTCGCGGCAACTTCTCGGTGAGTGTTTATTTCCTTTTGGTTTCTTAGATACCAGGGGACAATCGCGGTGCCGTAAGTCCCCGGCGTCGGGTGGCGAGCTCGGACGACCGGCGATGGCGCTGTCGGAGGCGCCGAGTCCCCGAGCGTGGCGAGTCCGCTTCGGGGATCCAGTCCCCGAGCGTGGCGAGTCCTCTTCGGGGATCCAATCCCCGAGCGTGGCAGTGATGGCGTGTAACTCACACGTTCGTTGGGAACCCCAAGAGGAAGGTATGATGCGCACAGTAGCAAGTTTTCCCTCAGAAAGAAACCAAGGTTTAATCGAACCAGGAGGAGCCAAGAAGCACGTTGAAGATTGATGGTGGCGAAATGTGATGCGGCGCAACAACAGGGATTCCGGCGCCAAGGTGGAATCTGCACAACAAAACCAAAGTACTTTGCCCCAACGAAACAGTGAGGTTGTCAATCTCACCGGCTTGTCGTAACAAAGGATTAAACGTATCGAGTGGAAGATGATTGTTTGCAAAAAACAGTAAAACAAGTATTGCAGTAGATTGTATACTATAAAGAATAGGACTGGGTCCACAGTTCACTAGAGGTGTCTCTCCCATAAGATAAAAGCATGTTGGGTAAACAAATTACAGTCGGGCAATTGACAAATAGAGAAGGGCATAACAATGCATATACATGATATGATAAATATAGTGAGATTTAATCCGGGCATTACGACAAAGTACATAGACCGCCATCCAACCGCATCTATGCCTAAAAAGTCCACCTTCAGGTTATCATCCGAACCCCATTCAGTATTAAGTTGCAAAGCAACAGACAATTGCATTAAGTATGGTGCGTAATGTAATCGACAACTACATCCTTAGACATAGAATCAATGTTTTATCCCTAGTGGCAACAGCACATCACAACCTTAGAACTTTCTGTCACTGTCCCAGTGTCAATGAAGGCATGAACCCACTATCGAGCATAAATACTCCCTCTTGGAGTTAAGAGTACAAACTTGGCCAGAGCCTCTACTAATAACGGAGAGCATGCAAGATCATAAACAACACATAAACAATAGATTGATAATCACCATAACATAGTATTCTCTATCCATCGGATCCCGACAAACACAACATATAGTATTACGATAGATGATCTTGATCATGTTAGGCAGCTCACAAGATCCAACAATGAAGCACAACAAGGAGAAGACGACCATCTAGCTACGCTATGGACCCATGGTCCAGGGTGAACTACTCACTCATCACTCCGGAGGCGATCATGGCGATGAAGAGTCCTCCGGAGATGAATCCCCTCTCCGGCGTGGTGAGGCGATCTCCGAATCCCGAGATGGGATTCGCGGCGGCGGCGTCTCAGAAGGTTTTCCGTATCGTGGCTCTCGTGACTGGGGTTTTCGCGACGGAGGCTTTAATTAGGCGGAAGGGTAGTTCAGGGGGGCGACGAGGGCCCACACCATAGGGCGGCGCGGGCCCCTCCGGCCGCGCGGCCCTATGGTGGCGGCGCCTCTTCGCCCCACGTTATCTCTTCGATCTTCGGAAGCTCAGTGCAAAAATAGGACCCTCGGGCGAAGATTTCGTCCAATTCCGAGAATATTTCTTACTAGGATTTCTGAAACCAAAAACAGCAGAAAACAGCAACTGGCTCTTCGGCATCTTGTTAATAGGTTAGTTCCGGAAAATGCATAAATATGACATATAATGTGCATAAAACATGTAGGTATCATCAATAAAGTAGCATGGAACATAAGAAATTATCGATACGTTGGGCGTATCAGCATCCCCAAGCTTAGTTCTGCTCGTCCCGAGCAGGTAAAACGATAACAAAGATAATTTCTGAAGTGACATGCCATTATAATCTTGATCATACTATTTGTAAACATATGTAATGAATGCAGCGATCAAAACAATGGTAATGACATGAGTAAACAACTGAATCATAAAGCAAAGACTTTTCATGAATAGTACTTCAAGACAAGCATCAATAAGTCTTGCATAAGAGTTAACTCTTAAAGCAATAAATCAAAGTAAAGGTATTGAAGCAACACAAAGGAAGATTAAGTTTCAGCGGTTGCTTTCAACTTATAACATGTATATCTCATGGATATTGTCAACATAAAGTAGTATAACAAGTGCAATATGCAAGTATGTAGGAATCAATGCACAATTCACACAAGTGTTTGCTTCTTAAGGTGGAGAGAGATAGGTAAACTGACTCAACAATAAAAGTAAAAGAATGGTCCTTCAAAGAGGAAAGCATCGATTGCTGTATTTGTGCTAGAGCTTTTATTTTGAAAACATGAAACAATTTTGTCAACGGTAGTAATAAAGCATATGAGTTATGTAAATTATATCTTACAAGTTGCAAGCCTCATGCATAGTATACTAATAGTGCCCGCACCTCGTCCTACTTAGCTTGGACTACCGGATCTTTGCATGCCATGTTTCAACCAAGTGTCACAAGGGGTACCTCCATGCCGCCTGTACAAAGGTCTAAGGAGAAAGCTCGCATTTTGGATTTCTCGCTTTTGATTATTCTCAACTTAGACATCCATACCGGGACAACATGGACAACAGATAATGGACTCCTCTTAAATGCATAAGCATGTAGCAATGATTATTATTCTCATATGAGATTGAGGATATATGTCCAAACTGAAACTTCCACCATGATTCATGGCTTTAGTTAGCGGCCCAATGTTCTTCTCTAACAATTTTGCATGCTCCAACCACTAAGGTGATAGATCCTTCAGACAAGACGGACATGCATAGCAACTCACATGATATTCAACAATAGTTGATGGCGTTCCCAGAAGCATGGTTATCGCACAACAAGCAACTTAATAAAAGATAAAGTGCATAAGTACATATTCAATACTACGATAGTTTTTAAGGCTATTTTGTCCCATGAGCTATATATTGCAAAGGCGAATGATGGAATTTTAAAGGTAGCACTCAAGCAATTTACTTTGGAATGGCGGAGAAATACCATTTAGTAGGTAGGTATGGTGGACACAAATGGCATAGTGGTTGGCTCAAGGATTTTGGATGCATGAGAAGTATTCCTCTCGATACAAGGTTTAGGCTAGCAAGGTTATTTGAAGCAAACTCAAGGATGAACCTGCAGCAAAACTCACATAAAAGACATATTGTAAACATTATAAGACTCTACACCGTCTTCCTTGTTGTTCAAAACTCAATACTAGATATTATCTAGACCTTAGAGAGACCAAATATGCAAATCAAATTTTAGCAAGCTCTATGTATTTCTTCATTAATGGGTGCAAAGCATATGATGCAAGAGCTTAAACATGAGCACAACAATTGCCAAGTATCACATTATCCAAGACATTTTAGAATTACTACATGTAGCATTTTCCAATTCCAACCATATAACAATTTAACAAAGAAGAAACTTCACCTTGAACATTATGAGTAAAGTCTAAGGACATATTTGTCCATATGCAACAGCGGAGCGTGTCTCTCTCCCACAAAGTGAATGCTAGGATCCATTTTATTCAAACAAAAACAAAAACAAAACAAACCGACGCTCCAAGTAAAGAACACAAGATGTGATTGAATAAAAATATAGTTTCAGGGGAGGAACCCGATGATGTTGTCGATGAAGAAGGGGATGCCTTGGGCATGGCATCCCCAAGCTTAGACGCTTGAGTCTTCTTAAAATATGCAGGGATGAACCACGGGGACATCCCCAAGCTTAGAGCTTTCACTCCTCTTGATCATAGTATATCATACTCCTCTCTTGACCCTTGAAAACTTCCTTCACACCAAACTTCAAGCAAACTCATTAGAGGGTTAGTGCACAATTAATAATTCACATGTTCAGAGGTGGCACAATCATTCTTTACACTTCTGGACATTGCATAAAGCTACTGGACATTAATGGATCAAAGAAATGAATCCAACATAGCAAAAGAGGCAATGCGAAATAAAAGGCAGAATCTGTCAAAACAGAACAGTCCGTAAAGACGAATTTAAAGCTGGCACCATACTTGCTCAAATGGAAAAACTCAAAACTAATGAAAGTTGCGTACATATCCGAGGATCACGCTCGTAAATTGGCAGATTTTTTGAATTTTCTACAGAGGCCTGTGCCCAGATTCGTGACAGACAGCAATGCTGTTTCTGCGCAGCGATCCCAAATACAACATCAACTTTGACATAGAAACTTTACTTGGCACAAAAACATGATAAGGAGAGGTTGCTACAGTAGTAAACAACTTCGAAGACTCAACAAAACAAAAAATTGCTGTAGTAAAAACATGGGTTGTCTCCCATAAGCGCTTTTCTTTAACGCCTTTCAGCTAGGCGCGAAAGTGCAAATAAGTAACATCAAGAGTAGAAGCATTAACATTATTATTTTTCATGCAAACACAACTTGTTGCAGAGGGTACTTTAGGTGCTCCATTATCTAAATTCTCTATGGTGGTGCTAGGGGTCTTAGAAATTTTAGGCCTATAATAATTCTTTTGTTTAGGCACTTTAGAGGCGTACATGAATTTTTGCTCTTTACCCACATAAGCTTTCTCATTATACTTGAGAGAAGAAAAGGTTGAACCCAAGGTTCCCATAGCCTTTTCAAGTTCATCAATCCTATTGGTTTGATTATCATGGACAACATAAGTTCCTAGGACACTAATTCTTTCATCAATTCCTTCTAAGGATTTATCAAGTTCATAAGTTTTGTCAAATAACATTCCCAATTTAGTTTCAACACTTGGAAAATTTTTCTCTATGGTTTCCAATTTTTTCATAACATCTTCAAGAGAGATTTCAATTTTAACTTCATTAACAGGTGGTATTCCAACTAGACTCTCAATGATGCAACTAGCTTCTAAAGCGGGAGTACCTAGGAAATTGCCTCCCGAAAGGGTATCAAGAACATACCTATTCCAACTAGATAAACCAACATAAAAGTTCCTAAGAAGGATAGTAGTGGAGTGTTTCTTAATGCACCTATGATGAGCATTACTAATTCTATACCAAGCATCTTTAAAACTTTCTCCACCTTGTTGCTTAAAAGAACGAACTTCAACTTCAGGATTACTCATTTTAGTAGCAATAAAGTAAACTAGGCAAAGACAAGTAACTAATTTTTTTGTGTTTTAGATATGGAGAGCAAGACAGTAAATAAAATAAAACTAGCAACTAATTTTTGTGTGTTTTTGTTTAGGTGCAGCAAACAAAGTAGTAAATAAAATAAAGCAAGACAAAAACAAAGTAAAGAGATTGAGAAGTGGAGACTCCCCTTGCAGCGTGTCTTGATCTCCCGGCAACGGCGCCAAAAGAGCTTGATGGCGTGTAACTCACACGTTCGTTGGGAACCCCAAGAGGAAGGTATGATGCGCACGGTAGCAAGTTTTCCCTCAGAAAGAAACCAAAGTTTAATCGAACCAGGAGGAGCCAAGAAGCACGTTGAAGGTTGATGGTGGCGAAATGTGATGCGGCGCAACAACAGGGATTCCGGCGCCAACGTGGAATCGCACAACAAAACCAAAGTACTTTGCCCCGAAACAGTGAGGTTGTCAATCTCACCGGCTTGCGTAAAAAGGATTAAACGTATCGAGTGGAAGATGATTGTTTGCAAGAAAACAGTAAAACAAGTATTGCAGTAGATTGTATACTATGTAAAGAATAGGACCGGGGTCCACAGTTCACTAGAGGTGTCTCTCCCATAAGATAAAAGCATGTTGGGTAAACAAATTACAGTCGGGCAATTGACAAATAGAGAAGGGCATAACAATGCATATACATGATATGATAAATATAGTGAGATTTAATCCGGGCATTACGACAAAGTACATAGACCGCCATCCAACTGCATCTATGCCTAAAAAGTCCACCTTCAGGTTATCATCCGAACCCCATTCAGTATTAAGTTGCTAAGCAACAGACAATTGCATTAAGTATGGTGCGTAATGTAATCGACAACTACATCCTTAGACATAGAATCAATGTTTTATCCCTAGTGGCAACAACACATCACAACCTTAGAACTTTCTGTCGTCCCAGGTGTCAATGAAGGCATGAACCCACTATCGAGCATAAATACTCCCTCTTGGAGTTAAGAGTACAAACTTGGCAGAGCCTCTACTAATAACGGAGAGCATGCAAGATCATAAACAACACATAAACAATAGATTGATAATCACCATAACATAGTATTCTCTATCCATCGGATCCCGACAAACACAACATATAGAATTACATATAGATGATCTTGATCATGTTAGGCAGCTCACAAGATCCAACAATGAAGCACAACAAGGAGAAGACGACCATCTAGCTACCGCTATGGACCCATGGTCCAGGGGTGAACTACTCACTCATCACTCCGGAGGCGATCATGGCGATGAAGAGTCCTCCGGGAGATGAATCCCCTCTCCGGCAGGGTGCCGGAGGCGATCTCCCGAATCCCCGAGATGGGATTTGGCGGCGGCGTCTCTGGAAGGTTTCCGTATCGTCTCGGTACTCGGGGTTTCGCGACGGAGGCTTAAGTAGGCGGAAGGGTAGGTCAGGGCTGACGGGGCCCACACCATAGGGCGGCGCGGGCCCCCTCTGGCCGCGCGGCCCTATGGTGGCGGCGCTCGTCGCCCCACTTCGTTATCTCTTCGGTCTTCTGGAAGCTCCGTGCAAAATAGGACCCTGGGCGAAGATTTCGTCCAATTCCGAGAATATTTCCTTACTAGGATTTCTGAAACCAAAAACAGCAGAAAAACAGCAACTGGCTCTTCGGCATCTTGTTAATAGGTTAGTTGCAGAAAATGCATAAATATGACATATAATGTGCATAAAACATGTAGGTATCATCAATAAAGTAGCATGGAACATAAGAAATTATCGATACGTTGGAGACGTATCAGCGACTTCCTGATGGAGCGAGTGCTGACTTGGAACTTTTTCCTGTTTGTGTTTCCAGGGCAATGTGACTTCGTTGAGTCGGCGACCCCTCGGGAGTGTCTCCAGGAGGCGACGACGCACATCATTGCCTGTGCAGGGGAGATCCTGGCGGCGCTTCAGTACCTAAGCCCACGGGAGGTAATTCCTCGAGACGCGCTGTCGGTCTTCAAGGTCGTCTCCGACATTCCGGCGATGGTCGACTGGCTCCGCCGCTCCTCCTGTCGCGTTGGCGTCACCATGGCGCTGAGCATGGTGCTCGCACATTATTCGGATGGCTTCGGCGTGGAGGAAGTGACGGCCGGCTTCCCGACCGAGACGGGTGAGTTTGACGTCGCCGAGGTGCTGCGCCTGATGGAGGCGGTTCGCCCTTATGCCGACCGGGTGTTGGCGACTGCGGACTTGGAGACGCATATCGCCAACCAGTCGGCCCCCGAAGACGTGGAGAAGGTGCCAGGCCCGCAGGATTTCCCCGCCGAGCGGCTGTTCCATGCCGCGGCTACCAAAGCACTGTCTACGTACCCTGTCATCCGGTACACCCTGAAGTTTCGTCACGGGGAAGGTGGTGTCGAGCCGGTGGTAGAGGGAGAGCCGAGCTCGCCCAAGTAGGTCTTCGTGCTTGTAATGAATGGATATTTTGTTCCCCTGAGCGATTGACTCACGGGGTGTTTTATTTGTACATGAAATGCTTTTGATAACTGAATATTGGCGAACTTGCTGCCCTTCTCTTTTTTTGTGCGAGCGTTGGAACGATCCTACTCTTCCATGGCCCAGGGGCCAGTCGCTGTGCGACCAAGATGAAGGCTATCACATGACTGTTTTCCTGTTGAGCTGGGCGTCCCCAGTCGCAGTACGTAGTCGTTTTGCGCGGATAGCAGCCTCATGGGTGTGTGAGTGGATTTGTTGCGCTGTTTATTTAGCGCGCCTCTCGTCGTGGCTCGGTGAGCCAGTCGCTAGGCGACTCCAAAGGGGTTCTTGGTCGGGCGTTTTTCCTTGGCGAACCGCGGGTCCGTTTTGCGGGGTCCCTAGTCGAAGTACTTAGCCTTTCAAGTCACCTGCCTAAGGTAGAGGAGGGCGTAGTGTTGTGCTTTATAGCGTAGCACTGTACGATTGCTAGGGCCCGGAGGGCTGGTCGAGCGAGCGACCCTGCTGGATCCAGTCGCCGTGTTCGCTTGACGGCGTAAGAGACACGGGGCGGTCCGATCCTGGTATTGCGACCGGTGGGCCCGTTGTGCCCTTGTTAGCCGAGCTACTTGGTCGATCTTGGATTGCTCAGTTAGCAGCTGCAATCGAAGGTCTCGCAATCCCCGAGTCGCGCACTTTGGGCGGTTCGACTCGCCGGGATGGGAGATGAATTTATCAGCGGTGAATGATGGCAAAGGGGTCGGCGAATGCCATTTGAAGAATCAGGCGTTTTTCATTTATGTTTGGATGTCGCTTACATTGTTCGTTCTAAGTGTAGAATCGGCGTAGTAGGTTGACATTCCAGGGGCGCTCGACTTCTCGGGTGAGCGGCTCGCCTTTGTCGTCTTGCGAACATCGATGAGGTAGTAAGCGTCGTTGCCGAGCACGCGGCTAATGGCGAATGGTCCCTCCCAGGGGGGAGAAAGCTTGTGCATGCCTTTTTTGTCCTGTATGAGCCGAAGGACGAGGTCGCCTTCTTGGAAGGAGCGGCTGCGCACTCGGCGATTATGGTAGCGGCGAAGGCCTTGCTGGTAAATGGCCGTTCTGGAGAGTGCGAGGTCTCGTGCCTCGTCGAGGAGGTCGACGTTGTCTTGCTGAGCGTGCTCGTTTTCTTCTTCGGCGTAGTTGGCGACTCGTGGTGAGTCATGGGCGATATCCGTTGGCATGACGGCTTCGGCGCCATACACCAGGAAGAAGGGCGTGTAGCCAGTCGACCTATTTGGTGTTGTGCGAATGCCCCAGAGTACCGAAGGTAGTTCTTCGGCCCAGCAGCCGGCCGCGCGCTCCAGGGGTACCATCAGCCGTGGTTTTATCCCATGGAGGATGCTCTGGTTTGCTCTTTCTGCTTGTCCGTTCGACTCGGGGTGTGCGACTGACGCGAGGTCGAGTCGGATGCCCTTTTCTTCGCAGAAGTCGGCCATTTCCCCTTTGGCGAAGTTGGTGCCATTGTCCGTGATGATGCTGTGGGGGTAGCCGTAGCGGTAGATCAGCTCTCGGAGAAACTTGGTCGCCGTTTTGCCGTCGCACTTTTTGATGGGTTTTGCCTCTACCCATTTGGTGAACTTGTCCACGGCGACGAGGAGGTGGGTATATCCGCCGGGGGCCGTTTTGAACTTCCCCACCATATCCATGCCCCAGACGGCGAATGGCCAGGTGAGGGGTATGGTCTTCAGTGCTGAGCCCGGCATGTGCGACTGGCTGGCGTATTTCTGGCAACCAGCGCATGCTCGAACGATAGCCATGGCGTCGTCATGGGTTGTTGGCCAATAAAAGCCATGCCGGAAAGCTTTGGCCACGATCGAGCGGGCGCTGCATGATGGCCGCAGTCGCCCGCGTGGATGTCTCGGAGGATCTTGCGGCCTTCATCGGCGGTGACGCAGCGCTGGAATATCCCGGAGATGCTGCGTTTGTAGAGTTCGTTGTTGATGATGGTAAAGGACTTGCAGCGGCGCACGAGGGTGCGTGCCTCTGTTTCGTCCATCGGCAGTACCTGGCGCTCGAGGTAGCTGAGGTACGGCTCGGTCCAGTCCCCAGCGTCCGAGGCGAGTGCGACCAGGGCGGAGTCGGGTGCGGGTGGTTCGGCGATGTCGATCTCCCGTTGTACGTGCACCGATGAGCGGGCGAGGACGTCGAGGAAGATGCCTGGGGGGGGGGGGTGGTAGCCGCTTGGACCCGAGCCTGGCCAAGGCGTCTGCTTCTTCGTTCTTGCGCCTATCGATCCACTCGACGACGTGGCCAGATCGACCGCTCGCTTGTTGGCGATCATGTTGGCGTCGGTGGCGTCGCAGATGCCGGACGTCTGGCTGGCGCCGAGATCGGAGTCGCCGAGGCAGGGCAGGCGCGTTGCGCCCATCTCCTTCGCGATGTGCATGCCGTGGAGGAGTGCTTCATACTCGGCCATATTGTTGGTGCAGGGCTCGAATCGGAGTTGCAAGACGTACCGCACGACGTCGCCTTTGGGCGAGGTGAGGACGACGCCTGCGCCTGCTCCTTCGAGGTTTTTGGAGCCGTCGAAGTGTAGCGTCCAATGCTTGAGGTCTGCCTGGGAGCTCGGCTGCTGTGCTTCTTCCCAGTCGGCGAGGAAGTCGGCTAGTGCCTGGGATTTGATGGCATGGCGTGACTCGTCCCCGACGTATCCATAATTTCTGTCGTTCCATGCTTGTTTTATGACAATACTTACATGTTTTGCTTGCACTTTATAATGTTTTTATGCGTTTTCCGGAACTAACCTATTAACAAGATGCCCAAGTGCGTTCCTGTTTTCGCTGTTTTTGGTTCCGAAAGGCTGTTCGGGCAATATTCTCGGAATTGGACGAAATCAACGCCAAACCTCCTATTTTTCCCGGAAGGCTCCAGAACACCGAAGTCGGAGAGGGGCCAGAGGGCCACCACACCATAGGCGGCGCGGCCTGGCCTCGGCCCGCGCCGGCCTGGTGTGTGGCCCCCTGTGTGCCCCTGCGCCGCCTCTTCGCCATAAAATCCCTTTCGACCTAAAAACACCGTACCACTTGACGAAACCGAAAGACTCCAGGGGCGCCGCCACCATCGCGAAACTCCAATTCGGGGACAGAAGTCTCTGTTCCGGCACCCTGCCGGGACGGGGAAGTGCCCCCGGAAGCCATCTCCATCAACGCCATCGCCTCCATCATGCTCCGTGAGTAGTTCCCCATGGACTACGGGTTCTAGCTGTAGCTAGTTGGTATCATCTCTCCCATGTACTTCAATACAATGATCTCATGAGCTGCCTTACATGATTGAGATTCATCTGATGTAATCGGTGTTGTGTTTGTTGGGATCCGATGGATTGTTACATTATGATTGTCTATCTACAAAGTTTATGAAGTTATTGTTGCTGCAATCTTGTTATGCTTAATGCTTGTCACTAGGGCCCGAGTGGCATGATCTTAGATTTGAGCTCTATAATTATTGCTTAGATTGTATCTACAAGTTGTATGCACATGTCACTGTCCGGAACCAATGGCCCCGAAGTGACAGAAATCGGGACAACCGGATGGCGGTGACAAAGGATTAACTTGTCAATGCCTACAGATTGTAGACTAGGGTTTTGCTAGAAGTAGAGGGCAAGTAGATCTCGAAGGTTTAGGCGAAAAGTACTCGACGATTATGAAAACTAGGGTTATGTTGACAGTAGATTCGATCCTTTCTTTGTCCCTCGACTCCCCCTTATATAGGAGGTGGAGCCGAGGGTTTCGTTTTGTACAAGTTACAGAGTCCGGGACGGTTTCTAACTCATCCCGCCAGATTACAAATAACACTTCCTATTACAACTCTAGCTTTCCTTAATGTATCTTGGGCTCCCGAATCTTCTTATTCTTCGGATAGTGGGCCTTCAGTAAATTCCGGGTACCATCTTCGGCAGGCCCATTTGGGATGCCTATGTCAGTAGCCCCCGAGATTTTGCTTGAATCGTAGAGCCAAGGGAAATCTCGACTTTTTATATTTATTCGAGAACTTTTATTTATACCTCTTCATATAAAATTCTATATTGTACAGGGATAATGGTAGTTGGGGCTAGTTCATCTGACGGATCAGGTACTAGTTAACTGCTCTAGTGGCAATCCGCAAAACCTACTTCAAGATCACGTCCCTGGACATGATCTCGGGATACTGGTGTAAACTTCGACAGGTGCCGCTTAAGGTCTTACCATTCTGTCGAGTCCCAGTCAAATTTATCGGGTACCTAACGCGTCCGTTAGATTTTTCTTCGTATCTGTTGATACGGATAAAAGTAGAGCGCAGTCTTTGGCGATGCCACGCCCGCAAACGGATGAGGGTCTTACCTTCGCAAATTTGCGGCATTCGAAATTGATCGCAACTTTGGCGTTCTGAGAATATATTGTCGAGTGCTTTTCGCCTTTGGAATAGCACATTTTATTGAGTCATATTTGATGACTTATTTTGTCTTCCCGATGGGAGTATATGTAGAGTTATCCTGTGTAACTCGAAATATACTCACTACGTTTATTTTGATAGAATTCATCGGCACGCGAACAGCGTTCCCGATGGGAGTAGCCCCCGAGGCTACATCCAAGAATTTGTGCTTGGGTGTAGGCTCCACAGATTAGTATCCGTTGCCGCTCTATTTATAATCTTTCTCGACAATTTTATATTTATCGGGTGCGCGACCAGCGTCCCGATGGGAGTAGCCCCCGAGGCTATGAACAAATGCTTGCATTTGGTCATAGGCTCTCGCCTTTTCTATCTTGTCATACTCGAAATTTTCTATTTTTCCAAAGTAGCCCCCGAGCATTTGGGCAAAAACTTATATTTGATCATGACCAACTCCCGATTTATGTATTTGGCGAGGTATTATTGTACCAAGGCGAAATATTTTCAATAAATCGAGTTTGTCTGTTTTGATATTTGAGGGTGGAGAGCCCCCGAGTATGTCGACGAATAAGAAGTATATCTTTACTATCTTTATTATATTGCAGCACCGCGAGCCCGCCTCATTAAAAACCTTCTCCGGCCCCACTCGGTGCCCGAAAAAGGAAAAGAGTGCGTCTGAAAACTCGCGGGCGTTTCAGTACATTGTATGTTTACAGAGGAGACTATATTTCGGCATCTAAGCATAAAAACGCCTGAGCTGCGCCACGTTCCAAGGATTTGGCTCGGCAATCCCCGTCTTCTTGTCTTTGATTCTGTATGCTCCTCCTTCGATTACCTCTGTGACGATGTAGGGTCCAAGCCATGGTGACTCGAGTTTTTCGTGACTTTTTTGGTTGAGCCGCAGAACTAGATCACCAACTTGAAAAGATCGTGGCCGCAATCTCCGACTGTGATAATTCTTCAGGTCCTGTTGATATTTTGAGACTCGTGACAGAACTTCGTCTCGAGCTTCGTCAAGTGCATCAACGTCGTCCTCCAGGGCTTCCCTCGAGGTTTCTTCATTATATTCCGTGACTCTTGGAGAATCATGCTCTATTTCGATCGGCAGGACTGCTTCGGCTCCATGGACCAGAAAAACGGTGTTTCTTGTGTCGCCGTATGTTTGTTCGGATACTCCACAACACACTTGGTAACTCCTCCGGCCAAGTATGCCGAGCTTTTTCCAGTGGTCCGAGCAGACGTTTCTTGATGCCATTGCAGATAATGCCATTGGCTTTCTCGACTTGTCCGTTGGTCTGTGGATGTGCGACAGACGCAAAACTCAGCTTGATGCCTACTTCTGCGCAGTATGCTTTAAACTCCTTGGACGTAAAGTTGCTGCCGTTGTCTGTGACGATGCTGTGAGGGACTCCAAATCTGAAGACGATGCTTTTCACAAACTTAATCGCCGACGCGCCGTCCGGTGAATTTATCGGCTTTGCTTCTATCCACTTTGTAAATTTGTCGACCGCGACAAGCATATACTCGTAACCTCCTGGCGAAGCTTTATGTAGTTTACCCACCATATCAAGACCCCATTGAGCAAAGGGCCAAGACAAGTGGGATTGGCATAAGTTCCGCGGAGAGTGGGGTTTGGCAAATCTTTGGCACGCGTCGCAAGTTCTCACTATTTCCTTCGCGTCCTCGATTGCCGTTAACCAATAGAATCCTGCTCTGAAGGCCTTAGCCGCAATAGCTCTGCTGCTCGCGTGGTGCCCGCATATCCCCTCGTGCACATCTTTTAGGATGGTTCTTCCTTCTTCGGGTGTGACGCATCTCTGTAGCACGCCCGAAATACTTCGTTTGTACAACTCCCCTTTTATCACAGTGAAAGCTTTTGATCTCCTGATTATTCGCCTTGCTTCAACTGGATCGTCGGGTATTGTTTTCCTTAGAATATATGATACGTAGGCCTGCATCCATGGAATTTGCACCATCATGACTAGCTCTTGCTCTTCTTCTTCTTCTGCTATGTCTTTGGTGATACTCGAGGGTTTCTCTTTCTTCTCTTTCTTTGTTTTTGCTGGCTTTGTTGATCTTTCGCTTATCTCTTCCCAAAACACGCCTGGAGGTATCGCGAGGCACTGTGACCCGATGTTTGCAAGAACGTCGGCTTCATCGTTGCTCATCCTGCTGATGTGATTTACTTCGCAACCATCGAATAACTTCTCGAGCTCGTTGTACACCTCTTTATATGCTATCATACTTTCGTTGACTGCCTCGCATTGGTTCATGACTTGCTGTGCCACCAATTGTGAGTCGCCGAAAATTTTCAGTCGGGTTGCACCACAAGCTTTCGCCATCTTCATCCCATGTATGAGAGCTTCATATTCTGCTTCATTGTTAGACGCATTTGGGAACGTCATCCGCAGAACATACTTCAATTTGTCGCCTTCAGGTGATACTAATATCACGCCTGCTCCAGCACCTTCCAATCTTTTGGACCCGTCGAAGTTCATGGTCCAAGTTCTCGATAAATCTGGGGTCCCGTGTTTTGTAGCTCCATCCACTCTGCAATGAAATCTGGTAAAACCTGTGATTTTATTGCTTTTCTTTTTCATACGTGATGTCCCGAGGAAAGTTCTATTCCCAAAGGGAGACACGACCCGTAGCTTCTGGGTTGTTCATATGTTTGATAAGGGAGCCTCGTTGACCACTATTATCGGGTGCGCCGAAAAATAGTGTCGCAATTTTCTTGCTGTCGTGAATACTCCATATGCTAGCTTTTGATATTGCGGATACCGCTGTTTGGAGGGCGACAGTACTTCGCTGATGAAATATACTGGCCTCTGAACTCCATGAAGCTTGCCTTCTTCTTCTCTCTCGACTACTAGGGCCGTGCTGACCACCTGAGGTGTGGCTGCAATGTACAGGAGGAGAGGTTCCTTCTCTTTTGGTGCTACTAATATCGGTGGTGTCGAAATTGCTCGTTTGAGGTTCTCGAAGGCTCTATCTGCTTCCTCGTTCCATTGAAATTTTTCTCCTTGTTTGATCAATGCATAGAACGGCAGCGCCTCCTAGCCTGGCGACGAATCTGCTTAAAGCTGCGACTCGCCCTGTTAACTGTTGTATCTCCTTCAGCTTTGTTGGCTTTCTCATAGTAACGATGGCCTGTATTTTCTCGGGATTAGCTTCAATCCCCCTTGCTGATACTAAAAACCCGAGAAGTTCTCCAGCGGGAACTCCGAAAGAGCACTTTGTCGGGTTCAGCTTGAGGCAGAACTTGTCGAGGTTGTCGAAGGTTTCCTTCAAATCTTCGATCAAAGTCGACCCTTTCTTTGATGTTATTACGACATCGTCGATGTAAACTTGTACATTTTTTCCGATCTGTGTTGCTAGGCACTTCTGCATCATCCGCTGATATGTTGCTCCCGCGTTTTTCAGACCAAAGGGCATTGTTTTGTAGCAAAACACGCCATAAGGTGTGATGAACGCTGTCTTGGCTTCATCTTCTTCTTTTAGTCTGATCTGGTTATAACCAGAATATGCGTCCAAGAAGGAAAGACGTTCGCATCCTGCCGTGGAGTCGATGATTTGATCGATCCTTGGGGGGGAAAGTGATCCTTGGGACAATGTTTATTGAGACACGTGAAGTCGACGCACATGCGAAGGACTATTGTGTGTTTCTTTGGCACCATCACTGGGTTAGCTACCCATGGCTTCTGTAGATATTTCTCTAATGAACCCAGCGTCTTTGAGTCGATCTATCTCTGATAACATTGCTTTGCGGCTAGGTTCCGAAAAAGGCTGCTTGACTGGTCTTGCGAGAGGATCCAAATTGAGGTGGTGCTCGGCGAGTTCCCTGGGTACTCCTGGCATGTCAGCTGGACACCATGCGAAGATTTTCCAGTGCTCACGGAGGAACTCGACGAGCGCGCTTTCCTATGCGACATCCATGTTTGCGGCAATGGACGTCGTTTTCTTAGGATCTGTCGGGTGGATCTGTACCTCTTTTGAATCCTTGTTTGTGTTGAAAGTCGGCTCCTTAGAAGATCTTCCTACCTCTGGCAGCACATCATAATCAGTGAACCTTGGCGCCGCATATCTGCTTGCATCCCGAAAGTTTCTGACAGTCGATGAAAATCTTTGTCGCATTTATCGGATAACGCAAAGCTTCCTTTGATTGTGATAGGTCCCTTGGGCCCAGGCAACCTCCACAACAAATATGTATAATGCGGCACTGCCATGAACCTAGCATACGCTGGTCGTCCCAACAAAGCATGATATTGCGACGGGAAATCGACGACTTCAAACTCCAAATTCTCTATCCTGTAGTTTTCTCGGGTTCCGAACTGAACGTCGAGGTTGATTTTGCCCAATGGGTAACTTGGCTTCTCTGGTGTAATCCCGTGGAAACGTGTATCAGTTGGTTTCAAATTCGCTAGGGATATGTTCATCTTCCTCAATGTATCTGCATACATGAGGTTTAAGCTGCTGCCGCCATCTATGAAGACTCTCGACACATCAAAACCAGCGATTACTGCGGGTAAGATGAGTGCTGATTGTCCTGGTCGAGGAACTTTGCGGATGATCTGCAATTGTGAAGCCGATGTCTTGCCCCGACCAATTTAGGTACTCGACTGTTGGTGGAGGCATCTTCTCTGCCATGAACACTTGTCGCGAGATTACCTTCTGCGCCCTGTTTGATGGCCTGGCTTTCTGAATCATCGAGACCGCACCATTAGAGTTGGGGTCAACATATGGAGGTGGATGTGGTGCTGCCGCAATTCTAAGCTGATGCCGATTTTCGTCCGTAATTGCGGGAGGAGGTGGAAGGTGAATCTCGCTCCTTGGCTCCCGAGGGTTTCTGTTATTTGCTTGGGCATTTGCAATTCCTGCGGCTCGCAACATTGCCTGGAAATTTCTGCAATCTTTTTGGAGATGTCCTGACTGCCTCTTTCCATTGTTGTCGAGGTAAAAATGCATTTGACACGGACCGTTCATCATCTCCTCGGGAGACACATAAGGTCTTTGAATCCTTGGTCCACTATTTTGCCTGTTGCCGCGAAAATCACCTCTATTGTCGCCTTGTTGCTCGTTGCTCCTTTGATAATCATCTCGACTATTTCCTCCAGGATTTCCCCGAAAACCAGCCGATATATGGCCGGGAGCATCGTTGTTGTAGAACTGGCGAGAAAATCGCCTTCTATTTTGATAATTTCGACCACGATCCTCTTCTGGCGACCTGTGTCGCTTGTTGTATATTGCGTCTTCTCCATCTGCCCATTTATTGGCTATCTCCATGAGTGCTGATATGGTCTTAGGGTTAGTTCTCCCTAAGTCCTCGATGAAATCTGCTCGGCGGACTCCTGCCACGAACGCATCTATTGCCCTCTCGTCAGATATATCTTCTGCCGAGTTCTTTATGATGTTCCATCGCTGTATATACTTCCTCATCGACTCGTCGTGTTTTTGTCGGCATGCCCTCAGCTCTTCCAACGATGCAGGTTTCTTGCAGGTGGATCGGAAGTTTTTCACGAAGATGTTCTCAAAGTTATCCCAGCTGTCGATGGAATTTAGGGGGAGTTTCTTTATCCAAGATCTCGCGGCACCACTCAGGTGAACTTGGATACTTTGCATAGCTGTTGCTCTGGTTCCTCCTACCAGCTTTACCATCTCGAGATAATCCACGAGCCAATCCTCGGGATCTTGCAGGCCGTCGAACTTCTTGAAATTCTCGGGTAACTTGAACCCTTTCGGTACTCGAGTTTTTCGAACTCTTCTCGTAAAGCATGGGAGTCCACACATATCTTCATCGGCAAGCTCTGGCGAGTGCTGACGCTCCCTTCTTTCTTGTCGCGCTCTGTCCACCCTTACTTGGACTGCTGTGTCTCTTGCCCCACTTGTTCTTGGTGGGTCTTGAACTGCTGCGGTGTGTCGTGGACTATTTTGCCTAGGATTTTCTTCGGGAGGCGTTGTTGCAAACGCTGTTCCCATAACTCCTACTCCAGCCATTGCCATATTGAACAATGGTTCTCTCGGGTCTCCAGGAGGTGGTCTGGATGCGAGGATGTAAGCTTGTGTTGCCATGTAACCTGCCTCTGGCGTTTTTGGGATGATATTTCCCCGTTCGTCGATCGACATAAAGGACATGTCGAGATTTTGGATTATACTTCCTCTTTCTTCGGGTATGTTTTGCAGCCGAGACATTGCTCTCCTCCGAGCTTCTCTGTGACTATCTCCCGTAGTTCCTGAAAGGCCACTTAACTCTGCTCGGCGTCTGCTTGATGCAGCTGCTTCTTTCCTCCTATTCAGGGATGCTGTCTGTTTTTCCAACTCTCTTACTCGAGCAAGTCTATATTGATATGCTTGAAGTTCTTGTACAGTAGCAGTGGTGGTCATAGGTTCTGAACCATCCATGGCTTTCGCAGCCCTATCCCACGCTTCTTGCGGGAGCTGTACTCTTGCGCGAGTTGAGGATCCAGGATATTTAGTGCCTAAGCCATGTCTGAGATCAGCGGGATCGACGTATGGATTTCCCAATTCGTCGAAAGCCTCTGACGTTTGCGGTTCTGATGTGCCTGCCCCTTCTACCACATAGATCTGATGATATTTTGCGCATTGATTTTTATCAGGATTGGTGACACCATCATATAGAGTGGTGAAGACCTTTCCAATGGCAGCAGACTTGTCGATGAAGTTGAAGCTGTCGACGCTGTCGGAGTCGCTGCTTATAAAGGAGTGCAGACGACTCGAAGGATGTGTTGCTGAATATCTTGGCGAGCTTTCCGCTTGCCTTGTTGTCGACGAAGTATGGCGACGAAAACTCCTCGTCACTCGTCGAAAAGTTAGAGTCGACCGCTGAAAATTCCGACGAGATCGGAACTTCGAGACGGTAGGATCCTTCCTTGTTGACGCCAAATCGGAATTCTCCGAACGTCATGATGATGGGCTCCTCCAGATAGGCACATGCATCCATACGGGAGGGCGGGTGAGGAATAAAATTGAATAGATCAGTTTTTCCCTTGTTACCTCGATCCATCGCGTTGCTTGCTGTTGACGATGTCGAAGATCTTGAACGTGCCATCGAGATCAGCTCCTTGCAACCTCTAATTCCCACAGACGGCGCCAATTGACAAAGGATTAACTTGTCAATGCCTACAGATTGTAGACTAGGGTTTTGCTAGAAGTAGAGGGCAAGTAGATCTCGAAGGTTTAGGCGAAAAGTACTCGACGATTATGAAAGCTAGGGTTACGTTGACAGTAGATTCGATCCTTTCTTTGTCCCTCGACTCCCCCTTATATAGGAGGTGGAGCCGAGGGTTTCGTTTTGTACAAGTTACAGAGTCTGGGACGGTTTCTAACTCATCCCGCCAGATTACAAATAACACTTCCTATTACAACTCTAGCTTTCCTTAATGTATCTTGGGCTCCCGAATCTTCTTATTCTTCGGATAGTGGGCCTTCAGTAAACTCCGGGTACCATCTTCGGCAGGCCCATTTGGGATGCCTATGTCAGGCGGTGATGTGAGGGACACATGTTTTCACGGAGTGTTAATGCTTTGCTCCGGTGCTCTATTAAAAGGAGTACCTTAATATCCAGTAGTTTCCCTTGAGGCCCGGCTGCCACCGGCTGGTAGGACAATAGATGTTGTGCAAGTTTCTCATTGCGAGCACGTACGACTAAATATGGAAAACATGCCTACATGATTAATGAATTGATATTCTGTCTTAATGCTATTTCAATCCTATCAATTGCCCAACTGTAATTTGTTCACCCAACACTTGTTATTGGAGAGTTACCACTAGTGTAGATAGCTGGGAACCCCGGTCCATCTTTCATCATCATATACTCGTTCTACATGTCAACTATTTTCTGGTACCATTGCTCTCATATTACTACTATTTGCTGCTGTGTTACTGTTACTATTGCTCTCATATCACTGCTACTTTCACATCACCCCTGTTGCTAGTGCTTTTCCAGGTGCAGCTGAATTGACAACTCAGTTGTTAAGGCTTATAAGTATTCTTTACCTCCCCTTGTGTCGAATCAATAAATTTGGGTTTTACTTCCCTCGAAGACTGTTGCGATCCCCTATACTTGTGGGTCATCAAGACTATTTTCTGGCGCCGTTGCCGGGGAGGCATAGCTCTACTCATAAGTTCACCTGGGGAGTACACTCTACCTCTCTCTCTGTTTTATTTTATTTTGTTTTGCCTAGTTTATTTGTGCTTAGTTTATTTCTGTCTAGTATTAGTTTGCGTAGTTTACTTTTGCTTAGTTTATTTTTGTCTTGTTTTATTTGTCTCATATACCCAAAAATCCATAAAAATTTGAAAAACCAAAAAATTAAAAACTGCTGTTATGGGAGAACCTACAACCTACTTGGAGCTTATAGAATGTTATAATAATTATAGAGAATCAAGAATTGGTAAAATAATGAGTGCTATGATAGAAAAATTGAATACAATTGCTGAAATCTTGCTTGAACGCCATAATATAAACTGTTGCTCTCAACAGGATACTAAACATCTTAAATTTCAATGTGGCTTTAGTGAGGAATTTTTAATTAAGAACTATAATCGGAATTGCTATATTCATTATGGGTTCGAAGAGGTAGAACAATTTGTCTTATTTATGGGAGCCTCCGAGATAGAATCCTTCATGGTTGAGAATTATGAAACTTGTGCTATTTGTAAAGACCTTAAAGATTATGTCTCTACTATCCTTAATTCATGCATAGAATGCTACAGTAGGAATCCTTATATCCTTGATTATAAAGAGAGACACATTAATGCACAAGAATGCACTCACAATTTGCAGGAACCGGTGGAAGAAGAAATTGATGAACCTGAAAGCTCATTGGATGAAAAAGAGGAGGAAATTGATGAACCTGAAAGCTCATTGGATGAAAAAGAAGAGGAGAGCGACGAACAAAAGGGGGAAGAATGGATTAGCTACCCATGTCAACCTTCTAATGAGAGTAACTCTTTATCTCTTACACTATTTGATTGTCCTCCATGCTTACCGAAAGAGGTTGAATGTTATGTTCCTGTGGATTCTCTTGAAATAGTACCTATGAGTAATACTTGTGAGAATGATTATGCTACTGTTATTTATGATAATCCATGCTACTTTGATAAATCTTATGATAATGCTTTGTTTGTGCCTGATGTCGAAATGCATGGTACTAAAGAATTTTGCTTGGCAAATGTTTATGATAAAGCTCTAGATGATGGTCCTATGTTACTTGATAATATTAATTGTACTACTAATGAAAATGGGATTGGAAAAGTATTGACTTTATTTAAGAGTCCCATATCTCTTGAGATTGATCGATCACCTTGTTATATTATTGATAAAAGTGAGTTTGGAAGTTTTGATCCTACTATATTTGAGCTTGATAAAAATTATGTGTTTGGAAATCATGAAAAGTATGCTGCATGTGATAGTTATATTGTTGAGTTTGTTCATGAAGCTACTGAAAATTATTATGAGAGAGGAAAATATGGTAGTAGAAATTTTCATGGTACTAATACACCTCTCTATGTGCTGAAATTTTTGAAGCTACACTTGTTCTATCTTCCTTTGCTTGTTACTTTGCTCTTCATAAACTTGTTTATTTACAAGATTCCTTTTCATAGGAAGCATGTTAGGCTTAAATGTGTTTTGAATTTGCCTCTTGATGCTCTCTTTTGCTTCAAATACTATTTCTTGCGAGTGCATCATTTAAAACTGCTGAGCCCATCTTAATGGCTATAAAGAAAAGAACTTCTTGGGAGATAACCCATGTGTTATTTTGCTACAGTACTTTGTTTTATATTTGTGTCTTGCTACTGTAGCAACCTCTCCTTATCTTAGTTTTGTGTTTTGTTGTGCCAAGTGAAGCCTCTAATCGAAGGTTGATACTAGATTTGGATTTCTGCGCAGAAACAGATTTCTATCTGTCACGAATCTAGGCTGTTTTCTCTGTAGGTAACTCAGAAAATTAAGCCAATTTACGTGCGTGTTCCTCAGATATGTACGCAACTTTCGTTAGTTTTGAGTTTTCTGATTTGAGCAACGGAAGTATTTTATTAAAATTCGTCTTTACTGGCTGTTCTGTTTTGGCAGATTCTGTCTCTGTTTTTTGCATTGTCTCTTGTGGACTTTAAGCGAGGTTTTCTAGACGTGGAGAGCTGTAGCTAATGTTTTATTGAGTTCTTGCAATGTGCCACTACAGGACCAAGGTGGATTCAATTTTTTTGAGTACTAACCCCTCTAATGAAGTTTATGAGAAGTTTGGTGTGAAGGAAGTTTTCAAGGGTCAAGAGAGGAGGATGATATATCAAGAAGAGTGAAAAGTCTAAGCTTGGGGATGCCCCCGTGGTTCATCCCTGCATATTTCAAGAAGAAGAAGCGTCTAAGCTTGGGGATGCCCAATGCATCCCCTTCTTCATCAACTTATCAGGTTCCTCCCCTGAAACTATATTTTTATTCGGTCACATCATATGTGCTTTACTTGGAGCGTCTGTGTGTTTTATTTTTGTTTGTGTTTGAATAAAGATGGATCCTAGCAATCCTTGTTTGGGAGATAGACACGCTCCGCTTTTTCATATGAACACTTGTTCTTCGTTTTACTTTTAATGTTCAATGATAAAAGTTGGAAGCTACAATACTTATTGGTATTTGGTTGGAAATAGAAAATGCCTCATAATGTCTTGAATAATTTGACACTTGGCAATTGTTTTGAGCTCTCAAGTAGATCATGATTAAGTTTTTTTTCATGTAGTTTAAACCTATTAGTGGAGAACTACCGTAAAGCTTGTTGAAATTGGTTTGCATAATTGATCTCTCTTAAGGTCTAGATATTTTCTGGTAAAGTGTTTGAGCAACAAGGAGGACAGTGTAGAGTATTATAATGCTTGCGATATGTTCTTATGTAAGTGTTGCTGTACGGTTCATACTTGTGTTTGCTTCAAATAACCTTGCTAGCCTAAGCCTTGTATCGAGAGGGAATACTTCTCATGCATCCAAAATCCTTGAGCCAACCACTATGCCATTTGTGTCCACCATACCTACCTACTATGTGGTATTTTCTGCCATTCCAAAGTAAATTGCTTGAGTGCTACCTTTAAACAATTCAAAATTTATTACCTCTGATTTGTGTCAATGTTTTATAGCTCATGAGGAAGTATGTGGTGTTCATCTTTCAATCTTGTTGGGCAACTTTCACCAATGGACTAGTGGCTTCATCCGCTTATCCAATAATTTTGCAAAAAGAGCTGGCAATGGGATTCCCAGTCCCAAATTAATTAACAAAAATAGACACTCCTCCATGGTATGTGATTGTTGGACGGCACCCGAGGATTCGGTTAGCCATGGCTTGTGTAAGCAAAGGTGGGGAGGAGTGTCATCATAATAAAACTAAAATAAAAGGGCACTCCTTCATGGTATGAGATTGTTGGCAGGCACCCGAGGATTCGGTTAGCCATGGTTTGTGAAAGAAAGGTTGGAAGGAGTGCCACCCAAAAATAAAAATAATTCATGGGAGCCGCTCTTGAAGGTTTGTCTAGCAAGGGGGTTAGAGTGCCCACTACCATTCGTTGACAACGACAAACACCTCTCAAAACTTTACTTTTATGCTCTCTTTATGTTTTCAAAACCAAAGCTCTAGCACAAATATAGCAATCGATGCTTCCCTCTGCGAAGGGCCATTCTTTTACTTTATGTTGAGTCAGTTTACCTACTTCCTTCCATCTTAGAAGCAAACACTTGTGTCAACTGTGCATTGATTCTTACATACTTGCTTATTTGCATTCATCATATTACTTTGTGTTGACAATTATCCATGAGATATGCATGTTGAAAGTTGAAAGCAACCGCTGAAACTTAAATCTTCCTCTGTGTTGCTTCGATGCCTTTACTTTGAATTTATTGCTTTATGAGTTAACTCTTGTGCAAAACTTTTGATACTTGTCTTGAAAGTACTCTTCATGAAAAGTTTTGCTATATGTTATCTATTTGTTAGCAACTATAGATCATTGCCTTGAGTCACTTTATTCATTTCATATGCTTTGTAATAGTATGATCAAGGTTATGTAAGTAGCATGTCACTACAGAAATTATTCTTTTTATCGTTTACCTCGAGGACGAGAACTAAGCTTGGGGATGCCGATACGTCCCCGACGTATCCATAATTTCTGTCGTTCCATGCTTGTTTTATGACAATACTTACATGTTTTGCTTGCACTTTATAATGTTTTTATGCGTTTTCGGAACTAACCTATTAACAAGATGCCACGGTGTCAGTTCCTGTTTTCTGTTTTTGGTTCCAGAAAGGCTGTTCGGGCAATATTCTCGGAATTGGACGAAATCAACGCCAAACCTCCTATTTTTCCCGGAAGGCTCCAGAACACCGAAGAAGAGTCGGAGAGGGGCCAGAGGGCCACCACACCATAGGGCGCGCGGCCTGGCCTGGGCCCGCGCCGGCCTGTGGTGTGGAGCCCCAGTGCCCCCTGCGCCGCCTCTTCGCCTATAAAATCCCTTTCGACCTAAAAACACCGTACCACTTGACGAAACTCCAGAAAGACTCCAGGCGCCGCCACCATCGCGAATCTCAATTCGGGGGACAGTCTCTGTCCCGGCACCTGCAGGACGGGGAAGTGCCCGGAAGCCATCTCCATCAACGCCATCGCCTCCATCATGCTCCGTGAGTAGTTTCCCCATGGACTACGGGTTCTAGCTGTAGCTAGTTGGTATCATCTCTCCCATGTACTTCAATACAATGATCTCATGAGCTGCCTTACATGATTGAGATTCATCTGATGTAATCGGTGTTGTGTTTGTTGGGATCCGATGGATTGTTACATTATGATTGTCTATCTACAAAGTTTATGAAGTTATTGTTGCTGCAATCTTGTTATGCTTAATGCTTGTCACTAGGGCCCGAGTGGCATGATCTTAGATTTGAGCTCTATAATTATTGCTTAGATTGTATCTACAAGTTGTATGCACATGTCACTGTCCGGAACCAATGGCCCCGAAGTGACAGAATCGGGACAACCGGAGGGGATGGCGGTGATGTGAGGGACACATGTTTTCACGGAGTGTTAATGCTTTGCTCCGGTGCTCTATTAAAAGGAGTACCTTAATATCCAGTAGATTCCCTTGAGCCCGGCTGCCACCGGCTGGTAGGACAATAGATGTTGTGCAAGTTTCTCATTGCGAGCACGTACGACTAAATATGGAAAACATGCCTACATGATTAATGAATTGATATTCTGTCTTAATGCTATTTCAATCCTATCAATTTCCCAACTGTAATTTGTTCACCCAACACTTGTTATTGGAGAGTTACCACTAGTGTAGATAGCTGGGAACCCCGGTCCATCTTTCATCATCATATACTCGTTCTACATGTCAACTATTTTCTGGTACCATTGCTCTCATATTACTACTACTGCTGCTGTGTTACTGTTACTATTGCTCTCATATCACTGCTACTTTCACATCACCCCTGTTGCTAGTGCTTTTCCAGGTGCAGCTGAATTGACAACTCATTGTTAAGGCTTATAAGTATTCTTTACCTCCCCTTGTGTCGAATCAATAAATTTGGGTTTTACTTCCCTCGAAGACTGTTGCGATCCCCTATACTTGTGGGTCATCAGCGACTCGTATGTGATGTTGTGGACGCCAAGTTCGACTGCCCACTTGGCGATCCGGCCGGTTGCATCTCGGTTCCGGATGATATCGGCGAGTGGAGTGGAAGCAACCACTTTGATGGGATGTTCGTGGAAGTAAGGGGCCAGTCGCCGCGGGGCCCTCAGTACTGCGTACACCAGTTTTTGGTAGTGCGGGTAGCGCTGCTTCGACTCGATGAGGGCTTCGCTGATGTAGTAGACTGGGCGTTGGATCAGCTGCTCTTTCCCTTCTTCTTTGCGTTCGACGACCATGACTGCACTTATCGCGCGATTTGACGCGGCGACGTATAGCAGCATCGTTTCTTGAGGGAGTGGGGCTGCGAGGACAGGTGCATTCCTGAGAGCGTGTTGGAGCTCTTCTAGGCCTTTTGCGCCTCGTCTGTCCACTCGAACGATTCTGATTTCTTCAGGAGGCGATAGAGTGGCGTGGCCTTGTCGCCGAGTCGAGGGATGAAGCAACTGAGTGCCGCGACCCGCCCGGCGAGCTTCTGCGCGTCGACTAGGCAGGTTGGTTGTTTGGTGCGCATGACCGCTGCGTTTTCTCCGGGTTGGGCTCGATGCCGCGTTTGGAGACGACGTAGCCGAGTAGTTGTCCGGATGGGACCCCGAAGGTGCATTTCAGGGGGTTGAGCTTGATGTGGTACCGCCGCAGGTTTGCGAACGTTTCGGCGAGGTCGGCGACCAGGTCGTCTTGGCGAGTCGACTTCACGACCACGTCGTCTATATAGACGTGGACGTTGCGGCCGATCTGGCTTTCCAGGCAGCTGTTCATGCATCGCTGGTAGGTGGCGCCGGCGTTCCGGAGGCCGAAGGTCATGGCCGTGTAGCAGTAGGCGCCGAGCGGCGTTATGAACGCCGTCTTCTCCTGGTCCTCCTTGGCCATCTTTATTTGGTTGTAGCCGGAATATGCGTCGAGGAAGCATAGCGACTCGGAACCAGCGACCGCGTCGATAATCTGGTCGATTCGCGGTAGGACGAATGGGTCCTTGGGGCAGGCGCGATTCAGGCTTGTGTAATCGATACACATGCGCCACGTCTTGTTTTTCTTCAGCACCAAAACTGGGTTTGCCAGCCACTTGGGGTGCTTGATTTCTATGATGAAACCGGCGGCGAGTAGCCGGTTCACCTCTTCGGCGATTGCACGCCGGCGCTCTTCTCCCACGGGCCGCATCGCCTGCCTAACGGGGCGTGCGGTGGGGTCGACATGTAATTTGTGCTCAGCAAGTTCTCTCGGGACACCTGGCATGTCAGACGGTTTCCATGCAAAGATATCTCGATTCTCACGGAGGAACTTGATGAGCGCGCTTTCCTATTGGGCGGACAGACCCGTCCCAATGGTAACCTGCCTACTCGAATCATTTTCTACAAGGTCTACTTGGCGAGTATCGGTTGTAGGCTTGAAGGTTGCTGCAGGCGAGTCGAGCTCGGTCGGCTTCTCGAGGATGGTGGGGTCGTTGCTGTCGACCGGGTACTTGGCGAGCTCGGCGTTGTTGTCGAGTTCTTCGGCGATGACGGCGTCGGCGAGCTTGGCGCTGTCGTCCTCGCACTCCAGTGCCATTGCCGGGTCGCCATGGACGGTTATGACACCGCGGGGCCCGGGCATCTTCATCATGTTGTAGGCGTAATGAGGCGCGGCCATGAACCTGGCGAACGCCTGGCGACCGAGGACGCAGTGGTATGGGCTGCGGAAGTTGACCACCTCGAACGTTATCCGCTCGGTGCGGTAATTCACAGGCGTGCCGAAGGTGACTGGCAGCGTGACCTTGCCGATTGGAAAGGCTTTCCGCCCTGGGACGATGCCGTGGAACGTGACTTTGGTGTTCTCAAGGCGCGAGTCCGGCAGACCGAGTCGCTGGAAGGTTTCGTAGTACATTATGTTAATGGAGCTTCCTCCATCCATCAGAGTCTTCGGGAGCCAGTAGTCGGCCACTTTTGGCCTGACGACTAGCGCCACTCGGCCTGGGTACTCAATGCGTGGGGCGTGATCCTCGCGACTCCACGTGATGCTTTGCTCGGACCAGTTGAGCCAGCGGGGCACGTCGACTGAGACTGCATGCACGGCGACTGCCCTGGTGAGGACTTTCCGATCGCGGCGGTCGCCGACCCCGGTGAAGGTGTGTAGCGAGCCGGCGCTACGTCCGAATCCGTCTTCTTTGCTCTGGTCCTGGTCCTTGGCGCGGTCCTTGTGCTGGTTACCGCCGTTGGCTTCTTTGGCGCGGCGGGCTCTCTCAATCTGCTTCAAGGAGTAGCAGTTTCCAGTCGTGTGGTTGGAGGGCTTGCCCTCCCTGCTGTGGTAGATGCACGGGGCATCCAACAAGCTGCGCGCGTCGAACCGCTTGGGCTGGGGCCGGTCTTCTCTTGGTGCGCGGTTGTCTCGGCGGAAGGATTTCGGGTCGCGTTGCTCGTAGTCGGCGTTGGCGACGAGTTCCGTGTGGCCACCATCGGCGCGGCGTTTGCCACCGCTGGACCGGCCACTGAACCGGTAGTCGCCGCGACGGGTGTTGGAGTGAGTGGGGCGGCGATTGCGCTGCTGCCCGTACTCATCGTCCGAGTCGACGGTGGGGTCTTCATCGGCGTAGTGCAGGGCGATGTCGAAGAGCTCGGCGATGGAGATGTTGTCCCTGCTGACTCGACGGAGCTTGGCGCTGAGTGGTTCATATCGGCAGCACCTTCGGAAGCAGTAGATTGCCGTGTCGGTGCTGATGCCGCTGGAGGTCGTCCACATGTCTTGCCAGCGTTGTACCCATCGGCGAGTCGATTCGCGTGGGCCTTGGACGCAGCGGTCCAAGTCTTCTATCGTGGTTGCGCGCGTGTACGCGCTGGCGAAGTGCTGGATGAAGGCGGCCCTGGCTTCGTCCCATGAATCGATGCTGTTTGGTGTGAGGGTGTTGAACCAATGACGGTTTACTCCGTCCATCATGAGGGGCAGGTAACGGGCGGCGAGTAGCTCGGAGTAACCCAAGATGCCCATCGCCATGGTGTACGAGTCGATCCAGACCGTGGGGTCGATGTGTGTGTCGTACTTTTCGATGTCACGAGGACCCTTGAACCCAACCGGGTAGGGCTCGCCTCTTATCATGGGGCCGAAACATGCCGGTCCGACCCGGTTGAACGCGCTCTGGCGCGGGGCTTCGTCGGCGAAGCGGTCGTTTGCCCGGTTGCGCGCTCGCCACTCTTGGTCGTTGAGGATGTGAGTGCGTGCGTCAATCGCTTGTCCGTTCGCGGCGACCATCGCTCGCGCAGGTCGCGGCTCGACTCGGTGGTTAGTCGAGTGGGCGGCTCGCGGCGCTGGAGGTGGGCAATTGTTGACGTTGACGACTGCGCGGTTCGCCGCGGCTGATGACGCGGCTCGGCTCGCCGACGAGCGCGAGTAGAGCCGTCCTTGAGAGTCGGCGGCGGCGTGTTGCTGTTCCAGGGCCTTGGCGACTAAAGCCTTGGCGTGCTGAACGAAGATAGCACCCTCCCCTGTTTCAGGGAGGTTGGCGAGGGCGGCCTGGGCCGCCGCGACGTTGTCTGCTGGGGACGAATGGAGGCGCAGGCCGTTGGCGTCGACCTCTGCTTGGGGAGGCGGTCGTCCTCCGGGAGGTGGAGGGGGGGTGGCGGTGCTCCGTGAGCTACTCCTCCGGCGGCGGCCCGACTCGACTCTGGGACGTCGGGATTCGTGGGTCGGGCGACCCGGACCTCTCCATCCGGATCATCGAAGTTGAGACGCGCACTGGGGAAGCCTTGTGCCTGGATGCGTTCCATGCGTGCGCGATTTCGCTCGTTGCGGTAATGGGACACGGCTCTCACCGAGTCCTGTTCGAGGCGGAACTTCTGCCGCTCCACGAGCTCCCTCTTCCGTTGCTCCTCCAAGGCCGCTCGATGTGCCTCGATCTCGGCCGCGGTCGCGGTGGGAGGAAGTGGCGTGGAGAAGGGGTCTTGTGGAGGTTGATCTCCGTCGCCAGCCGCCATGAAGACAGCGGTGGGGTACTGGTACGCGCGGCGCCGACGGAGTCCGAGTCGGAGTCGCTGCTGAAGAGGGGGAGGACGGAGTCGTCCTCGAAGTCGCTCGGGTTGGAGACTGGAGTGATGGAGTCCCCGAGCGAGGCCGCGACTATGGACCCAGCGACCGACGCCGTGGCGATGGACTCGGCGGTTGATGCTGCAGCAGCCGAGTCGGCGTCATCTTCCAAGGCCAACTCGGCCTCCGTGTGGACCTCGCCCGTGAGGGGGAGGGTTGCGGTGAGGAGTTGCCCTGGTGCGAAGGGATCGTGCACTTGGCTGGGGCGAGCTTCGCCGGGGTCGCTGACTCCGGTGAGCCCGACGAAGAGGTTGATCGTGCCGACCGGCACCATCCAGGCGCGCGCGAGGGGAGTCGAAGCCGGCCGGTAGGAGCTTGGCTGGATGTGGAAGAAGCCGCCGGTGGCGATCATCCTGCCAGTGGCGACTTGCCGGCGTATCGGCGAGTAGGGCCTCGCCGCGGCTCGGAGGCTTGATGTCCCATGCCCCACGGTGGGCGCCACTGTCGTGGATATGACCACGGCAGATGCTACGGGGGTAGCACTTCGTTGATGCGGGGCAAGGGAACATGGACATACGCGGATCGAGGTGCACAGGACGCAAGGGTTACCCAGGTTCAGCCCCTCCGGAGAGTAAAGGGCCTACGTCCTGCTAGATCTTTATTGCTCAGTGAGGATTACAATGGGGGGGGGCTCAGTCGGCGGCTACGCCAAGAGCTTGGGAGAGATTGGATCTCAGACGATGTGTCCCTCTAGGGTTTTAGCTCGGGGGTTTATATGGACACCCCCGATCTAGGGTTACATGGAGATAACTCCGAATCATACAGTTGCTACTAATCCGGGATTCGCTACCCCTCCTGCACGCAATCTTCTTATCCAGTCGCACGGGCCTCCTCCCTGGATTAGGGGCCCAGTCGCTCCATGGCCCAGTCGCTTGGGCGACTGGCGGCCCAGCCGGGTCTCCCCTCTTCATGGCGAGTGGGACTGGCGACCAACCCCCTATGGGTGTATCCCCATCAGATATGCTGCAGCATGTGCACCGGCGGCGGCAGCCTCCTCGGCTACCTCGGATCCGGTCCCTCCTACACGCCCGATGGCTCTGGCAACCATGAGGGGGTCGCCATGGACACCACGATGAAGCTGATGGGGGTCGGCACCAACAATAACCTCTTAGACTACCTCAGCTATGGTTCCTTCATCGACGACGACGGCACCGACAACCATGCGTTAACCCTGGACACTATGATGGGCTGCACGGTAGTCTCTTCCACTACGATGGCTTCGGCCTATTCGTGACGACCCACGACGGCCATGATGTCATGGTCGATACCACGATGAAGCTGATGGGCGGTGGCGTCAGCCATGCGCTTGCGCCGATGGTGCTACCGTCGCCGCCACCTCTTCCTCTGCATTTCAACCATGGTTATGGCTACAACAACATTATCACGGGCTAACTACTTCCAAGAAGGAGATCATGACGATGGTCATGGTTATGGCCCCTTCTACCAATATGGGACAACGTGCGACATCTTTCCTTAAATTACCTCGGTTGATTTGTATTTTATCTAGTATGATTTTGATCAAGTTATCAAAAGGTTCAATTAGGTTTTTGAACTTAGAATTGCGTTCACTTAATGGTGAATAACGAGTACTCCCTCCATCCAATAAAACAGGCTTGGAAGTTTATCTAAATTTAAATACATCTAAACATTAAATAGTGTTTAGATACGTTTATATTTAGACAAACTTTTAACATGTTTTATGGGATAGAGTGAGTAAAATAATTTTACCAGCCGTGAATAAAGTGGTTGCTACACTGTGTACATATAGCTTACGTCCCAATAAATAAAGCATACAATGTGTTTGCATTAAGAGGAGTTATGAAGTGTTTGTTATGATCTGTGTCATTGTTTTTAGGAAAAAATTGCTACAGTTTTAATTTTTAGCTTTTGCCAAAACACTCCGTTTCTCTTTGTTAGGTACAAGTGCAATTCTGTGATAGAGCACACTACTTGGATTAAAATGAAAAGTTCTGCACCTTAAACCAGTCATAGCATGGTTAGCACAAGCAAAAGGGCAAAACCTTCCGTTTTGAGCTAGGTGGTGTGCTCTGGAAAATGTGTCGCGAACTTATAATGGTACATGTCAAAGACATAATCAAGCGGTGTGTTTCAGCAAACGCCGAAAAAAAGGTGTCATGTAGCAAATTTTTCCTTCTTTTTTATGGTTCATCGACAATGATGTCTACGCCGCAGCCCATGTGCCGCGGATGCATCGGCCCAGACAACAAATGAGTCCACGTCACTAGTAGGAAAAAGCCTACCAGTCGCGTGTCATTTTTGCTACCAGTCGTGTGCCCTGGTCCGGCACATGTACCACGCTAGTGGTAAGTCTTACTAGTCGCGTGTGAACCCGACACACGACTAGTATGGCAGGTACTAATCGCGTGCGGGTCTGGCACGCTGCCACTCGCGTGCGCCAGTTAGGTCCGCTGCTAATGTCATTTTTTCGCAATTTAAAAAAATCTAGGACCATTGCCAGTCGTCCATGTGATTTTACACAAAATACCCTAAAAACTAAAAGAAAGCAATCGAGTCAATGTCGTCTCCTTGTGGCGTTGACGAGAGGAGATAGTGCGGAGGAGGCGGTCGCCGCCGCCGCCGGAGGTGGTGCGGAGGAGGAGGCTGTCACTATCGCCGGAGGTGGTGCGAAGGAGGAGGCGATCGCCGTTGCGAGAGGTGGTGTGGAGGAGGACGTGATCGCCGGAGGAGGAGACGGAGCAGGGCGCTGGATGTGGGCGGAGGAGGCGGTCACCATCGCCGGAGGTGGTGCTCGTCTTTGGGGAGAAGGAGGAAAAATAAAAGAGGAGGAGAGGAGAAGGCAGAAGAGGAGGAGAGGATAAAGTGAAGAAGTGGAAAAGGAGGAGACAAGAAGGTGGAGAAGTGGAAGAGTAGGAGGGTATAAGGTGGAGAAGGGGTAGATGAGGAGGGAAAAGTTTAAAACTAGAGAGAGAGATTTTTTTGGAATTTTTTAGATTTGAAACTTTTTTGCACCGAAATCTAAATCATGAAAAAACTCTTTTTCCTTTTTGATTTTTGGGCGTTAAAATCGGATGTAAAATTTTCTGTAGATACATTTTATAAATGTATATTATGCAAAATAACGTCATGACCAGAAAAGCCGTTTTGCCGAAACATGACGTTATTTTGCATAATGTATCAAAATTCATGTTTATTAATTTTTATTAAAACTAGATGACATAACACATGGCCATGTCAAATGATCTTATTTTTTAAATTTTCTATTATTTTTGAAAACTAAAAAATGTGATATCATCCTGAGATTAATAGCAGGGTGCACAAAATAGGGCACGTTACTACAAAGTTGATAGTAGCAGCGTGCCCAAAATAAGGCACGTGACTAGTATTTTGTCTGATTTGTGCCCGCCAGCCTAATATATTTGCAGTGGGCGGGCAAAGGCACACACGACCGTATGGAGATAACAGTTGCGTGCTTTCGTGGGACGCGTTACGGGTACTTTCTGGGCATAAGTACAGGACCTCGCTACTCTCCACTATATTGCCATTACGCGCGTGCAGTACCAGTCACGTGCATATTTTTACGCGACTAGTAATACCGGTCATGTGCGCTGCCAATGATCGTTCCTATAGCGTTTTCTGTCGTCCTCCTCTACTCAGCCATGGGCCCACCCGCGAGGGACATCAAACCCACCTCGTCCATTCACGTCCCTCCCTCCTCTTGCAACCCTAGAGCTTGGCCACTGCTGGCCTGCCGCTCGCCATTGCTAGAACAGTTTTATTTGGCCCGCACATCGTCGGAGGACACTTTTTGGTGATGGTGTCGAGTGTAGGCCTCACCATAGCACCTACCCCCGCCGCCATCTCCATCGGAACCAGCCGCTAGTCACACGCGGACCCATTCGGCCAATTTCTAGGTAAGAAACCCTAGACCATTTTTGGTTGTTTGCTTAAAATAGTAATAAGTCCATTAACCCATAATTGTTGCCCCTGCTAATAGACATCGGAGTCGTCGACTTCTTCAAAGACCCCTTGACAGCTCATGAGAAGATGAATTGGACCCTCTTCGAAGCTCATGGTTAACATTATTTTATTGTAAGACTAGTACAAATGCCGTGCGTTGCCACGGGAAAGAATAATATATTTTTAGTCAGTCTCAGATTGTTTATTGATTCTCTTGATGATCACAAAGCCATTTTTTTTACTTTCGTCCGTCAACATCCTATTTTGCATCATTGCTTGTTGATGCGACAACTATGACTCCTTGCATTATTTCACTCCACCTAGCAAGATAAATAAATATTTATATAGGTAAATTCACACACAAAAACACACGTGTAAAACATGATGTGCTCGCAGTTTGTGATTATATTACAATTCCCGACATGTTTTCTTCATCTCTGGAGGCAATTGGAAATTCGCAAGATGTCTTGTCCTCTACCGGTGCCTCGCTAGGATACTACACTACACTTGTTTCTCATCATTCCATGCCTTCTCATGAGACCTCCCCAACCCCAATGTTTATGTGTTCTTGTTGCAGAGTATGATCATTCAGACTCCGTGTCCTTGTTGATATTTTGGGGTTCCGGTAGAGGCACAGAGCACAGGGTTTACATACGAATTATCAGTCTAGGTAAACAGAAAATCTTAGCAACAGTAATCAGTTACATTACCAAGCAACTCATTTGATGATGCAGGTCCTTACCAAGAAAGTTCAGCAAGAAGGCCGAGTGCTCTGTTGCAATGCCCAATCCCAGCAGCAGCAGCTGACCACTGAGGAAGCACACTCCCTGAGAAGGGGTTAGAACGCTTGAAGCAAAAGTAATGCATAAAATAGTAAAACATGAAGTAACAAGATACATGTGGTGGATAAGCATCCCCCGATTATCTAACCGATGATTCAGAAGGCGTGGACCGAATGAAAGATCATGAGCATTTGGATCTGTTCCCGTTAATGATTGAGCGCCATCTCTAGTTTTGGTCATTTTTTATCGGTCGGACATGCAACATCATATGCTCTCCTTTTTTTATGGAAGAATGCTCATTGTGCATAAAGAAACAACATTGTGCTGAGTTGTAACCTTCTTGATTCACTCTGCATCTTCAAAGGTATTCAAAAACTGTAAGCAATTTGCAAAGTTGTCATTGCAGCTATAAGGAATGTTATGTTACATATTACCTTTAGGTGAAAAAAACTAATAAACAGTTTCATCTCGACTAATATTTTATCTTCTGGTCTCACAACTCTCATGTGTAGGATGAAGCAGATGTTCACTCAAGTGTATCTAATGTACATATAGAACATACAAATGTAACATTATCATTGTCTTTAAGCATATATGCAGAAAAAAAAGGTGTGACATGGTTGAAGCTCTTTTAACAGGACGCGGGTATTTTATGTAAGAACATGTAATTTGTGTGGGATAGCATTAGCATAGAAAACAAAAATTTTCCTAACGGAATACGCAATCCAAGCCAAGATGCAATCTAAAAGAGCAACGAGGGGATTGTCGAGACTAACCCTTGAAAGAGATTCCAAAGCCTACAAGGAGGCTCTTGTTGCTGCAGTAGACGTTCCCGCTTGCACAAGCGCGTAGAAGATCTTGATCACGTCGCCACCAGCGCCACGAACGGGCAGCACCTCCGTACTCGGTCACACGTTCGGTTGTTGATAAAGACGACGTCCACCTCCCAGTTCCGAGCGGGCAGCGGAAGTAGTAGCTCTCTTGAATCCGACAGCACGACGGGCGTGGTGTCGGTGGCGGTGGAGAAATCCGGCGGGCTGCGCTAAGCGTGCGGGATATGGTGGAGGAGCGGGCGCTAGGGTTTGGGGAGAGGGGTGGCCGGCACTATGGGGGCGGCCAAACGTAACTGGTGGCCGGCCCCCTCCCTTGGCCCCTCAGTATATAGGTGGATCCCAAGTGTTGGTGTCCAAGTCTTGAATAAGACCCGAAACCAAAACCTTCCATAGGAGGGGGAAACCTAGCCCAACTAGGACTCCCACCCAAAGGTGGGATTCCCACCTCCCATGTGGGGGGTGGCCGGCCCCTATGGTGGAGTCCACTTGGGACTCCACCCCCACTAGGGCTGGCCGGCCATGGAGGTGGGGTCCCTTGTGGACTCCACCTTCCTTGGTGGTTTCTTCCGGACTTTTCTAGAACCTTCTAGAAACTTCCATAGAACCTTCCGCATCATTTTATTCACATAAAATGACATCCTATATATGAATCTTATTCTCCGGACCATTCCGGAACTCCTCGTGATGTCCGGGATCTCATCAGGGACTCCGAACAAATATTCGAACTCCATTCCATATTCAAGTTCTCCCATTTCAACATCCAACTTTAAGTGTGTCACCCTACGGTTACGAACTATGCGGACATGGTTGAGTACTCACTCGACCAATAACCAATAGCGGGATACGGAGATCCATAATGGCTCCCACATATTCATGATGACTTTGGTGATCGAATGAACCATTCATACGATACCAATTCCCTTTGTCACGCGATATTTTACTTGTCCGAGTTTGATCATCGGTATCACTATACCTTGTTCAACCTCGTCTCTGACAAGTACTCTTTACTCGTACCGTGGTATGTGGTCTCTTATGAACTTATTCTTATGCTTGCAAGACATTAGACGACATTCCACCGAGAGGGCCCAGGGTATATCTCTATCCGTCTTCGGGATGGACAAATCCCACTTTTGATACATATGCCTCAACTCATACTGGGATACTTAATCCCACCTTTATAACCACCCATTTCCGCAGCGGTGGCGTTTGATGTAATCAAAGTACCTTTACGGTATAAGTGATTTACATGATCATAGTCATAAGGACTAGGTAACTATGTATTGAAAGCTTATAACAAATAACTCAATGACGTGATCTTATGCTACGCTTAATTGGGTGTCCATTACATCATTCATACAATGATATAACCTTGTTATTAATAACATCCAATGTTCATGATTATGAAACTAATCATCTATTAATCAACAAGCTAGTTGAGAGGCTTACTAGGGACTCTTTGTTGTTTACATATCACACATGTATCAATGTTTCGGTTAATACAATTATGGCATGGTATATAAACATTTATCATAAACATAAAGATATATAATAACCACTTTTATTATTGCCTCTTGGGCATATCTCAACAGTCTCCCACTTGCACTAGAGTCAATAATCTAGATTACATTGTAATATACCTAACACCCATGGCATTCTGTTGTTGGTCATGCTTTGCCCTAGGGAGAGCTTTAGTCAACGGATCTGCTACATTCAGATCAGTGTGTACTTTGCAAATCTTTACTTCTCCATCTTCGATGTACTCGTGAATCGAGTGGTAGCATAGCTTGATATGCTTCAGCCTCTTGTGTGACCTTGGCTCTTGTGCATTGGCGATGGCACCCATATTATCACAGTAGATGACAAATGGGTCCAATGCACTAGGAATCACACCGAGCTCTACAATGAACCTCTTTCATCCATACGCTTCGGTAAATATAAATGCACTATGGGTCACAGTGAGGATTTACTCCAGTGCCTTGCTTGAGCTTGCTTGAAACTACTTTGCGGCCACCATTCAATATAAACACGTACCCAGATTATGACTTAGAGTCATCAGGATCGGTGTTCCAACTTGCATCGGTGTAACTTGTTACAACGAGCTCTTGGTCACCTCCATAACAAAGAACATATCCTTAGTTCTTTTCAAGTACTTCAGGATATTTGACCGCTGTCCAGTGTTCCATTCCTGGATCACTTTGATATCTGCTAGTCAAACTAGCAGCATGTGCTATATCCGGTCTTGTACATAGCATGGCATACATGATAGAGCCTACGGCCGAGGCGGGGATCTGACTCATCCTTTCTCTTTCTTAAATGTGGGGTCTTGGTCTTACTCAGACCTTGCCTATTAACATGGTGGGAATACTTCTTGCTGATCATTCTAATTTCTTGGAATCTTGTCCCGGGTATGTACTCTTGTGATAGCCCTATTAGACGTCTTGATCTATCTCTATAAATCTTGATCTGCTAATATGTAGATGCTTCATGGTCTTTCATTGAAAAACTGTTATTCAAATAACCCTTTTCTTCATGTCAGTTCTATATCATTCCCAATCATTAATATGTCATCTACATATAATATAAGGAATGCTACAGAGCTCCCACTTACTTTCATATAGGCCTCTCCATGACACTGTATAAAACCGAAGTCTTTGATCACCTTATCAAAACGTCGGTTCCAACTTCTCGTTGCTTCGGTCCATAGATTGAACGCTGAAGTTTGCATACTTTGTCAGCATTTTTAGGATCGACAAAACCTTTGGGTTGTACCTTATCAGCTCTTCCTCAATGTCTCCATTAAGGAAAGCTGTTTTGACATCCATCTGCCAAATCTCATAATCGAAAAATGCAGCTATTGCTAACAAAATCCTCACGGATTTTAGCTTCGCTACAGGTGAGAAAGTCTCATCGTAGTCAACTCCTTGAAAACCCTTTGCGACAAGTCGAGCTTTATAGACAGTAATATTCCCATCAGCATCTGTTTTTCTTTTGAAGATCCATTTATTCTCGACGGCCTTGCGGCTATCAGGTAATTCTACTAAAGTCCATACTTTGTTATCATACATGGATCCCATTTCGGATTTCATGACTTCTTGCCATTTGTTGGAATCTGGGCTCATCATCGCTTCTTCATACGTCGCAGGGTCTTCATCATTGTATCCACAATCATGACATTTAGACAAGGATCATACCAATCCGGAGTGGCACGATCCCTTGTCGATCTGCGAGGTTCAGTAGCTGTCTCATTTGAAGTTTCATGATCATTGTCATTAGCTTCCTCATTGTCGGTGTGGGTAGTGCAGGGAACATTTTTTCGATGCTTGCGCTACTCACGATCAACAGTAAATTCTTCAATCTCGCCGAGTTCTACTTTTTCTTCCCGAGTCACTTCTTTGGTAAGAAATTCTTTCTCAAGAAAGGTTCCGTTCTTAGCAACAAAGAATTTTGCCTTAGGATCTGTGATAGAAAGTGTACCCTATAGTTTCCTTAGGGTATCCTATGAAAACGCATTTCTCCGCTTTGGGTTCTAGCTTGTCCAGTTGTAACTTCTTTTAGGCTTCGCAACCCCAAACTTTTAGGAACGACAACTTAGGTTTCTTATTAAACCATAATTCATACGGTGTCGTTTCAACGGATTTATAGCTCTATTTAAAGTGAATACGGCTGTCTCTAATGCATAACTCCAAAATGATACTTGGTAAATCAGTAAGAGACATCATAGAGCGAACCATATCTAAGAGGTTAATTCAATGAATTGGACACTGGTTAGTTGTAGTGATGTTCCAGCGGTATCAATTATGAAAAGTATTCTAGCATTTCTTTAAATGCATACTAAAACTCATAACTCAGATATTCACCTCCGCGATCAGATCGTAGAAATTTAATCTTCTTATTACGTTGATTTTCTACTTCACTTTGGAATTCCTTAAACTTCTCAAAAGTTTCGGATTTATGTTTCATTAAATAGATATACTCATATCTACTCAAATCATCTGTGAAGGTTAGAACATAACGATAACCACCGCGCGATGCTACACTCATTGGTCCACATACATCTGTGTGTATGATTTCCAATAAGTCAGTAGCTCGCTCCATCATCCCCGAGAATGGAGTCTTAGTTTTTCCCATTAGACATGCTTCGCATCTATCAAGTGATTCAAAATCAAGTGATTCAAGTAATCCATCGGTATGGAGTTTCTTCATGCGTTTCACTCCAATATGACCAAGACGACAGTACCACATATAAGTAGAATTATCATTCAATTTAATTCGCGTAGCATCAATGTTATGTATATGTGTATCACTACTATCGAGATCTAATAGAAATAAGCCATTCTTTTCAGGTGCTCGACCATAAAAGATATTATTCATAAAGATAGAACAACCATTATTCTCAGACTTGAATGAATAACAGTCTTGCATTAAACAAGATCCTGATATAATGTTCATGCTCAACGCGGGTACATAATAACAATTATTTAGGCTTAAAACTAATCCAGGAGTGAATGTAGAGGAAGTGTCCATTGCGATCCCATTGACCTTGCGGATCCGTTTAACGCATCGTCACTTCATCTTTATTAGTTATGCGTTTATTCTTTAGTTCTGATGTTGAGTTACAAATATGAGCTTGAACCGTTATCAAATGCCAGTGCTAGAACGAGAACTGGTAGGATAAACATCTATAACATGTATATCGGATATACCTTCTTTCTTCTTATGGCCGCTCTTCAGATCAGCCAAATACTTGGAGCAATTACGCTTCCAGTGTCCCTTCTCCTTGCCGTAATAGCACTCAGCATCAGGCTTAGGGCCAGACTTAGGTTTCACAGGAGGCGTGGCAGCTTTCTTGCCACTCTTCTTGTTCTTGCCTTTAGACTTGCCCTGTTTCTTGAAGCCGGTGGTCTTGTTGACCATCAACACTTGGTGCTCTTTCTTAATTTCAATCTCAGCAGATTTTAGCATGGCAAAGAGTTCAGGTAACTCCTTGTTCATGTTGCACTGCATATTGTAGTTCATCACAAAGTTCTTATAACTTGGTGGCAGTTGAAGGACACGATTAATCCCAGTCTGTTAGGAATCACTATTCCCAGTCGCTGAGTTTCTTCGCATGCCCGGTCATAACGAGCATGTGCTCACTGATGGAGCTGCCTTCTTCCATCATACAGCTGAAAAAGTGTTTCGTCATAGCATTCCACGACCGCATGAGTCTCAAAAATAGTCTTCAACTCTTTTATCAACTCATGAGGATCGTGGTGCTCAAAACGTTTTTGAAGATCGGATTCCGGAGGCGCATAAGATGGCACTGAACTTGAGAGTACCGAGTTTTCCGAGTCATATGTAAACATTCTTTACTTCATCGGTTTCAGTTTACTGGGAAGGTCACCTAGCCGGTGCATCAAGCATGTGCAATTCCGCCATTGAGAAGATCCTCACATGACGGAACCGGTCGATTGAAGTTGCTACCGTTGCTCTTAAGCTTTTCTTTCTCTGGGAACTGGTTAAAATTGATTGAGGACGCCATATCTACAACATATTTGCAATAGTTTAGACTAAGTTTATGACAAATTGAGTTCAAATTTTAATTCTACATAATTAAAAATCTAGGTGAACTCCCACTCAAAACAATATCCTCGCATTGTCTTAGTGATCACACGAACCAAATCCACCACACATATGCCCGATTATCACGAGACAAGATGTAATTTCAATGGCGAACACTCAAAGTGTTCATCATATCAATCATATGATTCATGCTCTACCTTTCGGTATCCGTGTTCGAGACCATGTCTTTACATGCTAGGCTCGTCAAGGCCACACTTAGTATCCGCATGTACAAGCTGTCTTTACCCCGTCATATGTATCGAATCTATGCGCCCGATCATCCACGAGATGCTTGAAACGATAAAGCTTGATCGCGGTGCTACTAAGGATGAACACTTTATTATCTTGAGATTTTAGTGAGAGGGATCATCTTATAATGCTACCGTGACGATCTAAGCAAAATAAGATGCATAAAAGGATTAACATCACATCGGTTCATATGTGATATGATATGGCCCTTTTGTCTTTGCGCCTTCGATCTTCATCTCAAAGCACGGACATGATCTCCATCATCGCGGGCATGATCTCCATCATCGTCGGCGAAGCACCAAGGTCCAATGGCGCCGTCTTCATGATCGTCCTCCATGTAGCAACTATTACAACTACTTTGAAATACTACTCAACATGAGATCTAAAGACAACCATAAGGCTCATGCCCACAATCCAATAATGATCATCTCATACACATTCATCATCACATTATGGCCCTATCACACCAAACCCTACAAAAACAAGTTAGACGTTCTCTAATTTGGTTTGCATATTTACGTGGTTTAGGGTTTCGAGTAGATTCAATCTACCTACGAACATGAACCTGACAGTGATACTAGTGTTGTCAATAGAAGAGTAAATTGAATCTTCACTATAGTAGGAGAGGCAGACACCCGTAAAGCCACTTATGCAATACAAGTTGCATGTCAGGCGTGGAGCAAGTCTCATGAACGCGGTCATGTAAAATTCTGGCAGAGCAGCTTCATCCCTGTGTATTTCAAAGATGCAAAGTACTCAACTAAAGATAACAAGAGCATCACGCGCCCACAAACCATTATGTTCTCACTCGTGCAACCATCTATGCATAGACACGGCTCTGATACCACTGTAGGATACCGTAGCATAGAAAACAAAAAAATTTTCCTACGCGAACACGCAATCCAAGCCAAGATGCAATCTAGAAGACGGTAGCAACGAGGGATTGTCGAGACTAACCCTTGAAGAGATTCCAAAGCCACAAGAGGAGGCTCTTGTTGCTGCGGTGGAAGGCGTTCACTTGCCGCTTGCAAAGGCGCGTAGAAGATCTTGACGTACGATCGGTTCCGGCGCCGCGAACGGGCAGCACCTCCGTACTCGGTCACGTTCGGTTGTTGATGACGACGTCCACCTCCCGTTCAGCGGGCAGCGGAAGTAGTAGCTCCTCTTGAATCCGGCAGCACGACGGCGTGGTGTCGGTGGTGGTGGAAAAATCCGGCGGAGCTTCGCTAAGCGTCGGCGGGATATGGTGGAGGAGCGGGGGCGCTGGGAGTTTGGAGGGGGTGGCCGGCCACTATGGGGGGCGGCCAAGCTGTGGCTGGTGTGACAGCCCCCTACACTTGGCCCTCTATATATGGGTGGATCCCAAGTGTTGGTGTACGTCTTGAATAAGGCCGAAGCCAAAACCTTATAGGAGGGGGAAACCCTAGCCAACTAGGACTCCACCCAAGGTGAGGTCCCACCTCCCATGTGGGGGTGGCCGGCCCCCTATGGTGGGTCCACTTGGGACCACTTTTATGGAACGCTGAGCGGCGCTGGGTGGGGTAAAGCTGGTGTGTGTCAGTTTCTTAGGTTTCAGGCCTTCTAAAACTTCCATAGAACCTTCCGCATCATTTTATTCATATAAAATGACATCCTATATATGAATCTTATTCTCCGGACCATTCCGGAACTCCTCGTGATGTCCGGGATCTCATCCGGGACTCAGAACAAATATTCGAACTCCATTCCATATTCAAGTTCTACCATTTCAACATCCAACTTTAAGTGTGTCACCCTACGGTTCGCGAACTATGCGGACATGGTTGGGTACTCACTCCGACCAATAACCAATAGCGGGATCTGGAGATCCATAATGGCTCCCACATATTCAACGATGACTTTAGTGATCGAATGAACCATTCACACTCGATACCAATTCCCGCTTTGTCACGCGATCTTTTACTTGTCCGAGGTTTGATCATGGTGTCACACTGCCTTGTTCAACCTGCGTCTCGACAAGTACTCTTTACAAATGCCGTGGTATGTGGTCTCTTATGAACTTATTCATATGCTTGAAAGTAGGCGACATTCCACCGAGAGGGCCCGGAGTATATCTATCCGTCAGGGATGGACAAATCCCACCATTGATCCATATGCCTCAACTCATACTTTCCGGATCCCCAATCCCACCTTTATAACCACCCATTTACACACGATGGCGTTTGATGTAATCAAAGTACCTTTTCAGTATAAGTGATTTACATTCTCATGGTCGAAGGATTAGGTAACTATGTATTGAAAGCTTATAGCAAATAACTTAATAACGTGATCTTATGCTTAATTGGGTGTGTCCATTACATCATTCATACAATGATATAACCTTGTTATTAATAACATCCAATGTTCATGATTATGAAACTAGTCATCTATTAATCAACAAGCTAGTTAAGAGGCTTACTAGGGACTCTTTGTTGTTTATATATCACACATGTATCAATGTTCGGTTAATACATTTATAGCATGGTATATAAACATTTATCATAAACATAAAGATATATAATAACCACTTTTATTATTGCCTCTTGGGCATATCTCCAACAATTTGTTCATGTAACTTTTGTATATGTTTTAGAACTTGTCGGCTTTAACATGGAAGAGCTAATATGGGGTAGATAATAAACTCCAAACAGATGATGGTAAGTCTGTGGTATCATCATTGTGCACATTTATCGAAGTAACCTACCACCCATCTGAATGTATATACAAAGAACAAAAAAGGAGGCATTACAAGATCTCAACTTAAGCCGAACTCTGATTGAGCAAGTAAATGACAAACCATCATCACAAACGTTGATCTGAAGTGGCACGGTGGAACTACATAAGTATTTTTATTGGTAAAATTAGAGTACACAGGACCTGTTAAGG